>JBBBVU010000012.1:27238789-27255090 GCA_037177055.1 Atherinosoma microstoma
CATCATCATCATCATCATCATCATCATCATCATCATCATCATCATCATCATCATCATCATCATCATCATCATCCTCAATTATGTAGGTAAGTATGTAAGTATGTAAGTAAGTCATTTCTTTATTTATTTACACACACACACACACGCACGCACGCACGCACGCGCACGCACGCACGCACGCACGCACGCACGCACTACACACATCTATATCACCTTTCAAGCAAAACTGCAAATCCAAGTGATTCACCTAAAAGGAAAACAGTTTAAAAAATGCATTAAAACATTGCAGTAGTCTAAAACAATCAAAATAACAGCTAAAAGTTAATTACAATAAAAATGTAATGTAAAAAAACCAATATGATTAATCAAAATCAAATTAAAAAAAGGTGAATGAGTTTGTCTCCTAACAATTGGCAGCTATTGTTCAGGTGATACACCTGTGTGAGGACTTCAGATATTAATCTGATTACAGAGGAAATTAGAAGCAACCTTGGATGCTGATTAGCTAACATAGATCACCTCAAAAACCATAGTGATCCAGACAAAATATATCTGCATCTCTAACAACAACCCTTTTAATAAATGTGCTGTGACAGTGACTTTAATTATTGACGATGATGATGACAGTTCAATGATATATATAAATGATATTTTTTAGCTTAGTTATTTCATTTTATTGCTACACAATGAGTAAAGAGCGAAGAACATCAGATTGGATGAAAATGTGGATTAAATAATTTCAAAACTATACAAAAAGTCATTTCTGACGGGAGTTATTGCTGACTGAGCGATGATAAACAACTGCATTAACTAAGCTTGGCATCTAGCCTGGTCTGGAGCAGGCTAGCTGCACACAGTGAATCTCCATGGTAACTGATGTGTTACTGCCTTTGTTGTCATTCACCTTTTAGTCACATCTTCCAAATGTAAATCAGAGCTCACTTCTCACCATGGCAACTTAATTTGGGAATCTAACCTGTTTTGGATTAAGTGAGGTTTTGAGGTAAAGGATCAAGACGTGTAAAAGCAGTTCCACGTGACTGATCAATTCTTTATAGAAACAACAAAATAAAAAAATAAAAAAAGCATCAATGCATGGACAAAGAGAGACTCGCTCATCTCAGCTTCTTCTACAGTATTTAAATCGAGCATATCAAACTGTATCACATGACGTCTGTACGTTCATGTTCATTTTATAAAATATTGGTATTTTAGAGCCTGAGTGACAGAAATTGGAAATTTTCGTTGATTCGACTGACTGGTCTGACTCGTCCATTGGTTTGTTGGTTATTTGTAGCACAGAATAGTTTAAACAGCCAGTGATTGTGACTTAAACAAGTTGTTACAGATTATTTTTCATTTTTCGTTTTCTTCCCATCCTGCTTTTTCTACAGCAGCTGTTTTAGGCAGCTATGTTCAGCCTTCTAGACATATATGATTGTAATGAGACATCTGATGCCAACAAAATCAGCCATTTTACATGAAGAGTTGGAAAACCTGGACGGATTGAAATATAAGGCTGATAACCAGCATCATCTCCATTGTTTGGGTAAGCTAAAACAAAATAAAATAAATCTTAAAAATACACTGGATATCCTGCAGCTACTCTGTACAGGCTCCAGATCTGTGAGCACTGAGTAGAGGATGAAAAGCCATTTTCCGCGATGCTTTCCACAGTTTTCATTAGTTTCAAGTGTGACTAAGGCTCTATCAATCCCATCATTTCATTGTGTCCTCTTCTTCCAGTTGGATTTAATCGAACCTGACTGCATAATTAGCAGCACCAGCTGTTGATCTTGATGCTCCCACCCACATTTACATAAGAGTGGTGGACAGAGATGTACATCAATTAACATTTTTCTCTTGTCAGCTGTCTTATTTGGTGTAAAATTAAGCTAAAACAGGGTGGAATTTGATGAAGGGCCAACGCTGATGGAGAGCGGCTATAAAACTGCTGTGTAGATGAACATCCACACTGTAAGACAACATGTATGCTTCCAAATGTGGTGATGATTTGAATTCTGCATGCAGCCCCTATAAAACTCTTCCATTTCTTCTTCCTATCTTATGAGCCTGAACTAATCATCAAGGAGGAATTTGATCAAGCCATAAAAACTAATTGTAAATAATATTTTTCCTGTGTGTGACCATGTGTTTTATCACTGTCGGTGGCCTTGAGGGAGGACGAGCATGTTTGTAACCGGGCCTTTGCCTTAACAACCACTGTCAAGGTGCTCTTGAGGATTTCTAACTCCTCGCTGCTCCACTGGAGCTGCTCAGGAGAGGAGGGAAGCCTCCTACCAGGTGGAGGTGCATGCGAATGCACCTCTCCCTGTAGAAACAAAGCCTGCAAAACAGAGAGTAAACAGGAGAACAGCAGAGTCTCTGTTGTTGGTTTTTGCCACGTTTAACATAAATCTGCTCAGAGATAAAAAAAAAAAAACCAGGAGTGTCCTCCTCGGTCTATTAATACACAGTGCAAGCTCAGGAGAGCTGGCCTTGCTGTCAGTGGACATACTCCTGGAAGGTTACATAAAGGTTGAGCGAGAAAACGAGTGCGCTCCCACCCCACCCACACACACACCCACACACACCTCCCGCAGCTGCAGAGCCTCACCTCAGTCACAGCTGTGTAGACCTGCAGAATCTGCTCGTGGCCTTTGACCTGGCGCACGCTGATTTTGCAGGAGAGCTGAGCGGTGGCAGGGCTGTATCTCTCCAGAGAGAAGGCACAGTGCAGGGGCTGCTGGTTGCTGCACCACACTTGGGGGAAGGAGAATTCCTGGGGTGGTAGGATTTAAAAAAAAAAGAAAAGAAAAAAGAACAAAAAGAAATAATAAATATATAAACAGGACATCACAGTACACAGCAATGTTAACATAGGCTCTACATGAGATGATTCAGCTCCCTGTTCCACACTGTCACATGCAAAACCACTAACAATCTGCAGGATAAAAGGTAAGAGTTAGCTTTGAAGTCTGCATGATTCCAGAGTTTGATACATTAATGCGTGGCAATATGTGTTAAGGAGATAAAGAAGAAGTTCTGATACGGTTTACTAATATAACCTGAATCCATGGACAGAACAATGAAAGGAGCAGCAGCTTGTGGGCAAAGCTCTGCCAGCGATATGCAGGTGAATACGGGGGATGAATTGCTTTTGATGTATAATTAATTTCCGGAGAACGGGGACATCTGTTGGGAAATATCCATGACCTCTGTTAGACTCCGTCTCAGCCCTATCTGCATATTAAAAGTGACCTGTAAACGATTCTACGTGAGGAAGGTGTGCTTATTTGAGGCTTAACTAACCCTTGTGGTTCTGATTCGAAGTGCCCCGCGCAGCTCATGGCAACAGATAACAGAGTCTGGGAGCAACGAGAGAGAGGATCTGGACGTGGGAAACCTGGGATGCTCTTTAGCACTAAAAGTTGACTTGATGTATGGGCTTTACGCTAAGCGATTACTCTGCACCTGCTGCATGAAAGCAGGCTGGTTCAGCCTGCCTGTCATCCCCAGGCCTTCATAAATAAGGCGGAGGAGAGGGTGGGTGTTTTTGAAACACTTTCGCTCTGCATTCAGATCTTTAAGCAGCAACAGCAGACAGGAGGGACACGGCTCTGCTGCTCTGCAAATGGCAACAAAAACCACAAAACAGCATTCACTGACAGCGCTCCATTTAATACTGTTTGCGTCTTAATGCTCCTGCAGGCAAAACAAACACAGAGCTATTAATCTCTGGTCACGTCTGTCTTCACCACGTCGGCAGGAGAATAATGAGGGTGACGGCAGGCTTCATGCTAAAACTGCTGTTTCAAAGCGCAAAATGGTACGAAGGAAACGCAGACATAATGCTCGTCTTTGTCAAAGCTTATGTGACAAGTGGAAGATGTGATGTGAGCACAGCAGCTCTGGTGCTCTGTTTGTGTTCAGGTGTTCAAGGTGTGTGTGGAAGTGCTCCAACAAGCTGTGACTAATGTAAGTGTATAAGCTGAAGCAGAACTGTGAATGCTAAACTGGACTAGCAATTGGTTTTGGATCAGTTCATTATTTTTTCAAAATAAGAAAATAGTCCCTTCAAGGTTTACCATTTCAAAAAAACCGAACATAGTTTTGTAATTGCCACTAATCACGTCTGACTGTTTCTCATCACTTTTGAATGGAATAAATTTCCAGCTGTAACAAAGTGGCTCAGACATTAGCATGAGCTGCTGTAAAAGGCTGTTATAAATATAGCTGCACAGTTGTGAATTGATGTTAATTTCGGTTGGATTACAGTATTGTAAAATAATTATTACACATATGGTGAAATATTAGCCCGGTATAACACATATATGGATGTATAACACATATATGGATGTATAACACATATATGGATGTATAACACATATATAGATGTATAACACATATATGGATGTCAGAAATCAAGTTTGAAAACTTAGAGGTAACAACACATCACCTGGCTGTTGCTTAGTTTCCACAGCAACAGCATCACTTGACAGGAACCACCACCCACAAGTAGTAAAATGTAGAAACCAGAAATATTTGTACTTTTCAAACACTGATTATTTGTTTAAATGTTGAGGATGGCATTGTTTTATGGTCTGTATTATCAATTTGTAAATTTAATTTTTTAAATATAAATCAGTCCCTCCAGGAATTTGTGATGTTGCATTTGCAACTATCAACCTAAATTCAGCCATTGTGGTAAATTCTGCATGTCCTTTCCATTTTGTCCAATCATCACAACTTAAATGTAACTGTGACGAATCAGCACTCCCGATATACATACATAGATGTGAACTTGTGTCACTTCTAAAATCAGGACTTTTTCAGCCTAAAATAAGCCTGATGATCACAGCCAAGGACCACGCATGACACTTTTTCAGTGTTCTGCATGAAAGTGGAGGCAAACTATTTTGTACCGCATGCGAAAATTGAAACTTTTATTTTTTCAGGGAGAAAATCCCATTGAGATAAAAATCTCTTTTACAAGTAAACCCCTGTTGTAGAAGGGAGCAGAATAGGACAAGTCTGCTGCCGATTGACAAACATTTTTCTCCAGCAAAACACTGTCTGTGAGTTTATAACATGCAGATCTGCTGCAAAACCTGAAAGAATCAAAATATTTTTTGTTCTTGTCATTTGAACAATAAGTTGCAGCTTCAGGAGCGCTCTGCGGAATCGTAAAATACCTTCCCAGTGTGCTCATTTTAATTAATAATGTTTGAACATCAGAATTTGAAGTTTCATTGAATAATATGTTGATGTTGAATAATATCTTATAGATTTCCGGTGCTTGGGTAAAAAAAAAAAAGAAGAAGAAGAAAAAAAGGAGGAAAAAAACAACTAAAAATCAAAGAAACCTTTGAAAAAACGTTTTACAAAAACTGCCCCAAAATTAGGTTCTTGAGAATTCAAAAATGGAAAAAAAAATGCTGCAAAATCCTGGAGGTACTGATAGATCAACAGTGAATCAATCAAAATTCACTTATCTTAATGGTGATTATTTACATGGAAGTGTGATAAATTAGCTAAATTTTCTACCTTTTAGTTGTGGAGATTGATAAGAAATAAAAAGATTAATTTCTGCTTGTGAATAAACAATAACATGATGGTAGGAACTGTAAAATGATATAAAACATACATAATCGTTTCAGTTAAAGAGACAGAAATACATTTTTAATTTTATGCAAAGAGGGGGGGCATCATGTGTTTGCGTTGGGTGTGTGTGTATGTACGTGTGGGATGATGAATGTGTGAAAAGTGAAAAAGAGTATGATCAGGTGTGTGCTATTGATTTTGATGTTTTATACTTATTATTTTTATAAATTGTTGTTTTTATGATGTGAAGCACTTTGTGATGTGCAATGTATGAAAGGTGCTATATAAATAAAGTCTGATTTGATTAGATATGAAAACCCACAGTTTACCATCTAACAGTGTAATACAGAATAGAGAAAAAATACAAAACATTATTTCCAGAATTAAAAGTAAAACAATTTTTTTTTTTTGTGGATTTGTGACACCGGAAGAAAAATATATCTGCTGTGCTGCTTCTTGTTGTGTCAGCCTGAACGGCAAATGTTACATGATTCATGGCAGCAGTCTGCGAGCATTTACTTCTGATAAATTGCCGTCTTACTTTTCAAATGGCTCTTATTCAGAGTTTAACCAATCAGCAGTTTTTCAGGAGACACTTAGAAATAATGACCCTCTTTTCTTACGTAAAAAGAGCTCTGAAAGAGGTCCAACAGGGCCAATGCCTGCTGTCAGAGCAGGCGAAAAAATTTACTGCTGAGCTTATTGATGGGAATCAGAGAAAAACTACAGTCGGGCCATTAAAACATTTTATATTCGGGACATTATTAAGCCTATTAAATGATCATTAAACTGAGATTATTTCTAAACTATTCGATAAATATGTTTTGCTTTGCTTGATGTGGAAAAACAGAAAAGGATGAGTGTGTGAAAAGATTCAATAGGTGTTTTTTTTCTAAAATCAATACAATTAGAGTAAACATCAGATACTACACAGTTTGATAAGTAAACCCAGGAGGAGCAGCGAGCAAACAACGCATTCATTAGCAGCACAAACAGGATCCTGTAAATTATAGATAGGTATAGTTTGTGTTCCGTGTCATCGTGGATGATTTGTGCTTACCTGACATGTGGTAAAGGGTTTGATGCTCCACAGGAACTGTGGCACATCCTGGATCGACACCTGGAGGCTGAAAGTGTTCGCTCTGAAAGGCAACATCTTTGGCTCCTCGAGGAGCTGACCCCCTCTAGTCCTCTCTGCGGCCACCACTCCCTGAAGAGGAAAGGAAGAGGATGACGAAGGAGAGGAACAGAATGGAATAAAAGAAATACGAAAATAAAACAAGAAACCAAAAAATGTAAAGGATAGTGGAAAGAAAAAAGAGGAAAAGAAGAAAATGAAAGGATGGGAAAGCAAGAAAAGGAAAATGCCGGAAGGCAAATGGAAAAATAAGGAGGAAAAAAGGGAAAAAATGGGAAGGAAAAGATAGGATATGTAAGGAAGTGACAGTAGAGGACACAAATAAGTGGAAAGAACAGAATGAGAAAGAAAGGAAAATGAAAGAGAAGGAAAGGAAAGAAGTTGCAATGAGAAAACAACAGCAAAAACCTGAAGAACTGCAAGAGAGAAAAGACATCTTCCTCTCCTTTGAAGGTACACTACCTTTGCATATCAGCACAAACACCTGCTGCTAATCCTTTCCTCCGTCACATCCGCTAATTGACTCATCTCAAATATTAACACAGAAGCAGGCTGTCATGAAGTGACATCCAGGCTCCACTGAACAAATCCTACAAGTTGCGCTCCGGCATTAGCATCACATTTGCAGCTCTGACATGACGGATTGAAGCCTCGACGCAATGCAAGCCGAGCTCCCGCGTTGGGACGGGGAGGGGAGGGTTGCTCGGGGGCAGGCGTCCATCTCCCAAATTGAATTTGTGATGATGAAAGAGCACTTTGATAGTGGCTTGCAGGTATTCATCTGTCATCACTGCTCAGTGTCCTGCTGAATGGTTGGGCGCCTGGCCTGTCTGTCTGTCTGCAGCCAGCACACTTACGAAAGGGGAAGACTGAGAACGGAGCTGTGACTAATGGCAGGCCGTGCTGATTGATCCTGAGAGACTGTGCATGCAATGAATATGTGTTTACATGAGTGCTTTAGAAAAGCATGCCCACGGCATATCTCATATTGTCTTTGCTGTAAGTGCGAAAACAATAAACTGTCGGCGAAAGGCAGATGAAAGATGAACGCTAGATGTGACACGACATGAATGTGAGATCATCCTTTCCCATCTGCCTTCTCCTTCTAAGCTGCAAGTCAGTGGCACTGCTTTTCTGTGGGTTACTTGGGGGTCGTGATATCAATCTCACATTTGAACTGAAGTGGACTGAACCATCCTGACACACATATTTAGATCGTCTTTTCCAGCTGAGAGATGCTGCAATGCCAAATAAGCCCAGATATTGTTAGATAGATATTTTATTCTTTGTTGTTTAGCTTTTTTTGTTCCATTCACTGTATGCAAACCTGTAACTATAGCACATTTAATGTACAAGACCATCCAGCGCTTTACATAAAACATTAAAAGCATTACAGTGGGGTGCAGAGGAAGCACTAAAAAGTACATAAAAAATAAAACAGAAACAGAAACAAAATCATTATTGAAAGGGTGTGCAATAATCTGAATAAATCATAGCGAAATCATGCAAAATATTGAAGTTAAACCAAAACTTTAAAAGCAAGCAGCAGTCTAGATAAGTTAAAAGTTGTGGTGCAGATTTCATGCATAGGTGCATGAGAAAAGAAATGTTTTTAACCTGGATTTAAAACTTAATCTCAACTGGCAGTTTGTTCCACTTGTTGGTAGCGTAACAGCTAAAAGCTGCTTCTCCATGTTCAGTCTGGACTCTGGTCTGGACTAGCTGACCTGAGTCCTTGGATCTAAGAGCCCATGTGCATTCATCAATTTTAAGGCTGTCAGATTACTGAAATTTTTATGTGATTAATTACAAGATTGCTGTGAATTAATGAGGATAGAAAATAAAAACTGATGTGACAGTCTGAGATGTAACCCCACCATCCACCCCATCCTTTCTCTGTAAGAATTTCACATTTATGAGACTTAATACGTAGGACAGCACATGTTACAATTTTAGAAAGCAGGTGAAATGATTTTGTAGCCTACAGAGTGTAGTAATTTGACAATTTTCTTCTAAATTGTATGATGATACTGATGCATTTTGCCCCTGTGGGCCATGTAGTTATCATACATTCTGGTGTGAGACTACAATAATTTCAGGAAGGAACTCTGGAGGGAAATAAGGCTATCACTACTCCAGATGGGTTCACAGAAGAGTAGATCTTTGCCAACTGATAGTAAAACATCTAGAACCCTAAAAATATACAAGTCTGAGTAAACATTGTATTTTCTTCCTGCTTCACCTGCTGTCTACAAAACACACTGCTAACTGAGAAATTCACATGGCTCCCCTTAAAAAAAGAGCTAGATAAAGAGAGAAACGGCCATTTAATTCATCTTCTGGACAATGTAAAGCCATGGTTGCATAGGCTGAAAAAAGATGAGCAAAGCCACAAGCTTTTACAATGAGATTGTAAAGATAGACAACGTCAACAGCATCTGAGGTTAATTTCAAAAGGGATTCATGACATCAAGAGGATTCATGCTCTTATATCCTTCTGCATTTTAAACTCCACTTATAGGGAAAGATTATAGATATTTAACAACAGTGTTGGGTAGTAACATGTTACTGTAACACTATCAGTAACTAATACTTTACTAAGTTACTCTTAAAATAAAGGAACTCAATAACCATGGTGCTTTTGTCCATTACTAACTAGATTATTGATATAAATGTTGACCAGCAGCTGTGTGCTTCTTCCTGTTTACGGCGATGCATGGTGGGTCTTGTATCTTCCGCTTGTTAAAAGCCACTTTAGGTTTGTTTTTCTGTGAAGTCGCTTCAGCCGGGGGTTTTTGGGCTTGTTTTCTTAAATGTAGTTGTTAATTTAGGCTTCCTATGCTCCTTTTGTGAAACCTCCAGGTTCTCTCAGAGCTTTCCACAGTAAAGCAAGGACCTCAGGATGCAGAATAGGAAAGGTAAATGCAACAGTGCTTTTTTTTGTCCCAGAAAATGTAGTCTCCACAGCCCCGTTTCCTTGGTTACCGCGGCCGCCATCTGAGCCGGAACGCCTGCACCTATCCACACACACATGCACAACTTCACTTGACAGAGAGACAGAGTGACAATGCCTGTGAATAACTAACGAAATATGTAAATAAAGATGTATAAAGAGTAGGAGAAAGTGCATTGGGAGTGAGTGTGTGAATGGTAGTTTGTCTCTCTGTGTTGTCCCTGTGATAGACTGGCGACCTATCAAGGTTGTACCCTGCCTCTTGCCTGCTAATTGGTGGGATACCTCCAGTCCCCCCACGACCCTGAACTGGACTGAGCGGCTCAGAAAATGACAGAATGAAAGTGCATTGGAGGGTTCACCATGCAACATGCTGCCTCCCCCCAAAACTTATTTATTGATTGATTGATTTTCAAATCATCTGACTTAATTTTATTAGTGTTGAAAAATGACTCCATGTTTGAGGTTATATCATATTTCGCACCACACTGAAATAAAATTATAAGGATAGTAATGGGGGTATATTCTTTTTAAAAAGTTACTAAAAAGTTACTTGCATTACTTTTTGGTGTAAGTAATTATCAAAGTAGCTGAGTTACTTTTTTAATTATATAATTAGTAACTTTAGCTAGTTACTTTTTTTTCAGTAACTGGCACAACACTGTTTAATAATCACAGATGGGCTTACATGTTGTCAACCATAAAGCTAACATGAAGATGAAACTAAGCTTTAAAGCTAACTGGTTAAAAAATGCTTTGAACTGGGAAAGGGCCAACCTACATAGAGAGACAAACAAGAAAAACCCTGATGTGTTTGCTCCTTGTGTTTTTGAGACTGCCCCCAAGTGGCAGCAAAATGTTACAACGTGAAGATGTGTAGTTGCAAAACTCTGCACAACACCAACTGATTATTTATGCGTTCAAAAAATAATCATTCACCAGAAAGTTAGAAGAATATTAATAATTGTTATTGCAAAAAGCTAATTTTAAGCAATAATGGCTAGATAATGGGATATAATTATATTATCTATTACACTAAATATCTGTTCTGTTATAAATTCTGGATTCTTGATTTGACTAAATAGGACATCTGATTGAGTTCTGGGACCTTAGGAAACAAATTTTTAGTTTTTTTGACTAACAGATCATTTCATTTTTTCAATTGAGGAAACAAACATGAAAAAAACAAAAAAGACAGGAGTTAGGAATCTTCACTGCCTGGAAATAAGAGTGCTTTTTAGGAACTAAATGCTTGCTGGCATTACTAATATCATCACATTTAAACACAATACATTCAAATATGAAAGCTTAATAATGTGCACAGAACTGAAGAGGAGAAACACTACAATGTAAACTAACTTTTACTTCTTTGTTTGGGCATTAAAAAGAGCTTTACGGATCAAAAGAAACACCGTTTGGCAGATATATAAAATTTATAAAAAATTGTTGGACTCTTATCTCAATCCGGTTTTATTTAGTATTCTTAAGACTAAAACCTTTTCAAAATGAAAACAAATAGATAAATAAATACATTTTTACTCAACTCTACTTATTTGCGATTTCTTTGACTTTCCATAAATGTGAACATTCAAGCAGCAAATTGCAAAGATGAGATCGTCTTTTTCAGCGTTCATTTTGGCACTTGAAAACTCCTCATTAGGGAGGCCACGCTGGTGACCCATGCATGAGGACTGTGCAAATCAATCTGGAAATTGCAAGTTTAAATCATTAAGGGAACAGTATGCTGCCTGGTGCTATTGGCAATTTGCCTATAAGTAGTTTTCACAAATCAGCCAGGCGGAACAGGCCCTTGGAGATGTGATGTTCTCTCATCTGAAGTTGTTATGATGCCATTTATGAAGGCTTCTGTCAGCCCTTCCTCATTTGCTGTTTGGTATATCTAATGTTCATCATCATTACCTAAAGAATGGACTACGTTTGGTTGGTGTTACAGTTCAATAGTGGTTCTTCGTCAGGACTAAAGACTAAAGGCAGAGGTGAACAGCGTTTTCTGGCAGCATCTATGCTGGGAGGTAATGTCTGCCAAAGGAATACTAATGGGAATGGTATTTCCAGGCGGAAAGCTTTTATCCGCAATATCTTTAACATCATCTCCAAGCTGTGTCCTTGGACATGGACCTACTGTTGGAGGGGAATATATATATAGCTCATAAGCAAAAGGACATTCCCTCTGTCTTTTCTGTTTAAACACACACAATACATTTTGAAAACATAAAATAAACATTCATCGGCTAATTTAAAGATGTGAAAGCAGAGCCGTGAACCCATTTTGTTTTCGAAAATGTTTGTATTGCATAAGAGAAAGCAGAGTTGATCCTGAACTGCTCTGTGATTGACTTTGTGCCGGAGCTTGGAAAACAAACACAGCAGAGCTCTGCTGCAAGCAGACAGGGGCCCGAGGGACGCGCAAAAGTCTGGCATCTGCTCGGCAGGCTGGGAATTCATAAAGAAAACCCAGAATGCATGTTAAAGCCAGCTGCTGCGACGTGACAGAGAGGGGGTCGGGAGGAAGAGTCAGTCAGCAAGTTCGCCGCCGTGCTCGGTATGGCTCGGCTCAGCTCCTCTGTTCGTCAAATCTCTCTGGGGACCAAAGGAGCTTTGATTTCCCTGATGTTTATTGCTCAAACACCCAATAACAGTAGGCAGCTGAAGGATAATCAAGTCAAACCAGATAAAAAAAAAAAAGATTGATTAACATTTGAATGGCAGTGATTACAGTACAGCAGTCTGTCTATTAAAAGCAGGGGAGGAACACCTTCCTGTTCCAGCCTGAAAAGCCGCCATTACACACTCACATGTTGGGTCGTGTGCAGAAATATGTAGACGTTTTAATGGAAATTTGAGCAAAGTTTTTAACCGGAATCTGATGAGAAAATGAGTCAACAAAAACTAAATGGCCAATATAAGCTAACGTCGAATCAACCCAACTTGTTCAGCTTCACTTTGAAGGTCAGGAAAAGGAAAATAGGTTCAGTTGATTTTTTTCTTTATCAAAATGTAAAAAAAAAAAGAAAAGGCCTAACTCTGGATAATCCACATGCCCCACTGAAAATCGTTTTCATTTGGACTATTTTTCTGCTGACAAAATACAGTTCATCCGAAAAGAAAAAGAAGATTTTCTTGAAATGTGATTTTCGGTGCTGGATGCACCACTAATAAAATTCCTCCCTTCCTTCCATTTCAGAGGAAAGCTATTTCAAAACACAGGCTAATAAAAACCAAACTGACTTGGTATTAAAAGCGAAAGGTGAATGCAGCTTCAGCATCGCTGCAGTGTTGGAAGGAAGTCTATTACCAGGCTGACTCACACGACAAATGAACTACTTAGATGTGGTTTTCATGCACAGATCTGATGATGACTTTCAATTGAAAGTGAAACCGATGTGCATTTGTGATTTCACATCCAAGCAGTTTGCTTATGGTAAATTGAGTTGTTTACCCTGTTAATGTGTTTATCTAAACTGGTCAGAGACCGTAGCTGAAACATACCAACAATCTAATTTGATGTACTTGGCAACTGTTTTGGTTTTTTATGTATTCATTCGTGCGGCTGCTTTATAAAATGAATTTCTATGATGTGACAAAGTCAGAATGCAGATTTCTTCCTGTTCTGCATACAATGGACTTCCTAGATATTGGTGGACAAAGTCTGGGAAGTTGGAGAGAAACTTTTGACATTCTGTTGTAGCCAAGAGTAGCTGTGTGTGTGTATATAAAGAAAAAAGCTTCCAATGAAGAAGTGATAGAGCACAATGCAAATAATATATTCACCAAGAGAGGGATGTGCAACCTTCACCAGCCAGCAGTTATTTTTAAACTGGTATCCGACCATTAAATTAGCTTTTCACTTGTAATTAACCTTTTAGACCAAGCACAAGGAAGCCAAAGCCCAGAAAAGCCACAATATAACTCCTTAAGACTAAATTTATGTTGCCTCTGGGGTATATATTCAAACAGCATGGCATTTCATATCACTGCTTTGCAGATGACATGCGGATTTATGTTCTGACTGTGCTACTAAACTTCTTAATTGCCTAAAGGACTTAAATGATGGGATTTTGAACTTTCTGAATGTAAGTAAAAAGATAATTGAAGTAATTGTATTTTGGTAAACCCAAGCTATTAAACAGAGCCGTTAGCTTCCTCGGCCCCCTGACCTTTTGCAGTCGGCCTCAAGCTCGAAACCTTGGAATTAATTTTTATATCTCTTTTAAATTAGATCAACAAATTCACTTTTTTTATTTGAGGCTGCTTAGAAAAGCTAAGTCTCACCTAGAAAATATTTGGAGAAGGAAATCAGCTGCTTATTATGTTGGACCACTGTATCTCATCGTGGCTTAGATCAGCCGACTCTTCATCGCCTGCAGCTCGCTCAGAACGCGGCTAATCGTATGTTGACTAGGAGGAGACGTCATCATCACATCAACCCTGTGCTTGCTGCTCCTCACCGGCTTCCCGCTAGTTTTAGGATCCAGCTTTAGATTTTATTAATTGTTTTTAAAGCCCTTAATTATATGGTGCATCTTATTCGCCAGAGCATCCTTCAGTTAAAGCCTTGAGGTCTTCTACCAGCTCTTTCTGGAGATTTGTCTTTCTAGGCTTAAAGAGGCTTTAAAGTGGCTGCTGCTCAGACACTTTCTGATTTTAAGTACTTACTTAAGACCAACTTCTTTCCACTGGTTTTTAAACCCAGTTGAACTTGACATTTATTTTAACTTTGTTTTTATGCTTTATTATTGCTTTCATTGTTTCACTGGCCAGCATTTTGGGCAACCGGGGATTTTAAATAAAACTGACATTGACAAATGAGTCTGGAAGCCTGGAACACGGAGTTGCAACACCCACCTGAAAGGCGTGTGGTGTGTCGTCCACACAGTAAACCCGCAGGCTGTAGCTCATGGAGCCAGCCTCCATGCTCCCAAACACAGCCAGCTTCAGCCTCTTGACAGCAGCCTGCGTCAGAGGCTCGCCCACCAGGGCGTACGAACCAGGCTGGTCCAGCAGCAGGTGGCAGCTGGTGGAGTCCATCAGGCAATAACAGGAAGTGGACTCCTCCTCCACTGACATCACTTCCTGCAATGAAGAACAGACATTGTCCTCATGAAGACTTTTATAACTGACAAATATAAAAAGACTTCATCATGTGAGATTCTAAAACATGGCATGCATGGCACTTTTCTTCTTCTTCTTAAGTCGTATTTACCAATTTTGAAGTCTTATAACTGAAAGAGTTAGGACTCTCTTTTTCACATAGCTGCAGGTTTTCCATTGCTGAGCAGAATTCAGCTCTTTGCTTGTTGTTCACTTCAGACAGTATCCTATTGACGTGGGCGAATTCGGCTGTTTTATCATCACCGTGACACAGAAAACACAAAAACCTCCATGTGTGGGGTGGTCATTGCACCCGTTAGTTTATGACCAGTGCTAAGTTAAGGAGTGTTTGACCTCTTCTGAGAGCGACTACAACAATGGTGCATCACAGAGCCAAGACCCAGTCAGCAGAAGGAAAAAATAAAAATAGCAATGTGTAATTTAGTCATACTGTTGGTTTTTATGAGTGCTCATGGATTAATAATTCATGCACATGAATGTGCGATTAGTGTGCACAGATGGGACTTCCGTGCCTTAAATTTAGCCAAGATTTAGAAACTGTGCACATAGATATGCAAACGATTACTCTCTTCAGTGAACAAGGGAGTGTTGCAGTGTGTGGAGGGCTCCGGTGCTGCTGCAGAGATCTGGGCCCAATTCCAGTTCCTCCCCTAGGATCCATCATTTGGCCCCACCTCTTTATTTTGCAGATGTAAGGTGCCTGTTTTCTTTAGGGAACAAAGAGTAATGGTCACGTAGCCCTTCATCGTGGATGCTGTGGACCAGCAGGATGGCCAAATGACCACTTCTTCTTAAAATCCAAAAGAAAAATGGAACCTTTCTCCCCTGCAAAACGCAGGACAAGGACCAAGGGGGCCAAATGGGTTCTAGCTGTTTATACTTCGACGGGTAAAGATTTTCTGTAACTAATGAGTGGTCTGATTCTAAGTTAATTATCAGCTCAACTCATGTAGAGCTGGTCTGAGGTGCTACCAAAAAAACAAAAAAACAACAACACAATCTCAATTCACACATACATGTTAACACAACAAATAAGAATGAACACCACAGCAGATTAGAGTAGCTCCTCTGGTGCTGAAAAAAGAGCATGTTCCAGGGTGTGGAACTTTTTTGTCCTTAACTTGAAGAGGATACACAGGGCTTCCTTATCTGGAAGCGCTGCTATGGCAACGTTGCAGCACTGCAAGATGACACCACCAATCTCTAAAACCTCCTGAAATGTCACCATATACAATATAGCCATTAAGGCCAAAGAAACCACATCAGAAAGCAGGCGAACAATCATAAATATGAGTTACATGCATCACCGCACCCTTCAAAGATTCTGCAATACAAAGATATAACAAACCCTATTGGATCACTAGGCTAAAGATATTAACCCAAACACAAGGGATTTATATTACATTTTATACAGACAGACAGACAGACAGACAGACAGACAGACAGATAGATAGATAGATAGATAGATAGATA
>JBBBVU010000012.1:27261353-27290122 GCA_037177055.1 Atherinosoma microstoma
ATAATGCACCATGTCACAAAGCTCAGATCATCTCCAACATGACAATGAGTTCACTGTACTCCAATGGCCTCCACAGTTACCACATCTCAATCCAATATTTCATCTTTGGGATGTGGTGGAACGGGAGCTTCTCATCAACTGTGATGCTATCATGTCAATATGGAGCAAAATCTCTGAGAAATGTTTCCAACACACTCCAGAAGCAAACCATGGAAAATGTATGTCCGAAACAGTCTGGAGTCAATCTGTGATGACAGACATACAAGAGCTCTCAAAAGGAAACAATTCCCTCACACAGTTTTTATCTATGTACTGCACTTTTTTGTCACTGAGAAGCATACTCTCCACACCTTTTGCTAGAACCACCTCAATTAAATTCATTTTCCAAAGGAGGCTCAAGAAAATAGCCCATACAGCCTGTTTCATTCACTTTAAAAGCGATGTCTTAAGAGGAATTGCAGATTAAAATAAGATCAGAACTTATACAGAATTTGTTTTTCACTGGTGTCATTGCTGCACAATAATACTGCTTGAGTTTGATCTATCACCAAGATCAACTATGACAAATGTTTCACTTTAAACAGCTGTTGCTCGGGATGAAACCACTTTAAGCCCATGCACACATTCTTTCTTTCTAAATTGGAAGACAAGTCGCCCCCCCTTTCTCCCCTTAAAAGGCAATTTGACACATATCTAGAAATATAGGACAAGCATTAAAGGAAGATTAATTTTTAAACAAGACAATTAGGTTTCATTTGATTTGATTTGATGCAGTCTGGGAGCAGCCTTTAATACTTATTTAACAGATTTTAATCCTGCTTTGTTACTGAGAACAAATCATTTTAATTGAATGTGGCAAATAATAATCAAATAACTACATATACTTAATAAAAGTTAAATGAATCACAATTTTCCTTTTAGTCATTTCTTAGCAAACAATCAGACAATAAATCCTGGAATTAACTTTGACCTTGCTGAGTCTTCAGTATCCTCATATCTATCTTGTGTGTTATTGTTCTTCTGTAATCAATCAGTGCTCTACAGACTTATGTTCAGTGTTTATTCCTTCTAGTGGAATCCAAAGGATTTCCAAACATTAAATTTGATGGCAGCATCACCAGTTACCCAGTTAGCAATGACAGCCACATTTATGCCATTTTCACCACAAAATCAGACATTTCACTGTGATACTGATGAAGACATGATCATTGGCCACCGTACAAGACACGTGATATCGTCTCATATCACTCGCTGGCTCCTGAATCAAATCAATCAAAATTGTGTAATGGGAGAATTTGTGATTTGGCAAAGATAAAATTGTTATGTACTGAAGATATAAAATCCTATTGTGATCAAACTTGTAATTCACACCTTATAAATCAGTTCATGACACACTCTTTGCTTCTGATCCTTGTGTAAATGTAACCAAGCCTTCCTGCTTGGTTACATTTTCAAGATTACACTCATCAATAGACACAATTCCTTCCTTATATTCAACACTCAGACTCATATTTCCATCCACTGATGTATGTACATTTATACTTTACAAATCTTATTCTCATCAGGATCAGTTCATCTTTATATCTCTAATAGAGTCCTAAAGAAATATAAAACATCATTAAAAAATGAATCAAAATTTGGTTCATGTGATGTGTGTTTGCTGTGCATTGCTAATCAAATATGATAAAATATCATATATTAATCACAGAGAAATATAGAAACTGCACTACCGGCTGCGTTTGGGAATAAAGTAAATATTAATGCAGCGTAGTTGTATTAATGGGATTTCCTTTTTTTTTTTTTAACTACGATGCAATTCAAGTGTCTGAACTGTTACAGTAAAAATTGTAGGTGACCCATGATTTGCCAATTCTGGATTCCAACACATCAAATAATGCAACAAAGATTAAATGACCTTATACCAAACTTGCAAAATACCTTAAAAAACCAGAAACTGTTAGATTGCTTAGGTGAAATTCTATGTTGTATCTTTGCTTGAATTATGTTTGCACAAGGCTCTGCTGCAGCTCTTAGATATTCTCACAAGCAGAAATATTATTCAGCACAAAAGCAGACAATGCAGACAGCACCGAAATGCAGCCTAAATTACACGCTCTTTTAAGAGCTGACAACCACCACAACAGCCCCGGGCAAGCCGGCGCTGCTCAGTATTCTGACCTATGCTGGTTTTGCCAGAACTTTACGTCAGCTTCACATTTACATTGCTGCTTGACTGAATATTCTCCTCATTGCACCCCTTCCCCCACCCTCATGCCCATCTTGTTTCCTTACTTGTCTTGTTATCATATTGCTCGTAGCTGCTCAGGAACACAGGCAAATAATATAAGGTGACAGTTGTTGGGGGATGTTATGCCTTTTGGGCTTGAGATTAAGCTCTCAGGATTCTTCCAGACCACTAAAACAATCTTCATCACCGGAGGGAAGCAAGTATAGAAACACAGAGGGAAAGAGCTGGAAAAAGACAATGTGTGATGCTGCAAAGCAACAGATTTAAGTTAAGAAGGAGAGCTAAATAAAAAGAGTTGAGGTGAGAACATCACATTCCTCGCCAATGATTGTGTGTGTGTCCAATAAAGAGCCACAGTCACCAGAGAAACAATTCTCATGATTCTCCTCCTGATTGCTTCACATTGCCTGATCTATTAATCAATACTTCCCTGTTGTAACCCCTTTCCCTGTCCCACCCCGTCCACTGACTGACAGCAGCCATGCCTCTTCCTGACCATTACAGGCTGTAATTGTTTCTTTATTTTTCCCCTGCCACACCAGCAGTGTTACATTCTCAAGCCTTTTGTCACCCACTGGAGGTACGGAGATCACACGGCCGGATCAATCAGCTCACCCACAAAGTCCCAACAGTCTTTTATAAGATAACTCAGCAGTCACATGTCACACCCACTTACTGCAGCTTATACCTTCTAGCAAGGGTGGGACTGAAGGGCATCTCAGGTATAGATGTTTTAATAACACACTTAGAGAACACACACACCCCTACCTCATAGCATACTGTAAACCTGTACACACCTAGTGCCTGCAATGTTCCTGCGCCTCTAAGTGCACATTTAGGTGTTTTTAACTGCGATCAGGTGTTTCTATCACGGTCTAGATTCTTCGTAGGAGTCCAGTGTCGTCTTAATCATGAGGACTGCTGGACATCCTGATAAATGAAGCTAAAACGTTCGCTCAAGTTAAAACGAGCTCAGCTCATATACAGTTTTTGGCAGGGCTGGAATTACACAGGGGGTTTTAGGGGGGCCTTATTTTTGGGCACACACCACAACTTCCCAAGTCACATGGACATGCAGATTTTCATATATATTAGCGCAAAAACATTTTGCTACCACTATATGCAGCTGATTCAATCAGAAACATGTCCTGTGGAGACGGAAAGTTCTGTGAACAAACACAAAAAGCAGTAAATTCAGTGGTCGCTGTTTAGGCGACACAGCAAACTAACAATGATGCTGTCTACAGTGCTGAGAGAAACGAGATGGATCACCTGTGTCATTCAGAAAACGTCATGCTTTAAATGAATAAACACAATGCTGATAAATTAATCATTAATATTTTTTAAATTAAAAAAACCTGAAAATGAACTGTATTTTAGAGCCCCCCCCCTTAGTGTTTAAAGTGAGTGTTTTCATGGAAGCTCATCTACTTTTTCAGGGGAGACGAACTCCCTTTAGCTCCCTCTGGGCTTCTTGCTTAGCAACAACAATCTTGGAAAAAACAAAAAACAGACAAGAAATCATCTATGGCTTTTACTGCCTGATGACCTTTGATTTATCCAGAAAATAGCAGAAGCTAACAGAGAAGGAACCATATAGTAAAGTGATTAACCAAACCTTTAACCAAGTAATAACAGCTACTTTTAAGCCCAATGAAAGATTTGCAAGCCACTAAAAAAACCAGCAATGGAAGGAAACCCACAAGAATGCTTATTTTGAGGAGTGACCTTTCAGAAGAATTGGCATTAACCACACCTCAACAAAGTTGTGTAGATTGATTATATGCACATGCACAAGAAGCCTCAGGCCAGCTGACCCAAAAAGTTGTAATAAGACCCCATGAGAGACCATCTGAGTCCCAGTTGAAGACCATGAAGCTGGTTTAAAACTGGTCTCATTTATGTACTACTTCATGTAAAATGATCAAACTAACCAGAATTTATGGGCCAAGTGAAAATAATCAACCTGTTAACATTGCAAAGTCTGATGCAGACATCATTGTTGGATCTCAACTGACTGTAGACTTTATTTATTTTTGTCTAATAACGCAAATTTTCCGACTTTTACAAGATCATGGCACATGGTCCTTAGGTTGTTTATGGTTTAGTGATGTGTAGCGTGGTTGTACAGCAAACATGCAGAGAAAAACTAAAGCATGGTCTAGGTGGATCTCTCTCTGGGGCTGTTGATGTAAAATGTTTAAAGGAAAACCAGCAAATGATGTGACCACAGCAGGGAAAAAACTAAACAAGAAAACAAAGCAAAACAACAGAAAGCTAAACAGAAAGCGGTCTACTCTGACTCCAGAAATAATGTAAACAAGAAAGGATAATTCTGCATTCCCATAACATTGTAGTGACATGCCCCAACAATCCAAATGGAAACTCAATTTCTTTTCAGTTTCTAAAGAGCAACCAGAGAAGATGAAAATGCCTCTGGACCTTTAAATCTAACATGATTTAGCATTGCTGATGTTTCCACAGCGTTGTTCCAAATCTTATAAAAGCTTGTGATTGGTTTGGGCAAGATCGGATGGAAATCTGTTGAACAGGAGGGCAAAATGATTCCAGCCAGAGCAAAAAAAACACGAGCTGTCAAATCTGTTTAGTTCCTCCATTCCTGCTGACATTAAACGGCCACCAAAGAACAAGATAACCAAAGCAAGCCTGATGGCATGTGTGAGGCTTGCTGTGGTGTGATTAGCTGTATCGGTCCTGCAGCTCACCTCCCATTTACTGTCCGGGGTTTTCCTCTTGAGCTGAATGTTCCAGTTCTCTGCGTCCACCTCGGCACAGTGGGCGATGGTCATGGCAACTGGACAGAAGAGGTCCAGACCTGGAGGACCGTACGTCACCTCTGGGCCCAGAAGGATTTCACAGCCTTCCAGCGTCTGGACACTAAACACACAGGAAATAAAGAGTGAATATAAGACACACTGCTGGCTTTAAAAAACACACTGTTTTCTTCTTTCTTTCCCAAATATAATCCATTTATTATCATACAGCAGAGATGGGGACTTGAGCTTGGGACTCGGACTCGAGTTGCACTTAAGTCGCATTTCCAGTGACTTCAGACTCGACTTGGACTCGCGCTCAAAAGACTTAAGACTCGACGCGGACTCACGATTGGAGACTTGTAAACAATCTTTTATTTTGAATTCTTTCTTCATCTTCTCTCTGTCTGATCTCCTGTATGCCGTCATTTCCCGGGACTGATATCACGTCACACAAACAAAGATAATAAAAACTATTGCAGAACTGGTGAGCAAACTTGTTACTGAAGCACCGTTGTAACTTTTGGCCATTAAAACCTTTTGTAAAACGGTCAAATAAAAGAGCAGCAAACTGCAACGGCTCTGATATAACGTCCAGGATGATGGATCCAACACAACCACCTTAAAACACACCTGGAGAGGTTAGTCACTGTAATATGAAAGTTAAATGATAGCATCTGGGTTAGCAATAGCTTAGCGCCTCAGGTACGTAAACATGAACTTGTTAAGACTCCTTTGTACTAAAACAATGTAAACTCCATCAGACGGGCATTCACTGACTGTGTGCAGAAGAAGAATGAGACATTTACATTCACAGTGAGTTGAACTCAGACCAATGACTCCTTAACGCCTGGTGGCGCAAATTTGCATCAAACCACTTGTTGATTTTGTTCCCATCCTTTTCCTTTTGTGATTATTTTCCAGATATTTTCCCCTGTATTCAATTTAGTTTTTTTAAAATGAGTAAATAAATGCAGGTGTTAAAGAAGCACTACAGGACTTTTGCCATTTTCTCCGTGACGTGCTGTTCATTGGCGGCTAATTTGGCATCCATCTTGCATCCTACCTGTTGTGGGAGCTCTCTCCAGCCATCTTGACTAGTCTTATCTCCTGCTCAGTCTCTTTCTCTCTTTTGTTTCCCCTCTTCCTCCGATTATGTCTTCTAGCGTTTCTTAGCCGAATCCGCCACAGTGCAAGTTCAAAACGGCCCATGTGTTCATATCTGCTTGTTAGCGTGTGACGCGGCGTAAAGGGAAACTCAGCAGCAACATCACTCGGCATCCTGGATAAAAAGGTTCTGTAGTGCAGTTCCTCATCCTCGGGACGCTGCTGCACAGCGAAATACACATAAGAGATGTCACTGTGCCATAAAACGAGTTTGAAATGCAGGGTTTTACAGTCAGAAAGTTATCTGATGTGTCTTTAAGGGGATAAACCATCAGACCCACTGTAAACAAAATGGTTTGACAGGGTCTATTTATTAGCTTAATGTTGCTGCTTTAGTAATGTTAGCTGTAAGTTTTTTTATCAAATTTTTTAATGTTTAATATTCACATTTTCTGTACTCATCTCACACAAACTGATTTCAAACTTCTTTTTAAAAAATGTATTTCTTTTATTCCCCAACTAATTGAGATTCTTCTCATGCACCTGCACAGGGATCACCAACTCTGGACCTTGTGGGTCACATGTCCTGCAGGTTTTAGACATTTCCTGCTTCAACACACCTGATTCAAATGAATGGCTCATAAGAGGCTTGAACAGAACTTGACAACAGGTAAAGGATCTAAAACCTAAAGACCAGTGCTGTTACAAGATGCAGGTAGATAAAGGGTTGGTACGCATCTTAAATTCCTCGGATATTATAATACAAGAAATTAGACGACACTCTTTACAACTAAAAGTGACTTGCGACTTGACTTATACTTGGGCTATAAGACTTGAGGTCAAAGACTTGAACCTTGACTTGGATTTGGGGGAAAAAAGGAAGATCTCACGTCATGCAGTCATTGTGTGCGTATTTTCTCTTCGAGCCTGTGTTCCAGCTTTATGGAAAACAACAAACCAACGAGAGGAGCTTATGAAAACTGGTGGGCTGCAAACTAAACATGCCCGTGGGCTTGTACTTCCAGGTCTGACTTCCTCCGAGTGAGAGCGTTGCTCTGTCAGTTCAGGTCATTGTTACGCTGCTGGAATTAGTTTCGGCTCAGGTGAAAAAGTCACTGCGATTTGACGGCGAGCTGAAAGCGTGCTCATTAAAAGGAGCTTACAACAAACAGGTCTCACCGGCGGGTGGTGGCAGCGGTGGTTGGCGGTTTCAGACGGAAAGAGCCAGTGGGATCACCACAGAGGAGGACAATGCTTAAACAAAGCTCAGTAAGCTGCTAACAGTGATAACAGGTCACAGATACGAGGGAGTTGCTTTGTTAAGCTTTCTACCGTTGAATGAGCAGCTTTAATATAAATAAAAATAAGATGCATACGTAGATGGGATTTAAAACAGCCTGCTGTCATATCAAAACAGCTATGGCTTTTAGCTGCTTCGGTTTAATACTTGCATCTTTTACATTCATTTTTGTCTTTTATGTATGTGTTGTGTAACTGAGACAGATCTGGAGCACAACCCTTCATTCATATAAATGAGAAGGTGGCGGTTTTGTGGAGAAGCAGGGAAAAAGCTGAACTACGTCCACGTCAAGGCAGAATATTTTATAGAGTGAACACTTTAATTCAAAAGCTAACATAAACTTTCTTTAAATTCTGGTTTAGAGTTCAAAGAAAGATCAGGACTGAATTTTCTTGATCTGGTCAAGGATATGTAGTATTATTGGAGGAGAAATATTTTGGATTGTAGTTGGTATGACCTTTGTCTGTTTTATTCTGTTTTGAATTTTTTAATTAAATTAATATTTGAATTTATATAGTTTTGTTTAGAATTTTTTTAATTATTTTTCTATTGTGTTAATAGAAATTAATATATTCAATTAATCTATGTAATTAAAAAAAAAAAGATTGTATCTATAATTTTTCTAGTTTTCATTCATTAAATAAGTTTTTGCTGCTATCTTGGCCAGAGGAGATCTTGTTTTGATTGAAAACTATCCTAGTTAGATGAACAGAAATCCCTTTTTCTGTGAGAATTTATTGTTTCCTTGTTCAATTAATAGCATGAAAAAAAAATGTTGTTCCTTAAAACTGTGCATGTTTATGTTTTCCCAGTCTGTGAATGGGTATCTGTTCATATGCTTATTTAGCCCCGCCTTAGTCTCTGTCTTCCAGTAGATGATGCTGCCTACCCTGTTCACTCTGACTCCCCAACTCTGAAAACTATTGATAACAAGAACCTAAATATACAATTGTATGCAAGTGGAAGTACCAGAAATATAATCTATTCATTTTATATTGTTTTCAGTAACGTCAGGCTCAGGCAACAGATTCCTAAAAGCTCTACTCATTAAATTCTTGGTTTCTCCAGTTTTCTGTGTAGTATGTACAAATTTACAGACTTGGACACCAGACACCATCTTCTACCATCACACTGATCGTGCTCCTATGTCTTGTATAAAATATCATTACAGGCATATTAGCTAAGCTGAAAACTAGTTTTTTTTTGTGTGCAAATTCCTTATGAGATCAGGGGCCCATAGCAAAACACTTCACGACAACTGACTGAGTGTTCGCGACCATTCAAACTGTGTCCGCAACCAGTCCGGTAGTGGTTCTGACCGCGACCACTCTGTCAGAACCACTAAAACAGTGGCCGCGACCTGAAGTGGCCAACTTCATAGTGGCTGCTAGCATCCTGAAGTGGTAGCATGTTTTATAAACCATTCTGAAAGCAGTAGCAGCCGGGGGGTGCAACTGTTCTCACAGTAGCCGCTAACAATCAGAGTGGTAGCGAGTAGCGACCACTTTTGGAGTGGCTGCAACCATTCTCAACAGTGGTCCCGACCATAGCCACCTTGGGATCTCGGCATCATAACTAACACATTACCACATCATTTCACCTTTCAGTTGTCTGAATCGTTTCCAAACTGTCACTTTACTCCATTAAAATGATCGTATAAATCGAGCGCCATCTGGCAAAATTTATCATCTTGAGGATGAAAAGGGAGGAATACTTATCTGAACAAGCTGGTTGTATAAAAATCATCATTTCTAGCATTCAAACGAGATAAACTACTCCAGTATTAGTGGATTCTAATAAATTACATCAATGAACATCACGATACATACTCAATCATGTGGTTCTCAAACCTTTTCAGACCACATCGCTCTGACTTAAGAGTTCGCTTGTTATGGCATCTACTTCTCATTCTCTGGGGAAAAGATGTGGCGTGTTTCATCACTGTAAGAAAGATTGAAAGTTGACTGATGCTGCTGAAGATGTAACATGCCAAAAACAGCTCAGCGGATCAGGGTTCGTTTCCCGGTGACAGCAGCCGTGCAACAAACGTCTGCTCTCTCTGTTCCACTTTAAATAAAAACATCCTTTTAAATTGCACTCCAGAACAGCTGATTGTTTACTTGTTATGCTGTGATTCACAATGCCTTAATTGTCTTAAAAGCCTGTGAAATGATACTCCAACTTTTGACACCCGCCTCCATCTCACGGAAACTTTTCTGTCTTTTTTTTTCTCTTTTTTCTGAAGAAATATGTTATGTAAGGGGCTCGGCTATTACAGCAGCTTCATCTGAATTACAAGCTGCTTCTGTCTCTTGGAACATCTTCATGGTAAATGCTACTCTCTGGGTGATGGCATCCACTCCAGACCTCCCAATTACCACCTCAACGTCTGACCGGGAGTGTGTGGGATGGGGTGGTGCAGTGTGTGGGGGCGTGGACGAGGGTTAGTCGAGATATTCTCATTGCAAAGCCACCTCAATCACTTCCCGGTTATTCTGACTTGACAGTATGTTTCTCTGCGAACGGCATTTGACTCGTGCTGAGAGAGCTCTCGATCCCTCGGCCAACAGCGCCCAGCCTGATTGCTCATTTAATCCTAAGTGTAGGCAAGGAGTAGATTACCTGCTCCTTATGTAGCCAGTGGCTCAAACTCCAGGGTCCAGCAGCAGCCTTCCAACAGTGCCCGAGGATGGCAGATTTTTGTTCTAAGCTCCACTTGTCATCGCAACAAGGCCCCTCGACGGGGTGCATTATTTAAAGTGTGCAATGACTCACTCCTCGGGGACCATGAGAGTTGTGCAAAGTGGCAGATTGGGTCAGGAGCAGAGACAGTGAGTTTAATGAATGCACACATTAGCACGCTCCATTAGCTTCACCTTTATTTGCTTGTAGACTCCCACCTGTTTATCCCCACTGTGCTTTTGTCAGTTTCTAAGTCGATGCAGACCCCTAATGTGCTGCCGGGACGCATTAATCAAAAAGGTATGGAGAGGTGAAGCTTTCTGCATCAATCCAATATCCAGCTCCACTTCTGCTTTTATAGCTCCTTTCAACAAAACCTTTCCTGTGTGCCAAAAAGCCTCAGTAATAAAACATCATCATAGTGACAGAGTAAAAACATTAACAATAACTTTAATCAGCAAAAGACGCAGAGCTCTGATGAATAAAAACCCTATAATGACTATACAACAAACTCAGACACCACTTCATCTGTAACCGCGAGACCTTAAAGTACCGCTGTCCACTTGACTGTGAAAATGAGTGTAAGCAACAAGGCTAATCACTTGAAGCAACTCACCATGCTATTTGGTCACTTATTGTTGAGAGTTTCTGCTCAGATTACTGAAAATAAAAACAAATCACTGAGCCAGTTCAACAGTTTTGGCATGAGGAAACAAAAATAGTATGTTTTGTTGGTGCTTATCTGTGTATTTTCTCTTACTTTTCCAAAGAGTAAATGTTTGTGTTTTTGTCCCACCGTCATTAACATGAGGAATTTTTTTGTGTCTTGTAGTTGTGCATAAATACTGCAAGGCTCACTTTTGAGCTTATCAAACATGAGCACCAAACAATCACCTGTTCAATCTTCAAATCCTGCCCTTCGATGAATTTGATGAACCCGAGGAGATGCATCCATACGTGTGTGTGGATGTTAGCTAACGCATAACAGTTTCTTCCATATTCTTTACAAGACAAACCTAAAGGAACAGTGTGTTAGAATTACTAACATCTAGCGGTAAAGATGGGCATAGAAATGACTTCAAAAGCCAAGCACAGTTGAGGATGGACGGTGGCCGTCAGTGGCCAAAATTCTTTCAGACATAAACATAATTTAATCTGTGAGTGGATCCAGCAGCCTCAGGGGCAGCAATGGCTGCTCTACAGGTAACTTCTTCACATTTGTGTCCTTGTGCACTGTCTTCTTCTATGGTCCTTTTAAGGTGCAACTTATCCCAAACGGTGCTCCAGCACCTTAAAACAAAGCCGGTATTACAGTTTTAAAGCTTAGTGTTCTTTGTCCATTCAGAGACACTGTAGTAAAAATGGCGGCATGCTGGCCAATAATGGCAGCCGGCATGTATGTGGAACCACAGCTAGTAGGTATGAATGTTTCATTCTGAGAGAATAAAAACACAACAGTTATTTCAATGAAGTCATTAGATACCAATAGAAACAGTTTTTATGCATTACATTTTTCTATCATTGATCTTTGATTTTGCGTTGCGCTGCACATTTAATGATGCCAGTGATCTCAGCCAGTTTTCCTCTGTCTCCATTATACACAATCTAGTACAACCCAGTCTTGGATAAAGGGCAAAAGTTGGAAGAATGGATGGATTATGGATAAAAACCCAAATCTGATTTATTATTCTTTTATTTCAATTATCATTTCATTCTTCAGAATATTTATTTACACCAAACCAGTTTTGAGATGTAATTGTGTCATGAACCTGTGTTTTTACACCACAATCCATAAACAGCAGATTAAAGGCCCATTTATGCTCGACGTTAATGATCGATACGGAGTCTTTGGTCCTTCCTCTGCATCCTTTACATGCAAAATTTGGTCAGTTTTCATAGAGCTTAGGGATTAATACCCCTACATAAGAAACAGAGTTATGGTGGGGGAAGCCGCGAGGGCAGTGTTGAGCAGTATTGTTGACCTGCACCCAGCGAAAGGAACGAAGATGAAGCAGCAGCTGTGATGTATTTGATGGCCATGCAGACCAGCGCCCTCTACTGTGCAACCTCTTTTTATGTCTCTTTCTGAGATGGACATTATCATGATCTCTGTTTTAAACTCCAAACTTCCACACAAATATTTCTGAATGCAAAATTGTAAATAACTTTGGTCTTCTAGCATCTACAGAGCAGACACATACAGTATGTGAACTGTATAACCACATGGGCTCAGGTGGACCTTAGAAAAACAATTTTCACTTTACACATTCTGCCACTGCATCCAGGAAACATAAACCAAAACTGGAGAAAGTCCAATTTCAACTCTGCAGAAATACAACCAATTTATCTAGACCCCAGCTCATCAGGGGTATCTAGCTCCGGTCCTTGGGAGGCGCGATCCTGCAGGTTTTAGATGTATCTCGGATTCAAAACACCTGATTCAAATTAAATGTCTCTCCTCAACAGCTTGTTGTCAAGTTCTGCTCAATCACGTTGACCCATCAATCTGATTCAGGTGTGCTGCAGCCGGAAACAATCAAAACCTGCAGGACAGCGGCCCTCGAGTAGCGACTTTGGACACCCCTGTCTTAGATGGACAGCAAGACAGAGGATACACGTTCTTTGGTCAGATGAGTGCATGTTTAAACTGCTTTGCGAGTAATGTGTAAAATATCAGAAAGAGCATGCGAGCTGTTGGCATCTTGGTTGGTTTGAGGCGCATCAGTGTCCATGACATGGATGACACACACATATGTGAAGGTACTATTGATGCAGAGGTGGATGATGGAACTTTGAAGAGACATATGCTCCTATCAGGGTGATGTCTTTCCCCAGGTTATTTCATCAGCCCAATGTCGGACTTCATTCTGCACGACTTCAAACAGCATGATTTCATACACACACAGTGTGTGTGCTTGACTGGCCTGCCTGGAGTCCACATCTGTCTCCTCCTGAGAATGTTCAGAGCATCATGGAGAGGAGGATCAGACAACAACAACCACAAACTTTTGAGCAGCTGAAATCTTAGATTAACCAAGAATGAACACAATTCCTTTGAAAAGCTGCAAAAGTTATCCTCAGGTACCTGAAAATTAAAAAGTCTAGTGCTGTGTGTGTGTAGGCTGGTGTAACACGGTGGTAAAAATGTCTTTTTCTTATTTTGATTCGATTTTGCTACCATCATTGCATCACTGCTGGGACGTGACAAACAGGGCTATCTGCAGATATTTTGATATTTATTTTAAGGCTCTAAAACACCATCTCAACATCAAGTCCCAATAAAAAGCCTCTCTGCCGTGTTTCCTTACACACTTGACAAAATAGCATTTATATACCAGAGAGACAATGTCCAGCTAGGATTTATGAGCTGGAACTGCACAACAAGACACAACTTTGCAGACAAAGGACAGCGGTAGTCTGAACAGTATCCACTGAAGACCATGTTCATAAAAACAAAACAATGTTTGTACAAAATCAGATCTATGCGTTCAGGTTTTATAATGTAGCCTAGTTAAGGCTGTTTTGATGTTACACATTATTCAAAAACATGAATTCAAAGTTAAGCCAATTCCAGATATAAAAAATGTTTGGCCTTAACTTTCGGTGTTGACTCCATGTGAGTGTAGCTGCCAAAACTCAGCCACATGACCACCACATGTGGTCCAAATGGGAATTGCTGTAATCTATGTCCAGGCCAGCTCCTCATATTTGGACCACCTCTGGCCCAGATGACACGTCCAAACCAACAACTGTCATCTGGACCACATCTAGCCCACTTACCAGGGATGTAACTGAGCCATAAGTGCCAAAAGTAGCCTGGATTAGAACCCAAATGTGTGTGCTATGTGGGATGCATCGTATGGATTGTTTCTAACATTTATAATTTTGCTAAGCATGCCGTGAAAAAAAAAGAGGAGAAGAAGAAGAGCCAATTAGAGTGATCTCTTGCCGCTTCAATAGCACTCTGCTGAATGGTGAATTACTGTCCAAATGTGCTACATTGCAACTACTATAAGATGCAATTTCCTCTGGTATGAATAACATATTTTTCATTCAATTTAATTTTCAATTTGTTTCAATTAAAATGTTGAAATATGATAATACTTTCAAAAGAATTTCAGGTGCTTTTTTCAAGGAAAAAATCCCACTAAAAGTCTGCACCACTATGGCAACTTTTCACCAAAGTTGTCACAAAATCCGGCATTTTAGGTCACATCAATCAGAAAAATGCCACAAAAGCATGGAGGGACTGTAAAATGAAAAAGCAGACAGAATTATACGCTGTAAAGACAGATGTAACGGCCCTAAAACCCACCAAGAAATTATGCTGTTCCCCGTGAGCCGCTCCAACTCCCCTGTTAGAATAAAAACACAGTGATTTGTTCCAGATTGATCATCATTCAAATATCTCCAATGAATAAAAAACTCAAGAGTGGTGTGTATACTGTGATTAGGCTCTTCTGCTGATGACTTCTCAAACTGTTTCCAGGTGCTTGACATTGCATACCAGAGATTTTTCCCTTGTTACCCAGCTCTGTGAGTCAGCCACCTGTGCAGTATGATTCATGTCGTATTGTTTCCTTTAAAATAAAAACCTCTCTTTTCAAACTCTTCAAGTTGTTGGATTCTAAAATGTAAAATATGGATGGACCAGCCTAATAAACACCCCACAAAAAAACTTTGTGCCAAAACAAGGGAAAGTAGAAATCACTTTTCCAAGTATTTGAAATGAGTCCCACACCGAGCGCAGAGCCAGTTGGGCTGAAATATTATAAGACTAAACTAAAGCAGTGTCACATGTCAGGGAACCACTTTTATTTGCAGAAGAATCAGACCTTTTCAGATCAAAGTTTGATGTCACCTTGGTGGGGGACAGAGGAGAGGAGATGTGTCCAAGCAGAAATGTGGGCAGTGAGATCTATCGACGGTGAGAGCCGATGGCTAAAAGCAGGAGATGCCACGGTGCTACATCCAGAAATACGGATCGACTCGGTCAACCGCTGCAGGCAACATGTACTCTGACTAGAGGGCCAGGCATCGAAGCAGGAACCTGCGTCACATCTATGCACTGCAGCCCTACTGACAGTAAGTAGCCTTCACACTTGATAAAACCAATCCCCGAGGCACTTTGCGACTTCTGATGGGTTTCTTCCACTGCTTTAAGAGACAAGTCTTCACTGGAAGTATCTAGATAACAGAATTTAACATACAAGAGCAAATCCCACATTTTCAAGTCTTTCATAACGTTCATACAGAAGCCAGTTTCATCATGAAGTTATTTCCCAATAAGAAGTGTTTGTAAAACCTCACAGGCAGTAGGGAAAATGTCCAACCAAAGCAAAACTGTGCCTTCCAATAGAAAGAGATTAGTCTTCAAAAAGCTTTAAGAAGTCATATTTAAGTAGCGAGGCTTTCATGGGAATGAGGACGAGTCGGTTGGGCAGAGATGGGCTGGACGCTGCAGCTGAAAAGAGGAAGAAAAAGAAGAGAAAAAAACAAGTCTTTGCATGTCCTCTGGCCTGGCAGGATGACTGACAGCCGGTGAGATGACAAGCACAACAGAGAAAAATATGGGTGTCCACAGCAAACACCCCCCAGGTCACACATAGCCATGCAAAAGATAGGCACTTAAAAAGCTCAGCTGTGGCTGAAAGCAGGTACCCTGGTACCCAGGCTGGACCCTGAGATATTCTAAGTGTTTCAAAGGTGGATGAACCAGCAGGAGAAATCAGACACTTTGAGTTTGTAGTGAAATATGAAGGCTGCTGAAGATGTTCTGAGATCATTTCCAAAGACGTCTTGAACCAGAAAGACAAGAATACAACAGAAAGGTCGCAGGATTTGCAGGTAAAAAGAAAAGAATAGTTTATTTCTATACTGTAAAAAATAGTTGTCCTATCCCTCATTTCTTTATATTTTGCCTCCAAGCAGCCAGACTCTCTTGTAATCTTTTTAAGTGATATGAGCAATAGTTCCTCAGGCTTTATGAAGTTTTTTCTTTCTGCTTTTTTTAAAACTCATTTTCAGTCCCCTTACTTTACCGTTTTAACAGGAAATGTGTATTTCTTTAAAACACTTGGGTTGGTTTTGGCTCAGCAGGTAGAGTGATCATCATCTAACCACAAAGGAGGGGGTTTGATCCCCACCAGCTGGCCCAGTATCTTTGGGCACGACACTGAATCCCACACCGTCACCATATATTGAGCACATGTATATAATATATAAAAGGGATGGGTAATGATTTTTACAGCTTATCCGGGGTTGGGTTGCGGGGGGCATCCATAAGTGTTATGAACCAGTGATGATAATGATTTTTCAATAGTCATTTAATTGTAAGACATCAGTTTTTTCTTCTTTTCTTTTTAACCTTCACCTTCAACTGATGGGAAACGTGTTTATCCATCTTTTAGGTGAGGTCCACTGAAGGCTCAATAATCCTGACCTCTCTCCGTTTCTAACAAAGACATACCCTTTACAAAGACCTTTACAGTTCCGCCATTTTTCCAAGTCTTCCCTGAAACTTATTACGTCATGTGACCCCCACGAGCATGACGATCGTAATGAGTGTAAACATGGTCATTTTTTCTGCTGGTTCGATTGTATAAACCACCCCTCTCGATTGGATTGAAAACTCTTTCCGACTGAGGCCGATCGGACCAGATGATATGTTTACATGACGCATTTCTATTCTGATTGGATGTTCAATCGGATCAGAAGTACTCCATGTAATCGTAGCTAATGAGTTGCTCAGATGAAATCTTTTTTTTCCCCGTCCGACACTGCATGTCAAAAGCATTAGAATCCTATTATATCTTTCCATCATGTAAACACACTGATCGGATCGCTTTGTCTAGCGTCCGTGTAAACATGCTAACTGGAATCTGATCAGATTTCCATCCAATAGAAGAACAATCTGTCTATGTAAACGTAGTTATTGACTCTCTGAGCAAACCCACTCCCTATGGGGGAATTCAGTTCATCCAAGGGTCTTTACCTGTATCGATGTACAGCTAAATTATCTTATCAATTATTTCACATGTATCAATTTTGTATCTATTATTTAAAATAGAAAAATGAACTGCTTTTGAATATGAATATGATCGTGACTCTGTGTCACGGTTGGTATAACTCACTCTTTCTGCCAGTCTTTGAACCTTTTTTATTTCTGTGCACTGTCAAGGCAATTTACAGCTTTGTCACTTCTTCTGTTAATGTGGGCTTTTTACGAGCTCTATTTCCTTTTGTGACTTTGCTCCGGTGGATTGGTGTGAATAAACAGTGACACTTCACAGGAAACTGGAAATCCTTGTGGCTCTCTGTAGGGAAGAGCGTACAAACCCACCCCCCGTAAAGGTAGTTCAGTCCATCCGATGGTCATTACCTAGCTGTGATCAGAATACATAATGTGTGTGTTGCCGAGATGAAAGGCCTCCGGAGACATCTGCGCCTTGTATTGTTGTGTGCATGTCCATCAGTGCACTGCTTTCCATTCATCATCATTTAAACAAGCTCTCTGGGTTGTGACTCCCTCCCGGAGAGCCACATTGTTGACATGAAGAGGAGCACATAACTACATATTGACTCTTAGAGCAGCAGAGACGAAAAAAAATAGATTCAAGAATAGGAGGTTTGACTTTGCCGCCTAAAGAAAAGTAAAGTAAGTCCGTGGGCTAAATGAAGGGCTCCATCGCAGAGCCCCTGAGGCTTACACAGCATGAACTTGAGTTTCTCTACAGCAGCTGAGACATCAAAGCCCGGACTACCACCTGTGAGGGACTTCTGGATATGTACTCATATCATGACACCGAAAGGACCCCTACAGGGAGCGGGAGATGGGTTGCCGTGCTTGCTGGGCCCATCTGCCACAGTAGCCCTGGGGGTAAACACGATGACACGGAAATAGCCACGAGGAGAGTCGCGTACATCTAACCTCTGTATGTCTGCCTGTGCTACTGCCCACCGATACATACATACAGTATCTGTGTTTATATACTGCTGACATCTACTACCACTAGTAAAGAGAGAAATGATAATACATTTTTTTAACTGTGTTTGGCCTGGATTACTTGATATTTACTGAAATACCAATAATTTTTTAAAGAAAAAGATCAGAACAACTATGATTGAATCTGTAAACAGACAAGTAGAATTCATCAGTGAGCCACCCGGCTCTGCTGCACCATTACCATGAAAGCACACACGGATAATGTAAATGCTATTAGGACTAATGATGAATATTAAGACGCAGCCAAAAATAGTCACCCGATGGTCTGAATTAAGATCCATGTTTTCAGTGCATTGCACATACAGTATTTGATCCAGTTTAGTTTGGTCTTACACAAAACTGCACAACTTTACATGACATACCTTCATCCTGCTGTCATAACCTACACGACACACGTCTCCCTAAAGTTGACATTGATTGGTTGAAAGCCAGGTTCAAGTCTGACAGGTAGCCTGTCACAGTTGGAAATGAATGGAAAGAAACTTCCAGTTTAATTCTCATGGCTGGTTTGTATTCACCGAATGAATTCTCATCAAATATAAAAAATGAGACATCACTGTCGCTGACAGGAGGAGGATGTGAAGACTGTTAGCTTTCCCGCAGATCTTGGCAGCTCTGTTTTGGGTGAGATTGCAAAGGTGAGTGGGAGTCTCTAGGAACATTTTGAGCAACAGCAGCCAAACCTAATCAGCCCAGAATACTTTTCAAGGAGCTAAAACTGTTTTTTGTTTTTTTTTAGCCTTGTTTGTTTTGTATTTCAAATTCAAGTCAGTAGAACAGGGTTGATTAGGCTGACTAAGACCCCTGAGGTGTGTCAGAGCATGCCCCACTGGTCAAAATGTGTTTGTTTGAGATTACTACAGGTTGCAGGAGTTTTTATTTTTATCTTGGCATGTAATCAGTGTGAAACATGGAGATTAATGTTTGTTTGAATGGTGTGTTAATAGAAGAAGTTATTCCTGTGGTACAATGTACAGTTCATACAAGCTACTGTGCATTTTAACCTGAAAAGACTGAGCCAGAAAGGGTTCAGTACAATGCAGAGAGCAGTCAATCATAAATATTCAGCATTGTGAGCTCCACTAAGACATTTCCAGGTGATGTCAAAAGCACTAACTTCCTACCTGGGCTAATTTTGATGGTCATCACACTTCAGAACTCTATTTAGCTCCTGTTTCCTTTGGTGGACATATAGTACAGTATATTGAGGGCCCCTAAAAATGACTGGAAAACATTCCTCTGGTTAAACTTGTAACAAAATATGAAATGAATGATGAGTTCTCCCCATAGGCAGTTTTCCTCTTTATAGTAATAATTTCCTGGTAGGTTTAAAAGTCCCAACCATGTTCACACTGAGTCACGGTTCAGGCCTGGACTGAAACTGTGTCAATCTGGTCGAGATGGCATCCTGGGAGATGTCTTAAACCTGTAAATGTTAAAAGACAAAAATCTAAACCAAATTACTTTGTAGCAAAATGATATATTATATAGTAGTTTTATATACAATTGCCATTCTATTATCATCAGGCCTTTTGATTTTCTGTTTGGCTCCCAAAACCTTAGTTATTTATACCAAAGTTTGACCTTTGCAGGTCTGCGTTTGTGGTTAGGATTTAGCATCTTTCGGCACAATTAGGAACTTACCAGTATGGGCATCTCCTGGGAGGTGAGAGATGACAAAGCTTTTCTGTGTCCATGGACCATTTTTCTTTTAAATTTTAAAATTGGGCTGTGTGAGAAAATATTGATCAAAGCGCTATAAGCATAGATTTATAGGTGGGGAAGTTAACTGCAACAGTTACACTGGTGGTGTGCAGTCACTGTACAAGCAATCCCTGAACGGTGGTCATGTTCGGATGTTCACTGATGTTATCGTCAACTGGTGTACAATATTTATCAATGCAATGTTTTGATTGGTTCAATCTCCTGTTACATTAAAAATAAAGCATGTCATTTATCTTCAAAGCTTGGAAATCATCATGCTATTTATAGTCCACACAATGAGCTCGAGTCTACAGACAAAAAACGATCAAGATCGTGGGCAAAGATCAGAGTGCTAGAATCTAACTATTTGCTAGTTAAGCCACTAATTACAGAGTGCATTAAACTTTATAATCTGTTTGAGTGAGAAAACTAAGTGTTGAGACGTGATGGTGCTGCTGACTAAAATCTGCAGCTGTAATTAAAGTGAAAGTAGCAGAAGACAGTAAATAATTAGAGGAGAGCAGGACGAGTTCAGACAGAGAGTCAGAGCAGATGGATGATACGATAGAGAGCAGCTGACAGACAGACAGATGCTTGAAATGATATTTGGGTAAACTCTAGCCTCACCTTGCCTCTCCCTGATTGATCACCATGTACATCTCCCAGGACATATTTTCGGCCACGGCTCCATGAGGCACCAGCAGGCTGACCCCTGGAAAACACACACACATGTATCAACAGCAACATCTCCAGCAGCCTGACAGCATAGGGCAGAATAAGGGCTTACAACATGTCGTACAAGCTGAGGTTACGGGGATATTTGTGGCAGGTCCGGGTTACTTCAAACTGTAAAGCAGACATCACTTTGGCTTCTCAATGGATCCTCCCAATATAACTATAAGAAGAAATACGATTAACTTAATAATAAATAAAACCATATTTTGGTCCGTGCAAACACTGCTCATGTGATGTGCTCACCTTCAAGATGAAATACAAAATGTTCAGATTTGTTCACCTGATAAGTCATGAATCATGGTGCAAACCAGTGTTTTTCCTTTATACTTTGCATAGCTGTAGACTGTTAACAAGCTTAAATGTGTATGAAGTTGGCCTCAAATCATACTAGACTAACTAAAACTATATATTTGAAACAACTTTATCATTTTAATAAGTCTCCCATCTTTCCTGAATGCTCAAACCTCTTTTCTGTTCTGTTCTATTCTATTCTATTCTATTCTATTCTATTCTATTCTATTCTATTCTATTCTATTCTATTCTATTCTATTCTACAGTCCCTTTTCTCCAAAGTGACATACATCTAAGTGTGAAGCAAGAAATCAAACATGAGGGGACATCATAACTAAATGCTAGTCAGACTGCTGTGAGTCCAGTTGGACACAGGTGCTGCCATGCAGTGCTAGAGGCTCTTCTTTAGTCCCTTTGTTTATTACGTGATCTGGATTTCATTGCACGATATCATCTTGGGTGTAAGTATATGCGGCTTGCTCAGTGATGAGTTGTGCCAAAGAGCTGGACAAATCTTTCGAACTCATCCTGATGAGTAGAAGAGTTAAGCTAAGTGCCGAAATGCTACTCGAACAGCTGAGTCTTTAACTTGCTCTTAAAAGTAGATAAAGACTCGGACAGAGTTCGGTAGATCGTTCCACCACTGGGGAACAACTGAGGAAAAGAGTCTAGAAACTGATTTTGCGCCACATTGTGGTGGGAGCACTAGGCATCTTTCACAGGCAGAGCGGTTAATTGCGATTTCAAGATTTGTACTACCAATTCACTCCCAAAGTATTTATGCTATGTCTTAAATCTGGAACTTAGCATGACTGAGGAGGCGGCACAAGTGTTGCAGGACAGCGAGTGAAGGAAGAAATTCTCTGTGTGTGGACATTTATTTGAAATGCCAGAAGATGTTATCAGCTTGACATTAAAGATGTCAGAGAGAGAGAAAGAGGGGAATGACATGCTGCAGAGGTTCACATGAATCTGGACCAGCTGTGTTGAGCAGCTTAAGCATCACTGTTGCTCCAAATGCATGTTCTTCACTGGCTAGAGGAAATCTACGATGATCTTTAATCTCTAAAAGGAGTCAGACAACACCTGCTGCACCAGAACCTTTTTATTGCTCTTTATGTTTGGCTTTTTATCTAATTTATGTTTGATTTGTGTTCATCTACATCATAATATCCGCCAGGGCAACATCCACATTTTCACCTCTGATGAAGACGGAATACTACCGTCAAAACATGTCAGGCAGGCTTATGCTTAAGTGTCTGATAATATTAGAACCCAATTAACTATAACAAGAGCGAAGTAGTCATTTTCTTATAGACAAAGAGAAAAAAACACCAGTGACCTAAGATCTAGCAACAAAAAGGATGCTTTTGGAGTAAAATAAATGTGAATATGAATCCAATTTATGTGGACTTTGCATCCTTTTTTTAAAGAACATTGTTACACGTGTACATGAATAAAAAAACTATTGTCCAAAAAAAATAAATGGATGAATCAACACCCAAAGCAGCAAACGCATCTGAATGAAGCCCTTAGAAGAATTTAAACAGCCTTCCTTTTTATCCAAACTAACAACATTCAACAAATTTGTGAATACACATCTGTAAAGAAGCAGGGGTATTCTTCCTTTTTTTTTTTCAGCAGTAGCAGCACGTCAACACAAAAATACTGCCCCTCCGCCGCTGCCTGACACCATTCATCTGCTGCTCTGTGAAAGCATTCACATGGAAGCACAGAGAGCATATAAAGACCCTGCTTTACAAATAAAAGGTTCAGAGGAGCAGAGAAGAAGATGACAGATAAAGAAGGGCTTCAGAGGCTCTCTGAAAAGTGAACATTTTGTAAGAAGTCAGCCATGTTTGAAATGTGCATTCTAAATAGTCTGTTTTCATCAAATAACACTGTGTCACACAGTGGTACCACGGGGTGAAAAATGATGCAAATACAACCACTTTTCTTCTGTTGTGTAAGAAGTATTGCGTTATTTGAAAGATCAGATGATTCAAATGGATAAATAAATAAAAACATCCTCTCAATTCCCTAAAATGGACAAAACCTTTCAAAGCACAGCTATGCAGAAAGCTGGAAAAATAAAGTTGCACTGAAAGTATTTGGTTCTCTGTAAAACACCAGAAGGAGAAGAGTTTTTTTTTTTTTTTGTGAATATGTTCGTATAAATCTCACAGCGTTGACAGCCTTATTGTTCCTGGGCAGAATAATTGCTTGGAGTTAGTCAGACATAAACTCCAACCTGTGGACTTTTTTTTTGACTTGAGGACATAAATGTTTCAGAAGAAGTGGACAGAGTTACTGCAACATCACTAAGCTGCTGCCTATAAGACCAGAAAGTTCAGCATCTGAAACTCAGTAAGATTCCCTAAAGCAAAAACATGTGGAGGTTTGTTTCATATGCTTCATTACAATAACCAAAATTAGTCTTAGTTTGATTTGATGAGGACAAAACAGATATTCAAAGGTGTGGTATGTAAATATGATAAAGTCAGATTGATCTAACTTGGTTATTTCATGCAAAGTTGTAAAAATATTTGGTTTTAGACGCTGAATAGAAGTTTCCACAGAATGTGACACAGTCTATTTTTGTTCAAAGAAGAGATTTTAAAAAAAAATCTAAATATCTGATTGCGCTCAGGGAGAAAATTATAATTTGATATTTTAATTGCTTTTATGTTTTGATATGAACTGAAGTGATTGTGTTAAGTCTGTTGTGGAAAGTTCAATCTCCTTTGAAGCCATCTGTTGGGGCAGATTCCATGCTTTTGTAACATACCATCTTATTCTTTTATATTTCAACGGGTTGAGTAGGATGTATGTCCCCTCAGAGTTGCCATGGTAGGCAGACTGTTGCCCGGGTGGGTGGGATTTGTAGTTCAAGAGTGAATAAATAGATTGTGACCCCTGAGGAATCATTTATCATTATGCAGTTTACTCCACATCAAAAAGAGGAGGGCTAGTCTTAAATATAAAACTCCCGGGCTGCAAATTGGTTCCACATCAACCCTGCTGGAAGTCATTCCTGCCAACAGCCAACACTGTCTGGATCAAGACTTGGACTTTCAATTAATTATAAATTATTTCTAATTTTAAAAAAAGCCTACTACAGCATTGCATTTGAATAAAGTATATTCCCTTTCAATAGTATAATTTCACCTAATTTAATGACACTGAAGGGTGCACAACACAAGTCTATTGGAGGTCAATATGTTATAGTCCTCCTTGTTTGTTTCATGTTTGACACGTGATGACTTTGTTCATCTCTTTTATAGAGTATAGACTTACATGTTGAACTATGCTAAAACTTGACTTAGTCATTTGATTAAATCACTGTATTTGTCCCAGTATACAAGCTTAATGTAAAAAAACCACAGATTTATTGTGTCCAACTTCACTACGATTTTCCCAGATGACCTAATTTACAAAGCAGAAAACCTGTCAAACCACTAAGGCAGCAGCAAAGTGTAATCACATTGTGTGATGAATCAGATTGGTTCTGCTTTATTTTCCTATCTTATCTCTTACAGTTCCTCTCTTTTGGTACTGACTTTTCTTCTGTGTACCAGCTTTTTCAAAAATATACCACTGACAAGTCAAAGCCTCGGATGTAAACTATGATCTTAAGCACAGCATCTGGGCTAATTTCAGTCATCTTCAGTGTATACATGCAGAAATAACTGGACTCTGAAAGCCATTATCTTGGTGTGCTGGTCAAATAAATTAGACTAAAATGTTTACAATTATTCTAAAGGTCTGAATGAAGTCACAATAAACCAAATAATGTTTTTTCTTATAACTCGGTTTGATGTAATAAATTGTGCAGTGATAGCACAGAAACAAGACGGTCTTAATTACTGTAAATCATCCAAGAATCCAGTATCACAGATGGTGAGGAGCTTAAAAAACGCTGTCTGATGTCTGAATAGTTAAAAAATCCCTCTGAGCACACCAGAAGCCTGAGAGAGTATAAACATGTGGCTGATCTACAAAACAGAGGGATTATTTTTGTGCTCTAATGAAAATGTTGTGCTTTGTAATTTTACATTTCCAGTCTGACAATTGTAATATTTGAGCCAGCCTATTGCATTTTATATTGTCTCCAGTCATGTCAAAGTTACTCAATATGGTAACATTGGTGTTTGCTGTTTAAAAAATAATGAGAATCACCACGATTGTACATAATAAAGGGGGAAAAAAAGTGTTGTATTTGCAAGAAGTTGGCAAAACGATAAAAAAAGAACTTGGAAAGTGTAAATTCAGGATGTTCACTTGATCATGGCTCCCCGCCTGAGTTTCCAGAGGAGCTTGTTCTTCAGTAGGAAGTAGTTCCAGCTATTCTACATGTTCAAAGAGAGGTGTGCATATTAATTAGCACGTCCCTCCTAATAGAAAGATGCTGTTGAATTTTTAAAGTGTGATTCTTATACAAGTTTAATTGAACATTCCAAAGTGCGAACGCTGTAAATTCAGATAGCCATGAATGTGTTGGGAAGTAGTGTGAAGCTTCTGCTTAATCTTAAAGCAAAGCTGTCCACATGTGAGGAACATTTGCTACTTCTGGTGCATATCACTAAGGTGACCAGAGAGACCCTGTAACCTAGTGGGTTTTGTCTTTTGCTGGCTATTCAGCCTAATGATTAGCAGTTCCTGCAGACACGCTGTGTGAGTGCTGCACTTGAAGGAAATGCCTCCTCCACACTCTCGGTCTGAAAGACAACCACAGGAGGCTGATTTTACTTCATCTCTCCAAGCTGGCTTATAGTCGCCACCACATACACGACTATTACAGAAGAGGGCTGTGAGAGCGGCGGTGTTGACCTTATGGACAACTATGTCATCATGTCCCTTCGACTCAAATAAGCCGATTGGAGGGATCTACACAGACTGTAAAAGTGACCTCCAGTTGGCCTGAGGAGGCCTATAAGGCTGTGGAGGAATAAACGACTACGTGGCAGATCTACAGTATGTGCTGCTCAAAGACTGTTCATGTACTAATGGTTTTGAGATATGATCAAATAAAGTAAGTCAGGTATCATAATGAGTGATATGATAAAAAAATCCTATTTAAAGACAGGCAGGGCTACACCACAGCCACTTCTTTTTCTTCATCTTGTTAAAACCTCATTCTAACTTGTAGGAATTATTTGTTTCTACATAATGAGTTACATGTCTCTATATCATATTTCTGGCTAAAGGGGAGTAAATAGCTGATGTATGACAATCTGACCCATTAGGGTTTTAACCAACAGAAATAAATGGCATTTCTCTTTTCATATTCTAATTACTTTAAACATTTTTAATGAGCTTTTTAAGATGCTTTGTCAAATAGATCCTATATCTTTCAGATATGTATCACCTTTATTTCCTCTTTATTCATTAATTTTGCTTTATTTAACCCTTAAAACTCCAATCTGCTTTTTGCTATTTTGCTTTTTTTTTTTTTCTATGTTAAAGTGCATGTAGAAGCTAAACCTTTTTAATCCCAGTCAACATCCAGACATTACTTTTTCAGGACAGCCTCAGTTGTCAGATTATGAGGATAAAATCATGTAAAATAAATGTATCAAAAAGATATAGCAACATAAAGGCCAAACAAAATAAAAAGAAACAGAATTTATAACTAACAGTACTTTGTAGAAATAACACACAGATCAAAAGTAACCAATTCTTTTCTCATCTGCTTATCATTCTCTCAAGTTTTGGCTTTCAGGAGAACAAATATTGGCATTGAAACAAATACATCAGAAACATGATCATATAAAATATATATTACATGTTTACACTTTTTCCTGCAGGCATTTTCATTTTTCTACTATAAACAGTTATTTACGCTACTATTTACCTGCTATCCTCACAAAACCAACTCCAACTCACCTTGTTTTTGATGCCACCGTATGTCAAAAACATGTTTTTCAGCTCATTCCAGCCATTGAAGACTATTCAATTTGCTCTTTTTAGACAGATATATAAATTTTCTTTTCATTTGTTGATCTTTGGCTGCTCCTGATTGGACATTACCATCAATTTAAGCTATCTAATTGGTCAAATGTTTGATTTAATTTCCGGGACAGAATAGATTAGCAACATAGTAGTGATAGTGACCTGTATTTATTAGGAAAATGCGATAAATAATGCTGTTGTCATGGATCACTCATTGTGGATTTACCATACTGAGTCTCTGAATAAACACTACATTTTGTTGATTGTGTAGTTGGTAAATTTGGATTGTAAACCTTCTGGACGGGATATAAATGCCTTGAAAACGTCTGTAGATCACTTAAAAGGTAAGATATCCATCAAAATTTCCCCCACAGAGTTACACACTACCATCCTCGGGAAACTGTTGACGATATAAGGGATAGCATTCAAGGCACCAGCAAGAGTTTTAAGGGTTCATCTTATTAAAAAGATTGAGTTTCTTGTAGAATTGAGGGAAAAAAAGAAAACTGTGAGATGTTTGTTGAACTTGTACTGAATCAGTTTGTAATAGTAAAAGTGTGAGATATACATGCATTCCAGTTTAATATAACTTCTGTTTTATTCATATTTCTTTATATTATTATTCTCTGTTTTAGTGACAACACCATCATTATAGTTTATAAGCGTATAAAAATACGAGTGTGGCTACAGAAAGATTTTATAGTGCGCGCATAAACAAAGTGCATCCATTGCAACGCTGGTACCACAGGGCCACTTCACATTGCAAAACACATTTTAATCTCCGGAGATAGGTGCCTTTAGATGTGCCTGAATTGATTATATGCATGCAGCTCAACAAGAAACAAGAAGTTCCTGCTCATATTGCTAATCCTGGTGAAATTAAGAGTTGAACATAATTTTTAGTAACAACATCAATTTTTCTAAATATTCTCTGTCTGTGGAGCAAAATAAAAAAAGCTTTTGTTATCCCAACAAGACATTACAAGGATTCATTTTATTTAATATTTGTATCCTGTCTCTCTTTATGCTCATGTGTTGGCTAGATGGAGAGTACATGATCTCAGCTAAACTGTGAGCCTGTGAACAGACTGGATGAAATACATGCAGGCAGCCCTTCTGTGTCGTTTGAAAATGACCCTTCTAAGCAGCTTTTGCTGGTTTCAGTCATGCTGTGTCATACATTTATCCATTTTTTTTCTCAATCTGATGTGTAAGGCTAACATATTTGTTTTACAGGTTAAAAATTGTTGTGATATCTTATTGTGTGAAGAACCTATAATAATGTTCCTCACTAATACAATCGTGGCTGGTGGATGATGCAAAAAAAAAAACTGAACCTGAATAAATTAGATGTAACATGGTCATGCTGCCACAAAATTAAGATACATTTATAAAAAAGCCAGAAAATAGAAATTACTGGTGAATTTTGGGGAAACAAATTGATGGACTGCAATAACAGAATGTAGCTTATTACTTAGAGCTAAACTACAAGCTGTAAAACTCACTTCTGGAAAGGTTTTAAAGTTCTTGTCAAATGGCATTTAAAATCTTAAATCAGTCATTTGTGATCTGTTTGAACATGTTAATGTAACAAGTTCAAAGAAATGGATTTTGGTGCCATCACTGACCAACTTCACTGTCTTTAGACAATAAACAGAAGTAGCAGCTTGACATGTTGAGCTTCACCTGCATCAATGACAACAGCATAATTGTTTAGTATTGTGTAACATCCCCTCTTCTTTTAACAAGTGTCTGTAAACATCTTGGAAGTGAGGACACCAGTTGCTGGAGTTTTTGGAGAGGAATGCTGTCCCATTCTCGTATGATGCAGGATTCTAGCTGCTCCAAAGTCCTGGGCCTTCGTTGCTGGAATTTTGGTTTCATGATCCTCCAATAGCTCATTTCCACTGGTGCTAGTTCGGTGCTGGTGCTAGAGCCAGTGCTTAGCTGGTTCAACTCTGGTGCTTCCAA
>JBBBVU010000012.1:27290222-27309782 GCA_037177055.1 Atherinosoma microstoma
GGAAAGCCAAAGAACCGGTGCTTAGTCTGGCTCTGGCTCCGAACCAGCACTGGAACCAGCTCAGTGGAAAAGGGCCCCAAATGTTTTCTGTAGGTGAAAGGTCTGAACTGCAGGCAGGCCAGTTCAGCACCCGTACTCTTCTCCTTTTGAATTGTCCACTAATAAGAACCTGGATGCTCCTTTTCCTCTTAAGTCTGCAGGACACGGTGTCCATGGTTTCCAAAAATAATTAGACAATTTGATCCATCTGACCACAGTAGTTTTCCACTCTGCCTCAGACCACTTCAAAGGGATACCGTGTTACTTTTGGCCACTAGAGGGTGCTAAACCTGTAACTTCCCACAGGCCATATGGACCAGTCGCAAAGTTAAACAGTTTCCATCCGTGTTTTGGAATCGTGTTTGCAGACCACTTTGACCAGCTGATAGCAAAGTAATTCGGATTCAGGAATTTTTCAAAGGATTCTTCACCATTGAAGTATAGGGCCCTGGTGGAGGTATGTGACTGAGTGCTTTAAGTTATACGTATATGTCTCGATCTTATCTCCCGGTTGTTATGAAAACGTCAGCATTAGCCCGTAGCTTATGGGACATTACAGTGTATGAAAACCATAAAACTAAACCAAGCCAGTCTCTAATCGTTCTGTCGCTTTTTGATATTTATATGAATTATAGGAAATGCATGAAAACCTTCATCACTTGTGCGAAATGTTTAGGGAGTCACATAAGCTTTGGTCTGTAGCCGATTAGCTTCAACTAGCCGCATTTAGACACAGACGTGTACTGCAACGTTCTGCAGCTCATCAGGACTTACTGCTATTGTTTTGAATAAATCCTGGCTGAAAGATGTGAAAAAGTACATCACATTTTGGTACGTTTGCACAAAAGACAAAGACCTAACATACCAGTCTAATAGTACGTAGGCAAACAGAGAGTGGGTTTTGCTTCCACAGACTCCTTGGACACCGTTTACACCTTCTTACTTCATTCAGCCATGACAAACCTTTGATCAAAGAGGAGGAAAAAGTAGCACAAAGCAGAGCCCTCTGTGTTTATAGAGGGGGGGCTGTAAAGCAAAGCGTTGCAGGTCACATGATCCCATGAGTGCCGGATCCGCTCCTGAAAAGTTACAATGTCTGGTTTCTGAAGAGGGTAGCCCCCTCAGAGCGCCGACACACCTCAAACAATGAATATTGACCCCAGAAATCCATTATTACTCTCATTAGGCTGATATTTGGGTCAAAAGTTACATGGTATCCCTTTAAATGAGCTTTGACCTCATGGACAGCAGTTTCTGGATCGTGTTCATATATGGCTTCTTCTTTGCCTAATAGAGCTTTAATCTGCATTTGTGGATTTTATGGTGAACTGTGTTTTTCTAATGCTGTGCTGCCCGTGGGCCTGAAGATCATGAGTATCAGGTTGTCCTTTAGCCTTGTCTCAAGCACACAGAGATTTCTCCCAATTTTCCGAATCTTTTTAAATATCATACACTGCAGATGATGTGATCTTCAAAGTCTTCACAATTTTACGTTGAGGAACATTTTTTCTGAAATTGTTCCACAATTTGTAGATGCAGTTTGTGTCAGATTGGTGAACCTCTGTCCATCTTTACATCTGAGAGGCTCTTCCTCTCTGAAAAGCTTGCTTTATTCCCAGTCATGTTACTGACATTTTACCAATTTACCTCATCAGTTGTCAAATGCTCCTCCAGTTGATACTTTTCCAGCCTTTTGTTGCCGCTGTTCCAACTTTTTAGAGATGTGTTTTTGCTATCAAATTCAAAGTGAGCTAAATGATAAAATGTCTCATCTGGTGCGTTGTTTATGTTCTATTGGGAATAAAATATGGGTTTATGAGATTTGCAAATCATTGCATTCTGTTTTTAAAGACATTTCACACGGTGTCCCAACTTTTTGGGAATTGGGGTTCTAGGATTAAACAAACTTTGGGATTATTTTGCAATGAATCAGCACAGTTTTCATTCTTTCTGTGTGTTGCCCATGAAATACAGCAAAGGGTAATTGTGCTTTCATGATGTACACACAGCAGAGAGTTTAGGACTACAAGAAGCAGAATGAAAAAATAAATAAATAAAAAAAAGCCGGTAGAGGATGCCTCTCTGTGAAGGCTGCACCTAATAAGGGAGTCAGGCTCATGATAGCTCCTGTAATGAGAAGTTACTGCAGCCTGTCATCATGGAAACAGAGTGAACAGTGGAGGATGTTGCTTTTGATTACCAACACAAAGTAAGACTGACACAGTGTTTTTTCCAGCTAACACACTCAGTCTGTGCTTTCATCTGTTCCCAGTGAAGCTCACCTGTGTTTGGCACCACCAGCCGCCCTCCAGGTTGTCCAAACACACCACCGGTCCTCAGCTGCTCTTTGCTGGCGCTGATGGGTCCGTTGAGCGTGAGCAGGCCCTTCTTTCGCCTGTCCATAGTGCTGCAGTAGTCGCGGCTCACGTCTCGCGGGAAGGTCTCAGCGGCAGCTTTGGCGTGGAACTCGGCACGCTCCGCCACACCCAGCGAAACCATGAAGGAGCTCTGAACTTTGACCTTGATGTCAGGCAGGGGGTCAAAGAGCTCTTTGTCTGCGCTGTCATGGAAGCAGAGGGGGGTGCTGTACGTCCGTCCCACTGTTAAGTCAGGTTGCATGGAGGAGTTGAGAAGCAGCGGGTTGCCTGAAGAGATGGAGAGATAACACAGCAACACAGTCACCTAAAAGCCCTACTTGAAGGGGGGCTTAACAAGCAGGGGGACTCATTTAATTAATGCCTCAAAGCCCAGCCGCTGTGTTTCCTTAACAGCACTCATGTGAGATAATGAAATTCACTGGTGCCCCAGATACAACCAAACAAGATCAAGCATGTGCTATTTTTTTATTTCTTGATTAAGAAAAGCAAAAGTAATCATTTCATTACGTTTTAAAGGTGGAAAACATGTAAAGAATTTGTGCATTTTCCTGACAGAAACATGATAAAAGAGGAAGGAAACCGTGCCATGGATTAAACATTATCAGAAGGTTTCTATAAGCAGCACTGTATAAGTGATTATATTCAGCAGGACTGTGAGCAGGAAGTAGTGGATTTAAGATTCAGCAGATGCCTTTACGCTATCAGGTAAGTAGGTTTACAATCCACATCTGGGGGCTCTGCAGCTGCAACACAATTAAAACAGCATGCCCAGGCAGGTGACTGGTGCATCAGAGGTAATGTGGAGCACAGCCTGGACAGAAGGTTCAGGACTGGAAGCCACGGTCAGGGCGTTAGATTTAATTACCAAGCACACACACAGCTTGATCTCCATAATTCATCTGCTGGAGTCAGCTCCTGTGGACGGCCAGTCGTCCTCCTGAAGGAGAGGCAGGAGGGCCAAGAGAGGTCTGCTCTGTAAATGAGGGGAGTTCTTCAGCTCCCAGTATGGGAGTGTGTGTGTGTGCACGTGTGCTGGTGGCGGCTGGGAGGGTGGGTCTTCATCTGTGGCCATTAAATGTGACGGCGGTGCCAAACAGAGCGAGCAGCGCACCACATCGATCTGGCAGCCGTGCCAAGATAACAGCGAAGTCACAGAGTCCTTGCTGCCCAGCTGCTGCCTGGCGAGGGGTGCAAGGCAGGGGGCTAATGTTGTTTTATTTTTAGTGAAATCATTAATTACAGAGGGTGGGATCTGTGATGAGCTTTTTGAAGTGTGCTGGTTTCCCTTTTTATTAGTAAATTCCATTTTTTCTCCTAATTTTCCTCCCCCTGCTAACATGTCAGCTACAGTGAGTGGGGTTACATGTAACAGCTTGATTTTCATATTTATTCATCATTTAGTTTTTTAAATACAGTTTTAAAGTTGAAATTGTTGAGAACAAAATTTCAGATTTACCAATTACACACCTAAACATGAATCAACTCTCCATATATGAACAAAAGTTACAGTGCTCATTAATAAACCTTCTGATGGAACCAGACACACTCCATCTTTTCTGACCATGGAGGGTCTCTGGAACCCCTGTGGTGACATCAGTGGATGAGACAATATTGAGTGGCCATGTGTTACTAATTTGTAGGAATAAGATCATTAAGTTGTGGTTATGGTTTAGCATTACATGGGAATATGATAACAAAACTGTGGCCAGGAGAAAAGGCTTATGTTTATTAAATAAAAATCAAAAGATAAAACAATGACAATTCACAACTTTTTTTCATCCAAACCTTTACTTGGTTCCATGACCTTCTCGTCATTAGCCCTTTCACACAGGCTGGGCTCTGTACCAGTGCTGGTTCCTGAACCTAATTTTGAACCATTCAGACTAAAAAAAAAGTTTACATACTCCACGAGAAGTGAAAACTTTGTTCTTGTTCTCGAGGCCACAAGAACAAAATGACGTCATTTTGTTCTCATGTTTGGACAGTTCTCGACACAACGGGCTGGCAGAACTTTCTTCTTGTGGGGCTCAGAGAAGTATTGTGTGATTGGTCAAACATTTGAGGTGGGCGTGGTTAACGTTAAGAAGCATGAACAGAAACTGTCACTTCCGCATTTCCACTGATGTGAGGTTGAATGGATTGTTTTAATTAACAGCTGATCGAGGTGGTGAGAAAGTACAAAAATATATCCAACTCACATAGGCCCTGATTTATCAAAGGATTGCGCCTCTTAAAACAGACACAAATTAGATAACAGGCTCAAAAACATGCTGCAGCTGATTTATCAACTTGCCGCAAACAGGAATGCGCCAGAAAAACTGTTGCAATAGCGCCGCAATGCATTTTGCGCTTTTGTCTTGAATATGCAATCTCGGCATTTCTGCCATAAGGCGCAAAATACTGGTAGGAGTAGATGCAAATGATCAGCTTTGCACGCGCAACATGATTTACTAAACATGGAAGTGATTGCGCTGGCTGTTTTTGCACCTATATTTAGCGCTTCTGAAAGGCAGGTGTAAACTGGCTTTCAGAAGCGCATAAGCGCATGCTGCTCAGTATTGGTCAGATGAATCTCCTCTGTCGGCCCCCACATGTCTTATTTGCAGAGGTTTTATTATTAGCTTTTTTTCTTCATCATCTTATATCTTTCCATTTCTTCTAAACTCATCTGTTCTTCTTGTGTTTCCGACTGGTTTTACTTTCTGGCAAACATTCTGCCATATTGCAGTCCTATGGTCACATTAAGATGTGTTTGCCGTATTTCTATTTCTATTCTAATTGCGCAATCGATCTGAGTAAATCAGCCGCAAATCATGAAAACACAACAGGCGCAAAATATCTGCAGGGCAATTTATTTAGTGCTCGCTATTTGGAATCTTAGTGAATCAGGGCCATGGTGTATAAAGACACTGATACCGCCGCGTGCACAAACCCGCCTTGCCACTGATGAAGTATCACGTTAAATATAAAATGACCAGGTCAACTGCTCATTGCACATAAAACACAGGTGACCCCGCGCTGTATTCTCCGCCCCGTCTCGGTCAAAGCTTCTGTTGAAGTATGAAATGACCCGACCAAAACTTTTCTTGTTCTTGAGGCCTAGAGAACAAGAATTAAGTTCTCGCTTCTCGTGGAGTATGTAACAAGCTTTAACCATCATAATTTCAGGACAAAATCTCCAAGATATTTATGTTTACTTCTGCAGAGTAAAGTCCGCCCACTTTAGTTCCGGTGGTTCATCAGAAAGCACCAAGGTTCTAAGACTGAGCTGGAACCAGAATGGTGTGGATCTGAAAGCTCTATTTGTGACTCAAAATCTGGAAACCAACCCCCTCAGAAGGATCTGGGGGAATAAAACCCAAAGGACAATGTTGCATCCTGTTTAATGCCGATCGCTGTTTTAAGTCCAGCTTTTGGGGCTAAAACAAGATTAAATACTTCTGGTAATTCAGAGGGGTATCTCCTGGTTGGTTTTTCAGATAGTGTGACTTGTCACAACTTTGATCACAATATAATTTATATCCATTCATCATAGCTACAGCACCTTTGGATATTGGCATTTTCTTTATCAAATAAAAATAGGAAATTTGGTTGTGAGAACAAAGCAAATATAAATAATTCCACTTGTTCTTTCAATGTTTAATATTTTCCATTTGGATCAAAGCTATAGGATTTTTGATCATTGAACCAATGTATCAAAGCACATGGATGTATTGTGACAAGCCTAATAATAGGTACCAAACATGAACGGCTTTATCCTCAAATACCTTGTTTTATGTGACCTACAGTCAAATTCAGTTTTAGTTCAGTATACTCTCCCAACTTCACTGCAGGATTCCAGTCTGTGACAGATACTAGGCTGCCATTCCCCCTGGCTGAACCTGCATTCTTCAGAGATACAAAGAGTCAGCGCCTTTGATGGGGGAGGTAATTGCTATAAAGGTGATGTTCCAACAAAAATGAATGAGAGGACGCTTGTTCAGCTGACAGCGAACAGACAACCGGCTCGGCAGATGCTCGGGCTCTTGGTCAGAGCCGCAGTCCAGTGGACATTAGCCCAGCGCAGCTGACATCCGATCGCCGCTAAATTTTCCCCCCTGCAGTCAGGTGGAGAATGATCTGATTATCGCCTGAGTGTGCATCTTTAAGAATGGCGCTGCGAAAATGGAATGCAGTGGCGAGATGAGAGAAGTTAATGAAATGTACTTCAGGTTGAATACCTTGAGGGATGGGTTTGGAATTGGGCCTCTGATTAAAAATCACTCAGAAGGAGAAGAAATGTGGAGAGACAGGGTCAGGTCCAAGACTCAGTCTGCACTCTGCGTTTCACACACTCCAGCTGCAGGGATCCATCCCAGTGCGTCTGCTAACTTCTTACAATACCATCGCTTTTTTTTCTCTTTCAGATGCTTATTAGTTACAAGAGAGCCACAAATATGTAATTAAAGCCATAATTGTAGAGGTTTTTATCCCCCCACCTAGAGAACATGATGAACTGAGTGGAGCGATGTTACCTATGCTACTGCAACACAAATTGGATAAAATAAAAGGCCTCGTTAAGTTCCTCGAAAACAAACTGGGGCTACTGTACGATATGAGGACAGAGCAGGAAGGAGGTGCTCCACATTCACAGGGAGCCTCGACCCGGCTGCTACGGAGGAAAATGGAAAGGAGTGATTGTGGCCAGTGGAGGGCACAGCAGGCAGCTGTGTGGAGAGCTGGCCTATTTAAATAGGATTGATGACCTGCTGAGTGCAGCCCTCACCCACCTCCCCAACCATGCTCCTCACATCTTTCCAATCTCCTGACAAGGGCTGGGGGAGCTTGACCAAGTCCCCAAGCCTTGGGGCAGCTGGGGGCCGCAGTGTGGGCTCTGGGCGGCAGCTCCTAGCGGGATGGATCGCCTGTCGTAACCGTGGCTATCACTTGCAGTAACCCAGAAGTGTCAGTGGCAGTAATATGAATGCCTGTAGTGAGGCTGGCCGGGACAGCCGCAGTCACATAAGCAACAGAAGTTATTGCCGTGCACAACAAAAATTGAATTGATGCTCACTGTTCCATACCCCTCACATTTATCCATCAGCGGCTTAGGCCGGTGTAATCTGATGGAGGAGATTGGTTGCCTGACAGTCAAATGTGTGGTCCGGAGGGAAAAGGGGAGGAGGGGGGTGGAAGGTGTCTGTGTCTATCAGAGATTGATTATCTCCTGCTGCAAAATAACAGAGGAGCAGGTCTGTCAAAATAGAAGGACAGGTCCTTTCACTGATTATGGAGGTATAAATCCTACTCAGATAGGGAGGCTGCATGCCTTTTCTTTTGATGCAAACCAATCCCATCAATCACAGAGCGGGTCTTGTCAGACAGGTCTTTCATGATGCTGCCTTTTGGCCTTGTGGTTGCTGTCTTGTGTCAGCATGCAGCTGATGGGGCTCTCTCTTACCTTGTCTGGTAGTTTTGAAGTTGAAAGACTGGAAACCTCCGGTGAGAGCTGAGGAGTCAATGACATCCACGCCATACTCGCTGTGGTTCTTCCTGTACAGCATGACGGCCACCACCAGGATTGCCACGGCGATGATGCCAGCTCCGAGGCCGGAGTACAGAGCCACGTCATTGGAGCTCTCCATACCTGAAAGACAAAACACACAAAGAAGAGTTAAATTCTCATATATAAAACACTGGCTTAGCTCAACTCAAACAAAGTCCGATGACTACTGTCTGAATTAAATTCAACATGACTCTTATTTGACTTAATTTGACTAAAATTCTTCTTTAATGTGCTACTAATCAGTGCTAATAGCAACCGGTTTTATGCACATGTTGGGAAACATGTTGCATATGAAAATACATGTGGCTTCAGAAGTAGTTGAAATATCAAAAAACCTGCATGTTTATAAACAATGAAAAACCTGGAGGCGATGAAAACTTATGCGACCCCTGGAATTCACTTCTTGGCTCTGCATGAAGCTCCAGGTTACATTAACTACTAGAAGCATAACACACCTGCACTGACGTGTAGGCGGTGGAGCTGCTGTGTGTGGGTAATGTAGTTACCGCCATGCAACAGCAAAACAACTGTGTGGCACAAACAAACATATACACTGTTCTGCTGCATTGACTTTTGATACTTACAGTACTGTACAAAAGCATGAGCCACCCCTTATTTCTCTATATTTTCTCTCAAGCAGACAGGCTTTCTGTTAAAGTGGTCTCAAGCAGCAGTTCTTCAGGCTTTCTGAAGGTCTTACAAAGTTCTTGTTTTCAGTCCAGTTCTTGTACCTGACTATTTACAAAAAGCAGAAAAATGGCACCTAACTCAAGAAATGAACCAGATTTAAATTGCATCGTTAAGCACTTTGTGATAAACTGCTAGTAACATGACCATTTTTATCCATTTCTTTGCATCCCTAAAAATACCAAAAATAACACCGTTTGACATAAAATATCTATTCTTTTTATTCTCAAAGAGCTAATAGCTAAAACAAAAAGGCATATCTCAGCATGGTGTGATGTGTATGCTTAAATAAATCTGAATACAGCAGATAGACCAGATCTGATAGGGATAAATCCAGCTAAGATCTGACGCAGGACCTGAGGGATGCATCTCGACCTTCAGTGGATTCATCTACTGTTGGCTGAATAAATGGTCTCCATGGTAACCTTTTGAAGCCTGTCCCAATAAATAATGGGTAACTAATTCTGATTCTTTAATCTGAAGACTTTATTTGGCAATTATTTAAATGTTGAAAAAAAGCAAATATGTACAGTTTATTTGCATGTGTCATTGTAGTGCGATAGGTATCCAGCAAGGAGCAGAAGATAAGTATCAGATTGTAAACAACAAGTTTTTACCAATGTGATGCAGTATAGGTCTCAGAGTTGATACACACAGTGTTAAAGGGTGAAGGAAGGGAAACATGGAGAAGAGGTATGCCAAAGGACAGAAGAACTAAACTAAAAATCAAAAATCAGTGGCAACAGGTCTGACTGAGTCAAAGGCCTGAACTCAACATCATTGAAGAAGTGTGGGGTCTTCTTTACAGAGAAGAGAACAAAAGTCAGCCAACATCAAAAGAAGAGTTTTGAAAAGTCCTCCAAGAACTCCTGAAGACTACTTAAATAATTTACAAGAAAGCTTGTCTAAGACGGTTTAGACTGTTGTGAAGAAAAAATCTGCTCAGACCAAATATTCACTTTCAAGCTCCTTAAAATGGTTTTTGCCTTATAAAGCGTATTTCCATACATGTTTGCCCACATTTCAATAAACCATTGTAATTATTTCCTGTTTTCCTGGCAATTTATAAAGAAATTAGGGGTGGCCCAGAATGTTTGCACAGTACTTTTTACAGCATCTTTACTTGATAGGGCACTAAAACAAGTAAAAGTCATCAAACATGCTATGAGAGTATCTATTCAGGCAGGTCTAAAAGTGATGTGGAAGAAATTGTTAAAGCTTGAAGTTGTTGGGTAGAAAATAAAGGAAGAAAAAGACCAAGTGGAAAATTTCTTGCTCTTCATATCAAAGTAGCACTATGCACGTAATTTATCAAGACAAGTAGACATGGAAAGGCATATATCTAAGACAACAAGCAAACATAAAGGCATGAATCCTTCAGTCACTGAAATATCATCAATGCTCCAGAGACCTTAACAGCATGTAAATATATATGTATTCTTCTGATATAACTCAGCTAACAGCATGTATTTTCTTTTCTGATGATGGATTCTTTCCCATATAAGAGAATAAAGGTTTTCTAAGCATCACACATATAAAGCCATTGACTTTGTTGTATTGATAAAGGCAAACGGAGAGGGAAGAGGAGATTAAATAAAGCAGTGAAAACAATTTTCTTATTGTGTAGACGTTCAAGGGTAACCACGAGAAGTTATACTGGCTCCGAGACGAAACCAAACAAGAAGGATGGAAAATGGTATGTCATCTGTTTTATCTCTTTATTCTACATTGTTCATCACACGATTCTGTAGGATCAAATGACCAGGTCCGGCTGTTAGTCTAAGATACCAACATGGAGGTTGATTAATCTTGCTGCCTTCAAACCACCGGAACTATTTTAGATAGCAATGATACCTCACAGGAAATGAGTCCATGTAAGTTAGCCAGTGGTCAGCAGATGTCACAAGGACCAGTCAGAGACAAACTAATTTATAACATTCCTACCAGGACGACTTGCAAAGTTCCAGCTTAATACACTCAATGCTGTAACTTAAAGCCTGCAAACATGCTCATAGGCACAGCTTTTACATTAAAGAGGCAAGCTAATGAAAGCACTCAGGCTACGGTCGCATCTGACAATCACTTAACCGGGCCAACTCCAGCGGGTGATTGAAAGCTGCCACAGGAATAGTAGGACAGCGCTGTAAATTGGACAAATTAGCTCGTTTTCAATGATTACAACCCATTAATCCTCCACAGCACAGCACATGTTCACTTGTCACAACCAATATATCTCCTGGCTCAAAGTAGAAACACAGCTGTGATGTCACGCTTGTCATAAAAGTCAGGCGCTGAATAATGACATGAATGCATAATGAGCATTTGCTGGGTTAACACAGGAGTTGCTCTGATCAAGGTGAACTAAACGGTGGTAATAAATACAATGTATAATGAGAAAGTGCAAAAAAAAAAGAAAAAAGTAAAATCTCTTGTCTGTTATTTCCACCTTTAAACTCAAATAATCTTTTGCAAGCAAGAATTCAGGGCATAATACATATAAGTGAGAGGTTGGGGGGCAGGGGGGGAGGAGAGGATGAAAGAAATCCACAGAGGAAGACTCACTTTGAGGTTTTACATCATGTAGCAGCTTTCGATCTGCAAAGACAGAGAGATAGAATGAGACAAAGAGGAGAGGAAGAGGTGATTAAAGTTCGAGCCTCTGTGAAGCGACTAACAAGTGAAGTCACAAGTTCAGCACCTTGATTAAAAAAAGCTCTTCTGCTGACTGTGCTCACAGAGAAGATACAGTAACTGAGAATGGCTAGAAATCCATCATTACTGTCCTCATACCCTCATCTATAAAGGTGATGAGGTGCAGAATACTTGAAGGCATCTTTGAGTGGACTTATGCAGGTCTTAGAATGATGTGAATATAATTTCAGATGAATAACAACATATTACGACATGTCATTATTTATTAGAAAAAATGTAAAGAAGTGAAAATGCAGAAGCAGTGTGCAAAAAAATAAGTGGACCCTTACTACCTCCATAAGATTAAAGAGTATTAGGACTCAGGTACTATCAATTAAATACACTTGTGTGAACACCTCTGTAAACGCTTAAGTTTAGGCAGTTTGCTGCTCCTCAAGAAAAAAAGCCAAGGAGGAAAGACATCAGTAGTGATCTTAGAAAAGCAACTGCTGCTTCCCATAAATCTGGGATAAGTTGTGTGATAATTTGCAAACTAATTGGAACAAAAACTTATTCACAAGTTGAAAACATTCAAAACAGCTGCCGGTATTCCCAGGAATGAATGTTCCAGCAAGTTCAGCCCACCGTCAGACGGCGCAACGCTCAAAGAAACAGCAAAAAAAAAACCTCAAGAGCTAATTCTCAGACTCTACAAGCCTCAGTCAGCATGTTGAGCGCTAAAGTTCACGACAGTACAATTAAAAAAAAGACTGAACAGGAGTGGTTTATTTGGAATGGTTGCCTAAAAAGAAGGCAGCACAGCTTAGGTTTGCAAAAAAGCATCTGATCAAACCACAAAACATCAGGAACAATGTTCCTGTTCCAGAAAAGACCAAAAGTGGAGATGTTTAGTCATAATGCATAGCACCGCATATTAGGTGAAAACCAAACACAGCAGATCAGCTCAAACACCTCAGCCACAGGACCTGTACACCTTGCTGCACTGAGTCAAGCATGAACTCCTCTGTATACTGTATGCAACACAACAATGATCCCAAACACAGCAGCAAATCTACAACAGAATGACAACAGAATGAAGAATTGGGGCATTGCAGCGGTCCAAAGTGTAGACCTGAATTTTATAAGAGCTGTGCATAAACAAATGCCTGCAAATCTCAACAAACTGATGCAACAAAATAAGAGCAAAAAAGATGTGAAAGACTGATAACTCGTACAGAAAATGATTAAGGGTTAGTTTAGTTTATTGCTGCAAAGCTATTTTGGTTCCACAAGCTACTAAATAATGGGTTGGGACTTAGTTTCTCACACACGGCTTCTGCATTTAGAGTTATTTTAATTTTGTTAAATAAATAATGAACAAATGCAATATGTGTTGGTTTTATTCAACTGAGGTTGTGCTGATCTTATTTTAAGACCTGTTGCAGAGCAGATGTTTATTGTATCATTTATTACTTTATTGTTTATATGTTGTTTGTTTGATTATTTAATTCCTTCAACAGCTCATTGAAAGCAAATTTTAAGATTAAATGTTTCTTATAATACAAGAGGAAAGAAGAGGAGGGTTGAAGCTAATCACTCAACCGCTTGCTTCAATCATACGCTATCTTTAAAATATGATTGCAGCCACTGGCCATGGGACGGGAAGCCAGTGAAGAAGTGCCTTAAAGTACTCTATTACCAATGGGTGGTTGAAATGGTAGATAGTTCCCAAAAAAAATTCTAGCAATATATTCATTGTCTGATTGGTGTGGTCATTTGGAAATTCATATGATAAAAATGCATTTATAAAACTTTAAAGAAACATATTTTTGTCCAATCAGTTTCTAGGTATCTCTACAGTTTCACCCTTTGGTTCACATTTGCAAACTTCCAGCTCAGAAAAAACAAAGATGGTGATGACTTTATGCTGAACTCGAACCTTCAACATGACGGTTCATAACCCATTTCTTTTTATGTTTTGCTATGTTCACATTTACAAGTAATTTCTGTTGCCTAATGTTTATATGAAAGGTGTAATGCAAACACATACTGCTCGTGGTGTTTTCTAAAACTAGGCTATGCCAAACACTAACGAGTTTGATGGCAGTGCTATGCTAGCTAAACCCTGCTAGATGTTGTTAGATGATTTAATCTGCTAATCACATTATATTCACATACAGAAACTCATTTTACATTTGTTTTCTTCTGTCCTCTATTTGTTCTCTCTTTGTTTCATCTTTGGTATCCTTGTTTTTAAATAAGATATTTCAATTTGTCCTTTAGTTTTTTGCTAACAGTAGACAGAGCAAGTGCTACATGGTTACAGAAGCCTGGGCTGTTTATCCAGCAGACATTTTTAATTAAGAAATCATTGCTCTGCACTGCTAAAAGCTGTCCAATTTTTCTTCAGACAAAATTACCAGACACACAAGTAACAGAAAAGGACTTTTCTGTGATTATTTTTCTACATAAGCAGGTTAAATTGTTACTTTGGCAGGTTCTCAGAAAGGGGAAAGCTTCTTTCTACAATACTAATTAAATGTTTGCACTTGCAAAGTTCATTCATGTTTTTGTTGTGCAGTCTGAGTAGGCTATGCTAAAATACCACATAGAACAGGCAGGAGAAGTCTGTAAACCATGGAAATCAAAACAGGAAGTTTTAAAGGCAAATCTTTCAGAAAGAAGCTTTAGTTTGTCAAAAAAGTTCATTAAATATTTCCAAAGTTGAGCTCTTGAAAACAAATAAAAGTAGGGAAAGTCTGAAAAGAAGCTAAAAAAAAGACTAACCAAGCTACGTTGCAGCAGCTAGGCTAACACTATGCTAACTATTGTGTATCAGCCCCCCTGTTTTGCTTAAAACTACTCAGTTTCTGTAGCTTTACTAAGTGATAACTGGATAAAAAGATACTTAGAATGAAGAGAATGAACAAAGCATGTAGAAAGAAGACAGCAGCGAAAACTTACACAGTGAAGTTTTAACACTCAATTAGCATAACATGCTGTGTTTATAGAGGGAAAAGTAAGTGTTTACTGGCAAAAATACCTTTTATTGTTACGTCTCATTAAAACATAAATAAAACCATGCTTCTTGATATTTGAAAGTTGTTTTCTTTTAAATCACATTTTTGATGTTAAACTGAATAATTCACCCCTGTGCCGTTATAACATGTTTGTGCTCACATCAGTGAGTAAATATATCACATTAAATCATTGCACACGCATGACCCAAGCAGTGCAATGACATTTCAGTCCAAACATCAAGCGTCATTCAAGAGTGAATGTCTGCACTTGTTATTCAGTGATAGGCTGTGATATAAGCTATGTCAAGACAGCAGTATGTTGGATAAAAATCACTGACATTTTCATGCTCTGGGAAACTGTGTCTGTCCGCAGCGTGATTTCTTTTCCAACACATACCTCCTGTTCAAACAGGCTGGCAATGATCGGCCATGTTAGTGTAAATGTATGTATGATAATGACGATGACAAGTAATCCTTGAAAATGACTATGAGACCCAAAAGGGAAAAAGGCCTTACTCTGGGTACACAGTCCATCTGTGCAGTTCTCGATGGCCTGGCTGTTCCCTTCACACATCTTGCCTCGGTGTCTGGGTGCTGGAGAGTTGCATTCCCGACTCCGCTGCCTCTCGCACTGGCTGTTACATACTGTCCATTCGCTCCACTCGTCCCAGCCTCCATCAACTGCAAGAATATACACAGAATAGAGAGTTTATAGAGCATGTAGAGTGCATGAGGCTGCATTGAGAAAGGGACGACAGAATTACAACATGAAAAGCAGCATTTCACATGAGGCAGCAAAGTAAAAAAAAAACAAGTAAAAAACAGAGCTACATAATGTGCATAGGTTTATTTACATTGTGGTTAAAAGAAGTGACTAAAATATATGGTTTATATTTGTGTGAAATAACCTATTTCCCATTTTCTGAAAAGATTGATGTCAACCTCATAGCTGTCTGTATAGTTACAGTGAACTAGATCAACTGACTAAGCTAATGAGGTATCCTGTTTATTTAACGTACACAAATAGAAAAGAAAGGGCAGTTTATGCTATTTTTGTGTTGGTGGAGATTCTTGTCAAGAAAATAAGTAAAATATTATCGTCTCAACAAAAGTAATGGGGCGTGAAGTGAAATTTCAGGCACCTGCAGGGCCGACATAGTAATGCTTCCTGTGGCATGACACAAACCCTTTTGCCAAAAGCTTGGAGTCTTTAACATTCACACTTGGGGATTTTCACCCATTCTTTCAGCAAAAGGTCTTGTTGTACTGTGAGATTCTCAGGCATGCTCTCATTTTTCTTTTCTATTCAAAGATTTCTTTGAGTAGAGGAATTTCTTTTCAGGTTGTAAGGGCCATGGCATCTCTAAGGTACTGTAGGTCAGTGTAGATTTTGAGGTGGACCAATTCTCTTCTCATTTCTTTTTTATGCTTTGGATGGAAAAATGTTTTCTTCAAGAGTGTGCTGATATTTAGTTGAATCCATTATTTCCCTTTATCAAGTGCAAGTTTCCCTGTGCCACCAGGCTGTAACATAACCTCAAATCACAATCAATGCACCCTTGAGCTTAACAGCAGGACAGTTTTCTTTTCATGAAAAATCTGCTTCTTTTCTTTATCAAATAAAGAAATTACATTGCTCATTGTGTGAAAAAGATATTGTTTTACCTTCATCAGTTCATAATACTTCTAACCCTACAATAGACGATCTCTGGCTGAAAATTTTGCCATTAGGTTTGCTGTTTTGTGATGAATTTTTAGTGAAATTGTCCCAATTTCCATGAGCTGCCATGTCCCTATCAAATTAAGGACTACAAAAAAGTACATTTACAATCTTCTTCCAGACGTTTTATAGTATCGTATGTACTCAAAGCAAAGGTTTGGACATACCTTTACGTAAAGGATATATTTTCATTTCTATAGTACTCTGCTGCTTTTTAAAGGAGTCTATGGCTTTGTTCATGCTGCAGGTCTTATTGCTCAATTCAGATTTTTTGCTGAGAACTGTTAGATTTAAACTATTCTGAGATTTATTGCAGCTTATGTGCTAAGAAGTAGTGATGAAAATTGCGTAAGTATAAACCACCTCTGTTTCTTAAGTCATTGGATGTATGAATCCAATGACTTAAACCAGGTGGAGGGTGATGGGAATCACAGAAAACAAATCATTGACTTTGGGCAGAACCATCGTTTTTTTGGTGGCAAATATTTATGAGTGATATTGGCAAGGATTTCCAGCGTGTGAGATCATCTTCCACTGTTTTAAAAAGCTGAACATAACTCTGCTTTGTTAGTTCTGGCAGCTTGGGGGAAATGTAGTATTTAGTATTTCCTGACTGTAGTGTAGTATTGGGAATATTATGGAAATCGTAGTTAATGGGTAGAACACTGGTCTTAGACCAGTTAATAGAAATCAGAAATTGATGAGAATTCAATTAGTGTGATTGTCTGAGAGAAAGATGTTTGTGAGTTCTGGAAAAACAAGTAATACATCATCAGCATATAGACTTATCTTATGTTTTATTTTTCTGGCATGGATTCTTTTAATTTTCTTTATCTTGTCTAACATTAGCTGTAAAGGGCTCAATAAAATTGTAAAAAGTAAGGGGGGAAGTGGGCAGCCCTGTCTGGTGCCCCTCTGTAGATTGAAGCTTGGAGAAGTTTGATAATTTGTCCTGACACATGTATTTGGATTGCTATACAAAACGCTCCATCCAATGTTTACATTAGATCTTGCTGCGCCCTGCCTCCTCCAGCATAAAACTGGGAGGTCTGTATCACTTCAATGACATAAAAGTCAGATGAAATGTAAAGAGTGTTCTGAGGTCACTTTGAAAAACATTGTATATGTCTCTGATTTAGTGCCACATATGAAAGTGGCCTGGGTTCAATTTAAAAAGTTGGATTTGTGCTTTTCAAACTGTCATAAAAAAACAAATGTGGGTCATATATGGGTAAAAAAGTTGGATTTGGGCCACTTTTGCATGGACAGTGATTGTAGTCTGACGGTTGGTGCAAGAATTGAAAGAAAAAAAATTACAAAGTCATGAAATTTGAAACAACTTCCCTTTCCAATTGATGACCAACAACAAGCCAAGGCCCCCAAGAAACTGAAATGATAAAGATACCTAAGTAAACATTATCTGAGAACTAAATATTCACAAGCTGTACAAAATTTTGCACCCTGCTCTTTTTTTCCTTATTCCGCAACTAAATTGTACAGGAGTTAATCAAATAGAAGATTTGATACAATCCATTGGTTCCTTAGCAAGGTAATCATTTCTTTATAAATTGGATTATATTAACTTAAATGGAAAATTCTGTGACTTGTAACCTTGTTACCTTGAGATGACTTTCTTGTGAATTGGTGCAATACAATAAAGCTGAATTGAATTTAAATGGATGAAACTAAATTGAATTGAATTCAAGATAAAAATAAGACAATCTTCCTGGTTATACATGTAAAAATGACCAGATGTTTAAGCAGGTGCCCACACTTTTGCATGTCACTAGTTAATCAACAATAGCAGAAAACAGCCCTTTACTACAATGATGTAAACCATAAGATATCTATGCCACAGAGAGCTCTTATAAGGCAGAGGACCTTTCACCTTTACAACCAGAAGCAGTGTTTATTGTGGTGTAGGTGGAGAACCATGGTGGCCTGGAGCTGGGTTAACTAGAGCTGTTGGCTCCAGCTACAGTAATGACTGAACAATAGAAACACTGCAATGCTTTAGGGCGTCAGTATATGTTTAGAAATATCACAGCTCACAAAACACATTTAGTGATTAGCTGCCTTTGTGATGCTAGTTACTAACTTTCACTTTGGTGTAATATTCACACATTCAGCACTGAATTATTTCTGCAGTAGGAACACGTAGACAATCTGTATGACAGACTATACATGAAGCGGTGTGGTGGTACAGCTTGAGAGACATTTTCTCCTCATTAACCCCTGGGCCTGTTTATATAATGGGATTTGATGCAAGACTATGAAACCGAGACGACCTGGTGCATGCTAATAGCTGTGAATCTCCGTCCATGCTCTGTCATCTCATCAGGGAAGAGCTCATCATACTAAGCTTAACAAATATTGGGAGACCATATGGTGCCTGGAGATTTCTGGCAGCAGTTTTGATACCTATAATACAGACTGGTAGGTGGTGGAGAATGTAATTTCATTTGTGCTGTTACATGGGCTCTTCCTACACCCTGCATGTAATTGTGGTTTCTTTCCGGCTACTTGAAATGCAAAGGGGGTGTTTGTATGTTGAACAGAGGATGCTGAGTGCATGTAACTTTGACCACAGGAACTGGCGAGTGCTTGTGTATTGTTTCTTTTGACAGGTCTCCTGTGACTTGATGCTCTGATTCTGTTGACTGTGCTCATCTGCCAGCTGGTAAACAACAGAAACACGGTGACAAAATGGAGCAACTGCAACACTCAGCATTACTGTCATATAACATATTGCATTGTGTGATTAAGAAGAAGTCACACCAACATGTACTGAGGAAACCCTGCTTCTGTATTTGCCACGAGCTGCTACTAAAATGCACATAACTGGTTATGAGCCATCATTCCACAGTGAAAACGATTATTTACAGGTAAAAAAAAAACAGCTTTCACCTTTCCCTAGAGTGAACGTCCCAGCCAGGGCCGTACCCAGGCTTTTAGAAATACTGGGCGCACAAACAAGAGACCAAAATCTATTAAAAATGCAAGCAATTTATGTTTCACTCAAACCACTCCCTTTCTCTCATCTTGTCTCTGTTCTCCATCTATTCTATGCTCTTCTTTTTCCTCACTTCTTCCATCTGTTCTTCCTGTCCTGCAATATTTTTTTGAAAGTACACAAAAATAAAGAAAATATTTATTCAGTAGTATTATAGTGAGACTGTAGTCTTAGATGTTAAATTATAGATACCACTGGAATAACTGAGGTCAGTAGCCTACACTGGATGGAATGAAGCCAATATGTTCATTCAATCATCAGTGAAAATAAATTGCTGTTATTATCTATCTTATATATTAAATATTATCTAGTAAATGGACAGTACTTGTATAGCGCTTTTCTAGTCACATGACCACTCAAAGTGCTTTGACACTACATATCACATTCACCCATTCAAACACGCACCCATACAGCACTTCTATTGGGAGATACTAAGTGCTTTTTTAACCAATCACACACATTCATTCCCCGGTAGACACACCGGCAGGCAATGTGGGGTTCAGTGTCTTGCCCAAGGACACTTCGAC
>JBBBVU010000012.1:27325638-27350011 GCA_037177055.1 Atherinosoma microstoma
GATGATGATGATGATGATGATGATGATGATGATGATGATGATGATGATGATGATGATGATGATGATGATGATGGTAAAGCTTTGGTAAGCTACAATGCTTTCACATCACTGCTTTCATATCACTGAGATTCTGTTCTGGGTGAAGAAACTCATTAAACCCAGTAAGTCTGATACAAGCCAGTTAGCAGTGAACCTGTTTACACAGCTATGATGAAGTGATGATAACACATCAATTCTGGATCCGATTCCATCATTACATCAAAAAAAGAAAAGAAAAAAAATCTCCATCTAATCTTTTGATAAACCTGGTTGAGATAACCAGAGATAACGTCTTCAGAAGAGAAGAGCAGCAGCATACAGAGACATTGTTTCTACATCTCATCCATCATTTCTCATGTTCTTTCCATTTAATTTCTCTCTCAAACACACAGTGGGATGAATGCGTCTCTAATCTCCATCACTGTGCTGGAGTATAGATGTTTATTTTATTAACAAATTCCACTTTTTAGAAATATTTATTGTGTTTACACTCCTGCTAACTCACTGCAGGGTTTCAGTGGCTTTAAGGAGTTGCATGTCTGATATTCACATTGGGTGGAGCGCAATGATTAGTGGTGTGCATGATCGTATACGGGCTGGTCTGGGCCAAAATGCCAGGGCTGATTTTTTTTGTGTCCCAGTCAACCCTTCCCACCATTACTATTGTCAGGTCCTGAATCTGTCCCTTGAAATCTATATTATTGGCTGTTTGTAATGCTGATGAGGCAGGAATTTAAGCTCATTCAAGCTCTTTAAGTCCAGGTATCCGCAAGGGATAAATATTTCACATGTCACAGTGGGTGGCATGCTTGATAGAGCAAAGAGCTAAAAGCTAAATCAATTAAAAGTTAAACAAAAAAAAAGAAATTTCTTCCCAGCTGTGTTTCCTTTGCTTTACACATTTGTCCACCTATTAACAACTTTTGACCCTCAGAGGAAACTAACTTTTGTATGGCCATGAACTTTTTTTTTTTTTTTCATTCAGAAAATGAAAAGTGGAACTGACTTGGGCAGAGAGCATTGCAGGTGATCTTCTGCACGGACATTCCCTCACAGAAGGCCCCGCCATTCAGGGGTGCGGGGTTAGTGCAGGTTCTGGATCGCTTCTGGATACCCCGCCCACATGGTACATTACAGGGCGACCACTCAGTCCACAGAGACCAGCCGCCGTTCACTGCAGAGAGGTCAATACAGTTAAAGAAGAGAAAGAAGTTCAGTGAGTGCAAAACAACCCATATTGCTTTCTTTTCTTTCTTTTTTTCCCTCCCGCAGAACTCTGGCATTGCTAAATAGTCTAACAACAACTGGGGCTATTAATGATTCTGCGGGCTCGAGGCGCTGCAAGGCAACAATGCATAACAGCAGGAGCAGACTGGTGAATATACAGCTCCCTTTTCCCTAATTGCCAGTTCAATGTTCCCTGCTCCTGAATTAAGATAAAGGCATGCGACTGTGGAAAGGCAAGAAAACAGCAGTTAAGTAGAAATGCTATTTCTAAAGGCGATGCAGACCCATGCAGGTCGGCAGGTTGGAGTCGACCACTTAGCCCTGTGACTAAGGCACTTTACTATATGATCTCTTTCTTACATGGTTTGGAAGCTAACTGTTTACTAGTGCTAGCAAAGCTGGTGAACCCACATTTCTGCAAGGCTTCAGGCAAATAAATACTTAATAAGCAACACTCCCTTTAAATGAGATTAAGACACAGTGGCTTATTTCCTTTCATAAAGTACACATTGATTTTAAATGAGAGACAGTAAATTGACTCTTTGAATAATACATTCATTGGAATAAATAGGAAACATAACTCTTCAGTGGAAACACTGAGATGGGTTTCTTAATCACTTATGTGTAGGGATGCAGGAAGCCAAACAAATTGATCTAAAATGCCATGTAAACATTGTATGAGTACTGTGTAATGTGTTGTAAGAAGCAATAAGAACAGCCACAAGGACGGCGTACCAAAGACTATCACAGCGGCTGTGGCACTCCGTCTCTTCGCCACGATGTTGCTGGCCAGACACGTGTAATTGCCCGAGTCAGACAGACGCGCTTCGTTGATGATGAGGTTGTGGTCGGCTCGGGTGTCAATGTTGTCATCGGTCAGGGAACTCACCAGCTCCTCGTTTTTCAGCCATTCCACCTGCGTGAGAGGGGAAATAAAGGCCAGAGATTAGACATTAGATAGAAATATGAATTATTCAAGAATTCGAGAAGATTGACAACTTTTGTTTGTAAGACCATCCTAATATTATAAATGCAAAACTACTTATGACATTTCATTTAACAACTCATTTGGAAGGAGAAACACAGGACTCAAAGGAGAAAACGAAGATTACAGAGCTGAACTACAAGCAGCTGACTTTTTAAGTTTGATTCACAGATTTGAAATTGCATGGATATAACAGTGAAATCTTATGAGTCCAAGTGTTGCACCATATAATCCATAATGAAGTATCATGAGAACATGGTTCCAATTACAGGGGAGCTGATGGGAGCTCAGCTCCCCTGCGAACACTGAGAGGAAGCTCTAAAAAATAGTCCACTTATTTTTCCTCAATTTTCTAAAAGGTTCTTGATGATTTCCTAAATGAAGAGAATAACATTAATTTGTCAGTGTTGTGCGTTCATTCATTTATTACATTCAATTTCTGCAAAATATATCTTTATAATTCTAGCCGATTTTTTTGTTGATTCCTGCCATTAGGGGTTTAACGGTACGCCAAAGCCACTGTTCGGTACGTACCTCAGTTCGGTTCTTTTTCTGTACAGTAAGAGAACAAAATGCAAAAACCACTTATCTTTGGTGTAAACAGGAACATGTTTAATGACGTTTAAAATGAAACCAAAAACAAAGTAGTAAACTATTTGCAGTAAATTCTCCAATAAAAGATTCTTAAATAAACAAATATATGGCATGGATAGAGATACGTCTCCTCTATTTTAATGGACAAAAATAGTCTCAGAAGAACCTCTGCACATACATATAAGGGAGGGAGGGATGTTTCAAGAGAAAAATAAAAATAATCACTCAAACTTGTACAAATATGAATTAAATCCATGGTTACATGTTTTCTTTTAAATGTAAAACTTTAATTGCATGTATGCTGTAACAGATAAATTAACATGATTAGTTGCAAGGTTCTGACCTGTTTGGTGAATAAAACAATTGTTTCTATGAGCAGTTTTCAATGAGAGCGCTGCAGAGGGGGCGGGGCTACAGGGAAAACGTATCTCAAGCACAGCTTGACACAAGTCCGAACGACTGCTTTCATCTTCTGCTCTTCTGGAAGACAAAGTGCTACCAAACAACACATTTTAAAGACAGAAGAGGGTCTACAAGCTCTGGTTTCTCCTTAAAACTGTCGTTAATGTCTGCTAGCCAGAGGCTATAGTACAAGGGATTCACTCTTCCATGTAGAAACTTCGGTACGCGTCTGTTCCATACCCAACGCTCAGTACTGAAAAATCTGAATACGGATACATGAACCAGGGCTCCACACTAACTTTTTTTCCGAGGAGCACAGTGGCCCCTAACTTAAATTTTTAGGAGCACAAGCAGAAAATCAAGGGGCAAACACCAAAATCAACATGCAAAGCAAATATTCACATTTCCTCTCATGTTCACTGTATTATTGATAAATACTTGAACAATTAATGCAGAAACTGCAGAAATCCTCGCATATATGATTTCACACTCCTTTGCTGAAACATCAGTCATAGAGATACAGAGCATCCTTAATCTTCTCGTATCAGCTATGATGGTTAGCAGCCTCCTGTTTTCTAAATGCAAGTGGGAGTCACGGCAGAGTCCTGTGATGGGTCGGGTATCCCACAGGTAAAAAGGACGGGTGCGAGTTTGTAAAATCGCTCTCATTCATTGGCTTTCTTCTTTAGTGTTTGTCTCCTTACATTAAAGTTAATTTCAGTTTTAATTTCAGTCGGCAAACCAGCTAAATTGCGCATTAATGTGAACAACTGGGCTGAAGAGGGGAGCAGAAAAATTGCATCAAAAACAAACCCTGGCAAATTTATTGGTCGCACATGCGCAAGTAGATCAAAAATTTATTCGCACTGTTTCACATTTTAGTCGCAAAATATGACCATTTGGTCACAGTCTGGAGCCCTGTGTACCACATCCATGTGTTGATTTATGTTGAATGCTGAATTCTGTAAATAAAAGCAGTTTAACAGACTTATGGTAGGGTGATAAACAGGACTGACCTTAGTCCTATTCAACACATGTGTAGTGGCAATGTTATAATAAAAATAATTGATTTTGATAATAATGCTAAACTAAGATGCAGGTGATCCATTCAGTTTCAATGAGAGTGACTCACTACATGAGCTGTTGTTTCAGCACCACGGACAGCAGCAGTTTGTCGTGTGCCATTTGCTGCCCGCGCACTTAATTTGCTTGCTTTTTGTAATTATTAATATTGACTCTCTCACCCTTATTCAATTTTTGTTGCAATCCCCAGGTATAAATGAAATGTCAGAAAAATGAAGGGATGATAAATGAAACAGCAGAGCAACAGAGAAGTACGGCGATAAACAGAGAAACTATAAACCACAGACAGCTGCTGTGTGTGGTTTATTCAAGTTGTTAATTACTATTTAGTGATTTGTTGTTCTTGAAGGCCTGTGTATGTTAAGGCAGACTGATGTTGTTCCTGTTCCTATACGAGATGTTTCAGATTGCATCAGCTGCATACAGTAGTAGCAGAATGTTCTGCCATGCACTAATTTGCATGCTTGCACATGTGGCTTGGGAAGTTGTGGTGCATGCCCCAAAATAAGGCACGCCCCCCCACATCCCCTGTGTAATTTGAACCCTGAATATGAAGCCAATGCAGGAATGTATTGGCTGCAACTTCTCTTATGCAAAGATCTACATGTTATGGCATTTTGCTGCTACTTGGGGGAAAATTTCAGGAACAATCTAAACTTTAGGCCACTGTTGATTAGCTTAGCATAGCTCTGCTGTGGAAAACAATAAAGACAAAGTAGACAAAGATGCAATTTTATCAAGAAGTTAAACTTCTGTGTTTTTGCATCTGTGCAATATTGTAGAATGTACTGATTTAGCCAAATTGTTGTACACATTAAGTACGAGAACTATGGCAAAATCTACATCAGATCAAAATTACACAGATTGTAAACTGATTTGGAAACATTCTCCAGTATGCATCAGACCAGTCTACATTGCATACTGTATCTTATATTACAATGCACTGCATTGGTCTTAAAACTACAAAAATGTTTTGATTAATTCTTATTCTTATAACAATAATACTAATTTTTACTGTATTAGGCTCAGCATTTTACCAATCTTAAAAAAAAAATGACAGTAGCAGTAGGGCTTTTAAAATATTGTCTATGAAGCTGTCTGTAATTTTTACCACTGTCAATCCTCTGATCTTACTTCAAATATATAGCGACATCACCCCTAGCTTTTACTCGCATAGTTCAGCTTGGGAAAGCTTAGTGATCATTTTGGAGGCTTTGTACAAACGATGGTTCAAACAACTGCAAACTAGGGGAGGCTGCCATGATAACCAGGTAAATGTGAAAGAATGTATAAGCAAGTATATTTGTGGTCTTGGTTTAGTTTTTCCTATAATCTGACAAGCAGTTACTTTTCTTCTACAAATTCAGGCAACCATCAGTAAATGTAACAGCTGTATCATAGAAGTGCATGTTTTAGATAAATGCAGCTTTGCTTGTATAAACTGTAAACTGGCTAACCTTTATGCTATAATGTAGTATACCTGGTATGCATGGCATACTGTTGTCTTCGCTAGCACAAGTAGTATAAGTAGTATGTAATTCGAGGTTTTAAAAACAGCCCAAGTGTTATACATAAAGAAGATTGTCCACTTTTGTGACAAGCTTCACCCATGTTTCTTCATTACTTATTGTTTTTTATGCTTCATTGTCTTGTCGGCCCCTCCTCAGCTCAAGCTGGGGCACTGACAGTGCTAACACTTGTTAGCGTCTCTCAAATGTAATAATGTTAGGCTTTTCATTTTAATAATTGATGCAAACTGCAGCATGAAGAATGTTTCACATCTCCCTCTCCCTCATTTTTCCCAAGCCACAGTTGTAAATAAGAATTTGTTATTAATCTGTATTGCCTGGTCAAATAAAGGTTAAATTTATAAAATAGTTGAAATCAGCGTGACCCAGCGGAGAGGAAGCTGAAACTGAGGTCTCTTCCTCCATTTAAAAAAAAAAAACACAGTAAGAAACCATGTTTAACTGCTGGTCAGCTGCGCCCTACAACCCCCACCCTGCTGACTAGCCCCAACTGGGCGCAGCTATCGCTACAACACCATTAAGCAGACAGAAGAAACACTATAACCAATTACCAGCAGCTGAGAGGAAAACTAATTATGAATTACAAACTTAGTGACGCTTTACTGCTTCTAGTCTGGGAGGAGAGCTGCATCGTTGCGTTTGCAAATTACATTTATAGCATAGCAGAATGGGCCGGGCTGATAGATTTATGGGAAGCACACAGGCACCATTTACAATGAGCAAAAGTCAGGCTGGATGCAAATAGGAAGCGCTTGTGGGCATGCAGAGACTGGGCAAATAGAAATGACACTCAGTCCAGAAGGATGAAAGACTGCAAGTTTATACTGACACAAATATAAATGGTAATGAACATCATAACAAAGTAATCATTTCGCACATTCAGTAATTTTTCTTTTACACCTATTTAAACCAAATGGCCATTTCTTTTTACAGAGGAGACGGATACAGCGCAGCAACAGCAAGTCAGGCGTCGGGCCTAATTTCACCCATCTTGGAGAAAACTCAGAAGCTGATCCTCAAAGGCATCTGAGTTTCTTTCTTTCCTACAATTAAAAGATGGCCTTGTGCAAAGGTTTCATCCAAGGTTAAGCGCCGAGCATCATTTAAAAGATAAGATGACAGAGAGACAGAGAAGCAGGGGATGGAGTCTAATTTCTCATGATTAAAGTAGTCTGTCTGAATGGGTGACACTAGCGGTGACACCCACCCGCACTCCCCTGCTTCTTCCTTCCCCACCCGCCAACTTTTCATGTATTCATTTCTATTTAATCCCAGGAAATCTGCGACTTGAAAGAGGCAATTAACGTGTGTCACAAGCCGACCCTCGCGGTGGTGGGGGCCACGGTGCGCATTAGCTGTCTGTCTGCCGCAAACAGCCCTCGGGTTATGATGAAAAGATTCAACGAGCAGAAGGGAGGAGGAAGAGGGAGGAGGGACGGGGAAGAAAAAGATGAAGGGGACACATACAAATTAGCCTGGCGAGTGTCAGACAGTGGATGTGAGAAATGAATTACCTAATTGGCGCATTTGTTTCAATTAGGATTCGGTCATCAGTGTCAGCGCTTGACAGAGGGGTTTCCAGGCATTAGAGCTTCCTCCCTGTGATTTCATTACCCAGCCCTCCCCTTGAAGGTCACCTCCCCCAGCCCTGCACGGCAGCCAGGTCCTCTCATCTACGTCCGCACATGCACACAGCTCATTCAGATGACATTTGCTGATGATTAGATGCTGAGAAATGTGCCTGAGAGGCAATTAGAGGACAGAAGAGCATTGTGAACGAGTGACACTGCAGCCATCATCAAGACTTATGATTAGAGCGCTGATCAAGACCTCGCCATCTGATGCATTCTGCCCGCCGCTGCCTGTGCGCCTCGTCTCCCCGCTCCAAGGTCTAATGGTCATTTAATGTCAAGGTGTTGCAGAACAAAAGGTGTGCTTCAGTGCTTTCAGAAGAACGGTCTGTCTGCTGAGTCATGCTTTCTGTGTAATAATTTAGCATGACCTCCTTCCCCTTTGGGCAACTCTCAGCTGCTGGTGGTGAAGGCAGAACTTTTTAATTGCTGAGTGTCTCATCAACGCAATTACACGGATTAAGCGCCTCCGTCAGGCATGCGCTCGGGGACCGGGGGACGCCAGCGGGGCCCTGCTAAGCAGCATATCAGAAGCGACATGGCACAGCGCAGAGCTAATCCACTCGAAGGATCCTCCCTGCAACTAATCAGCTGCACAAGTGAGGAAAATATCACACACACACATGCACAGGGACGCCTCGAACAGAACATCGCTGCTTCTCATCGTTCAGGCGGCAAAGCCTGTCGGCGGCAGGTAGAGTCGGGCTGAGCTCGGCGGCGCTCTCCTGCTCCGGAGGTTAATCAGAAAAGATACGAGGAGAGCCCAAAGTGAGCCTTTGTCACCCATCCGGCTTCCCTGCTGATTCCCAAATGCCACCTGTCCTTCCCTCCCAGCTACATTGCACCGCGCTACAATCTCATCTCGAACTGTCTTATCTTAACGGAATAAACAGAGGGAGTTCCAGGCTTCGTTCTGAGCTGGGATAGATGTAATTGCTCGGTTTTATAACGAAGCTCATCAGCAACTCTCTAGGAGACTTTTCTCTGACCTATTAGAAAACAACAGAGAGGAGGAATCTGAGAGTAACAAGTGCTGAGAAGGCAGGAGGTGCGATGAGTTAAATGCTAACTTGTTTTGAAGTTGCATCGCGCTGTCTTTGCAGAGCTGAACATGCATCGCAGTGCAGGATTATTTAGTTGAGTCCCCTTTGTGCTGTGGCCTGTTCTGAGCTACTGTAGATCAAAATGATTCATCTTAGATTAAAGACTTTCATTCAAGAAAGGTGAAAGTGCCTTCCGGTTTGGCTTTTCATTTCATGCTTTTTCTCAGAGTAGCCACTCAAAGGAAACTCATTATACTGGGTTCTCATGGACTCTTTTCTCCCACAGTTAAAAGATCTGCTCTACATTCACTCCCCCAAATATCTGTGAACTAAAAGCAGCAGCTTGGTTTTGGATTTAGAGAGCTACAGCAACATTTCTCCCTCTATTAACAGTGAAAAAATAACAGTCTCCTCTTTAGTTGTGAGGAAGTATGAAGGAATTCTAGCAGAAAAATACTTAGAATTTGTATGTTCCAGTTTCCACTCACACACCCTTGTCCCAACTCTGAAGCACAAAGAGATTATTCTCTGTTGATCAGCTGCTAAATGGATGTCTGAAGATGTTTGTCTGTTAAAGTTACTTCTGCCTTCAGAATTTTCTCATTACTGGTGTCATATATTTAACAAGGTGTTGGAAACATCCCTCAGGGATTTTCCTCCATACTGACATGATAGCATCACACAGTTGCTGCAGATTTGTCTCCCTGGTTAGTTAGTTTTGGTTGGTCTGCCTTAGTCAGTGTTGTAAAAGACATTAAAAAAACACATAGGTCAAAATGGACCCACTCTCCATGCACTCATCTTCCCACCACTTCAATACCTGTGTTTTCACTATAAGTTCAAAACACAGTGATTGGTTAAGCCCAATGCTAATTCCGTCCTTCTCTACCACTTGGCTCTAACCCCATGCTTTGCAGCGGTAAAGTGCCCATTTGCTCTCAGAGATCAAGTATTAGAGGTAATCCAGTCCTTCAGCTTGTTCGTTAGGGGCCATTTGGATGGTCAGATGAACCCAACTCCTTGATCCTTGAAAAAAAAGTATCACTTTGCCTCTGTAAAGGGCTAAGTGGTCAGGCTAAGGAGAGACAACATGGGATTCGTTACTTGTTAGCCTGCTGGCTAGTCATTTATCCAACATCATGGCCTATTATTCGGTCTCTCTTTGAAATACAATGTAAAGGGTTGAACTTGAAGCAAATTCTCGCAGAGAAAAAAAAACCCTTTAAAAGTCAACTTTTGCTAATATATCAAATATAATGATTCCCATTTTAATTTCATGATCTGATGCAGAAGTCACATTGAAACATAAACACTTTACAGTGTTAAAGGACTGACATTATAATAAACGACTCATGTCATCTGTCATGCATGGATGATTTTCAGAGTTTACCTCTGGTGTTACCAACTATCTTCTCCTTATTCCTGTCATTTTTATTGCAAAATAATCCTAACATGACATTAAACAAGACTACATAACTCGTCATAAAGCTGACATAGCGGGCCCAGTCATCCAAATGGACAATTTACCTTTATGTGCAAACTTAAAAGTATCACACGGACGATTTTGACATCTGCTGTCATGAGACATTTTAACTGTTTTACACACATTTCCAACGACTGCTACAAATTGAGCCAGTAATTAAAATGTGATCAAGTCTTGCTACATCGTCAAATGATCTCATTGCAGTGTTGTGCATAATTCTTAAGAATACTTACATAGAGACAAAAAGGACATTCAATTATTAATAAAGGCAGTACATGCTGGAATTACTAACAGTTTCTAATACAACTGCAGGGCTCATACATAACTAACCATTACTGTATTAGCTCGATGCTAATATATGATGAGAATTAGCCTCCTATATGTGACCATATTACAGTTTAAGTCAAAAATTGCTCATTCTTAAATACATCTATTCCTTTACTCCAGAGCTTTAAACTTTTTGTAGTTTACACAAAACAAAAACAAAACAAGAGAGAAAATTGCTTTAAAGCTTCAGTCACTGCTTGTTGGATTGTACGCCAGGATTCTGCTGGAACAATTCTGTCACGTAAATAAAGACATCTAGAATAACTGAGAAATCTCTGCTCAGCATCAGATCCTCCCCTAAACAAACTGCTGTAACCACATGATACAGAATGATTCCACTCTGGAAGCTGGAGACTCATTAGCTTTTCCCCGACATCGCTGCTGACAAGACTTATTTCCAAACAGTGTTATGTGCCGCACTCCGAACCGCAGACTCACGGTCTATTTGGGCGTGCATTTCTGTGCACCAGCAGCAGCCATCCTGTATGCAGCTGCACTCTGAAACCTCACACCAGCACACTCACGGATGCCATCTCAATATTTCATGGGTGAGGTGCGCTGAAATTGACTGGGCTGAGGATTTCTTCCCCGTGCTCTTTACATTATTCACTCCCATCTCTTGTGGCTGGGCTCATTTGTGTTGACAAAGGACTAGATGGGAGATTGCAGTTCCGTCAGTGCCGCTCAGATTCAACTATTTTTATCCCCTTTGTGGGTTGAGCTATGCTGAAATGACATCAATCCTCCATTTTCATGTTGGATCATTTATACAGTGCAGGGTTGGAGGTTGACCTTTACCTAAATCTCTTCCCCGCACACGTCATTTACACACCCATTGCTCACGCAATGAGGGTGAACAACAGTGCAGGGGATTTAGAGGACAAGTTTAATAACTGTACACCTGTACAACATTTTAACCAGAACACTGTTTTCATATTGCTGCGCTAAGGCTTTTAATAGCTAGCTCTATTCACATTTACACAGACCTGAAAAGTACTAATGAATTAAGTCTTAACACATTATCACACCTTAATAAAACACCTTTTTTTTAACTATTACCTAGTTATTATTTAGATATTTCTTATCAGCTGAGATTTTGATAGCTTCAACACCTCATCACAGTGTGCAGCGTACTGTGTTTTGTCATCAACTACATTCTAGTTGATCCACATGCTGAAATGAACACAGTGCTGTGTGTTGCCAAGCAGGAGCCCCAGATAAAACCGAAGAACAATACAAACAAAAGGTTCCTTTACTTAAATGTAATACACAAATTACAGATCAAGAAGCTGGATCATACAAGTTGATTCATATGCAGTCAATGTGAGTGTGTGTTTTTGTGGTGGTCCCGAAAAAACCCAAAGAAACAAAATCATATTGAGAGATGATTAAAAGAGTGTGCATAAATCATAATGAGATGATTTAATAAAATAAAACGGTAGTAAAATGATCACAAGTAAATCTGTTCAGTCACTTTATCAAATGATAAAAATATATGGCTGCCATAACAATCTAAATATTTTTGTAACAGCCATTTTAAAAAACTGACTTGGTTTTTTTCCTGCAAAAGGAAACTGAGTAAGAACTTGTTCTAACTCTGTCTTTACATAAATGTTAAATGAAATGAAATAAAATGAGTTGAGAAGGCTCACTGAATCTATGATGGCCAACATAGCTTGTTTCAAATATACATAATTAAGTTTCCTTCCGATTACCTTGTCAGTAAATACTGAAAAATACTGTCTTTTCAAGTAAATGAAGTAGCACTCATGTCAACCTGAGGTGTAACACTGACATCATAGACCTGAGTCTGGAAGAATTAATGGGGAAACTGGGGATGTTTTTTGTTCCTGAAAGGAGTGGTAGTAAACAAAGTAACTCTGAGGTCATGCTCAGCGTCCAGTCTGCTTCTGTGTTTTGTCTTCAGCTGAAAAAGCCGCACTGACAGAGACAAGTAGTGCTGGATGGTAAGAAAATTTGTATTGCTCGTGTGGCAAGGGCAGAATACTCGCTCATCACAGTGCTGCACCAATACTGGAAGAGGCTTACCTCTGGGAATATCTATTTCAGCAACTGGTCACATGGCAGCCCCACCAGCTCACTCTCTTCGTTGCTTGGCAACATAATGCTTTCCATGGTGTTTCCAAAGGGGTCACATACCCCTGCGACCCGACCCGCTCGTTAACGCATTATGTGTGTGTATACACCCCATCCCTCCCTTCATTGCATTATTTTCTTTATTCGTTCTTATATTTAATGTGATATGGTTTTATCTCAGTTTTCATTTGCAGTGAAAAAAAGGAAACGACAACAACACAGTAAATATAGGCTATTTGAAGGGTTTTTCTTTTCGGTTGTTTTTTTTTGCAGAACTTGCGCAACTTTATAAACTTTTTAAACTTGCCACTGAACCACTGCTATCTGTCTATAGTCCCTCATTTTGCCATGTGGTGGCTTTATTTGACTTGGAGATTTTCTGCGCATAAACAAAAAGTAATTTACTGTCCCTGGTTTCAGCTGTTCTCTGCTCCTGGAACACAAAACGTGCAGCAGAAAAATCTCACTTGGTCCAGCTGTGCGCTGTGTGGCAGCGTGGAGGAAAGCCCGACATGGCCTGCAGGGCTTCACCATAAAGGTAACCTCGGTGCTTGATTAGTAAAACACTGATGTCCACAACAATGAGGAAGACAAAAAAATAAAAATCATATTTTCACCCGCATGCACCTGTACCTGAGAAATTTAACGCTGTTTTGCGGGTAACCTGTCGGGTACGCGAACCGTTGCAGGACTCTGCTCTGAACTTTAAAACCGGCTTTGTTTGATAGGTTTTACAGCACCGTTTGGGATAAGTAACGCCTTAAAAGGCACCAAAAGGCATCTGTAGTGCAGTCACTGCTAGACCTGAGGCCACTGGTTCCACTTACAGATGCAAACATGTTGATGACCCCTGATGACCACCGTCCATTCACAACTATGCATGGCATTTTCTTTGCCCATCTTTACCACTAGATGTCAGTAATTCTTTCACAATGTACCTTTAATATTCACCACAGCCCATAAAAACAGCTAACTGTAACAGTCTCAAGGCAGGTTGTCCTTCTTGTTCAAAGGGAGTTTTTCTTCTCCACTGTCACCCACTGATACATGCATGCTCAGGTTGAGGGATTGAAAAAAAGAGCAGTTTTAATACAATCTGTAAGTTTCATAGCAAGGCAACTATTTTTTTAATGAACTGGCCAATATGAACACAGTTATTATAAATTGGACTTATGTAGAGCATATGATGTATTTGTTCAATTGGATTATGGGACTACAATGAATTGGACTGAATTACTAGTAGTAAAGAAAATTCTAACTCAGCCAGTCGTATAGCTTTAGTCAGGCGAGCACAGACCAAGAGAGCTTCAAAATGAACAAGGAGAAAGAGGTCAGATTCTTAGAAGAAAGCAACAATATTTATGCCCTATAATCAAAATAATAGATCCCAATCTCCATAACCAGCATGACATGGAAATATTTTTATGCAGATTGGACTAAAGGGCACTTTCTTGCTTGCTAGTGTTTACCTGACCTTCACATAATATTCTAAAGACTAAAAAAATGCAAATTTGCTTGAAACTGTTCCTGGCAAAAATAAAGAAGAAATGGACTGTAATAATTTCAACATGTTTTTCAATTAAAATGAGAATAAAAATGATGTAAAAATTAACATTTCCTCAAACATTACAAATAATTTACAATTGCAATGAGTCAAAGTGATCATAGATTTTAAGGATAATGATCTACCTTGTAGCGTTGGTTTATCAGTGTGTTTGCAATTCTATCTGTACATGGTCACATTTTCCTTGAAGGTTTCATTAAGTTGAATGATGTAAGTAGTGATTTTCTTGTTCTATGTGATCAAAATACATTTCTGAAGATGAAAGTAGTTTGCACCTGAGTGCAAACTACTTTCTTGTGTGGACAATATACCACTGATGTCCTCAACCCATAAAATGACATAAATCATAAAGTAAAATAACCCTGCATTCATTTGATGACAAGACACCATTTTTGTTTTGACATTTATTTAGCATTGTTGAAATACATCAGTTCTATTTCTAAGTGTGCACTCCTAGTTATTTTTTGCAAGTTCAACTTTGTACAATTTTTCTGATCTCTTTTTCAGGCAGAGTCATGTGACAGCTGTCATGGCGGCAGCAGTAACCAAAAGGAGAGCTTTGACAGCCACAAGTATAAGAAGCGCAATTAGCCCGTACTAAAATACAACTTCATAAAGAAAGGGATCAATAATGAATTTTCTTTGAAAATTGGATAGTTTCTTTGACTTGTGAGTTGTTTGTTTACTTAGTCCTTTATTTAATCACTCATATGTTTGAGTAATTATTAAACAAATTGTTATGTTTTGTTTCTTTTGTTGTTAGTTTATTTGTTTCTCCTCTTGTGTTTTGACTTGTCTGGTCAGCCAGTATTTTAGTTCCCTATAGTTTCCTGATTGTTGGGTCAGATTGGTTATTTTCTGCTAAGTCAGTTTTGTTCAAACAGTTAGTTTGAGGTTTTATTGTTTGTTTAGTTACCATTATGATTTGTGATTTGGCTTTGTTCATTTGGTTTTTTATAATTATTGTATTTGTGCATTTTTTGGGATAAATAATATTTGATTGAAACTACCTGTGTCCTCATCAGTCCCTGAATTGAATATTTTGTATTATAAACTTACTTGTTCAGATGTCCTAGCCACCTAATTATATGATACTGCAAGTAACCGTCCATCATTTGTGCATCAAAAGATATTTCAGGGGACTCTGTGGACCACTTTTATGTCTCTACCAATGTCAAAATCAAACCTATGCCCTTGCAAAGATGTAATTTGGATAAAAAAAAAAAAAAAAGTTAATTTGTCTTTTTCTTTTTTCACAGGTGTGTTTTAAGGCACAGATCAAAAAAATTTCAATTAATGTAGCTGGAGGTAGGCTCAGCGTGGCAGTGCTGACACTGTGGCGAGCACTGTTGGGACTTAATATGCCTTTTTTTACCCTGAACTTCAGACCTCAGTGGGAATAAAACTGATCAAATCTAAAGAAAGCAAACTTTAGGTGTATTTTGACCAGCAGTGCCCAGAACTTCCACTGCCCTGGGCTTTTTTTCCAAGGATATAAAAGATTATTTCAGCATCAGATCTTTTGCATTTCCAAAAAGATCTGATGTAAAGTGTTAATCATGCAAATCAAGTCCAGCTAAATGTGTTGCTCCTCCCCACAAATCAGCCTTGTAGCCTACAAAGAAGTCAAACCGGAAAGTGACTTCAGCTGTATTAATGCAAAATCTGTAAATGTTACACATTTCTATGACTTCGTGCATGTTTATGCATTCACTAAGCATGAGCCTATGTATCAGAGATTCATGTTTTAATGCTCCAGTTCACTCATTTCTTGTCATAATCAGAGCTCTCCTTTCCTCATTCATTCGTTAACTTTCTTATTTTTCCAACTCTGGCAGTGGATGTAGAAGGGGCTGGGGGAAAGGACCCTCTAAAAGATACCAGCTCCCAGAAAAAAGATTAATCTGGTCAAAAAACTGCTTAAATCTTGACATGAATTATCTAATAGATGCAAAGATGCAATACACATTCAAAGACAAATCCAGTAAGAGAAACCACACCAATTCCCCCAGTATCCCCCGCCCTAAGTCAGCCCAGACACTATAATTAGACTGTTCACTTCATGACCTAAAACATTTTAACCCTGATGTTTCTCACTGAATGAAGTCAGACCACTAATCTAAGGGTGCAAAGAATGTAATCTCTGAATCTCTGATGTTTTTACATTATGCATTTGTTCATGAAGAATATGATTAAAATTTATGTTGTGAATCCTCTTCACCTCACTTGGGAAGCAACACCTTCATTTCTAAATATTGATGTGCACTTATGGCAGCTACCTAAACACACTGTATCACCCACTAAAAGGTCAGAGAAAGCAGAGCTGAAGTCAGAATCAACTCTCTGAGTGGCAACGAGTTACTCGTACAGAATAAAGATAGCTGCTCGGATGCAGATCTTTTTTTCTCCGTAGGAGCAGAAGCTTTTCCTCTTTCAGGAGACGAGGAACTGGGGGAGCGGCAGCCTTACCTCCGCTGCAGGAACTCCCTCCGGAGGACGACAGTGCAGAACGATCATCCCGTTGATTGGCACCTCCTTCCCCTGGGGGTCCTGCTCAAAGTTTTTCCTCAGGTCTGTGCAGGGAGATAAGAGGCAGCTGTCAGGTGTCAAGTGTCACGGTCAGTCTGGCCTCCATTCCCTTCAGCTGAAAACAACCCCGCCCTGCCCCTCAACTCCACAAGCCACGACCTTCAAAACACTTCAGCATCCTATACGGGTCTGTGCTGGGTAATCTGCTCAAAAGCTTTTTTTGCAGAATGCACTGGCTGGTTGAGGTGCTCTAATCATTCTGGGCATCCATGTGCATACAAAAGTGATAGGATACTAGTCAGCCCATTTCTAGATACCTTTAACAGCTTAATGTGCTGCAGCTATACATGGAAAACCTTCAAAACATCAGCTTTTTATATAGTAGGACAGTGTTTCTCTCCACTCTCATCCACTGACCTGTGCATGCTCAGTTCTGGGTACTGAATCGAAGAGAGGATGCATCGATGATCCACTGGTTTCCTTAGCTAAGCAACTTACTTATGGCTTGGCTTTAGATGAACACAACTGCAATGAATTGCACTGTATGTAATTTATGAATAATGAATGTGGATCATAATTAATCTGACTGATTTGGATTGGAATCATATAAGACTGTACTGCCTCCTTAAAAGTGCCTTGAGATGACTTGGTGTGGGTACGTACAAATAAAACGGAATTGAACCAAATCTTATCATTGGTTATGAGCAAGCTGTAGGTACCCTTGGAATCATGAAAGAATCAAAATGTGCTGAGGAAACTGTGGAGTCGAATCCAGAGTTTAGTAAGTGCAAAATAAGCTCAGATAAACATTTTGACCCTGTTTTTCTGTTATTCAGAAGAAAACAGACTTCTTTGTTCTCCTGATGTTTGACAGTATTTGATTTCTTTCTGCTTCCAGTAAGTAAAAACAATGCATTCAATACAGACAAGGACTTTCAGATAACCTCTAACACCTTCAAGCAGCAGTATTGGTTTTGGACACCAGGGGCTCTGAAAAGCTGATTGTGTCTAACTTGATTAGACAGTATTAGCATTAAAGAATTGACTACTTCATCACTGATAAATTTGCCTCGGTTGAGATAATATCAGTTTGATGGGCTCATACAATCTGGTCCAAACTGAAGCAAGAGTTTAAATGAAGGTTTTGTTTTCCTTTAGTTCTATTTTATTTAACGTTACCTGTCAAACATCAATGTCATTCTGTCTGATCAAAATGTTGAAACGCACAGTATTTGGCACGGTACACATCATTACTCTGGATGACCTTGTTTTATCTGTCAAGGTGAAGGAGATGAATACTCGCAAGAACCTGTTCAATGTTTCAATTCGATTTCCAAGTTAAACAAGTGTCATATACACTCACCGACCACTTTATTAGGTTTACCTTGCTAGTACCTGGCTTTTGCCTTCAGAACTGCCTCAATTCTTGGTGCCAAAGATTCAACAATAGTTTGGAAACATTCCTCAGAGATTTTGCTTCATATTAACATGATAGCATCACACAGTTGCTGCACATCCATGATGAGAATCTCCCGTTCTCCCACATCCTAAAGGTGAAATATTGGCTTGAGATCTGGTAACTGTGGAGGCCATTGGAGTACAGAGAACTCATTGTCATGTTGGAGATGATCTGAGCTTTGTGACATGGTGCATTATCCTGCTGGAAGTAGCAATCAGAAGATGCTCCACTGTGCTCATAAAAGGATGGACATGGTCAGCAACAATATTCAGGTAGGCTGTGGTGTTTAGACCATGCCACGTTGGTACTAAGGGGCCCAAAGTGTGCCAAGAAAATATCCCCCACACCATTACACCAGTAGCTTTAACTGTTATAAGGCAGGATGGATCCATGTTTGCATGTTTCCACCAAATTCTGAGCCTACCATGTGAATGTGGAGCTGAAATGGAGACTCATCAGACCAGATAGGTTTTTCCATCTTCTATTGTCCAGTATTGGTGAGTCTGTGTGAATTGTAGTCTCAGTTTCCTGTTCTTAGCTGACAGGAATGACACCCGGTGTGGTCTTCTGTTGCTATAGCCCATCCTCTTCAAAGTTGGACGTGTTGCGCTTTCAGAGATGCTATTCTGCATACCTTGGTTGGAACGAGTGAGTTATTTGAGTTACTGTTGCTTTTTTATCATCTCCAACCAGTCTTCCTTTTCTCCTTTTACCTCTACTATCCATCCATCCATCCATCCATTTTTTATACTACTTATTCCAATTCAGAGTCACGGGGGAGCTGGAGCCAATCCCAGCAATTATCAGGCGAGAGGCAGGGTACACCCCAGGCAGGTCACCAGTCTGTCGCAGGGCTACCTCTGACATCAACCAGACATTTTGGTCCAGACAACAGCTGCTCACTGGATATTTTCTCTTCTTCAGACCATTCTCTGTAAATCGTAGAGATGGTTGTGTGTGAAAATGCCAGTAGATCAGCAGTTTCTGAAACACTGAGACCAACAGCCATGCCACATTTAAACTCACTTAAATCCCCTTTCTTCCTTATTCTGGCGCTCAGCTTGAACTTCAGCAAATCATCAAGTCTACATGACTAGATGTATTGAGTTGCCGTCATGTGATTGGCTAATTAGCTATTTGTGTTAAGAAGCAATAAAACAGGTGTGTCTGAAGAAGTGGCCAGTGAGTACAGTTAATTTTCTAACTTAATTCATTCTACTACTCATGGTGACTATCAGACATGTTTTCCACCTTATTAGAGAAAACATCAGGGTTTTAATGCGTGATCTTCATGAGAGCCCAACTTCAGACATAAAATGGTTTTCAAATGTAAGGTTTCAGAAAAATGAATTAAATCAGTAAATTCTCGTCTACTTGGGCAGACTCGCTCTCTGTGATGATCCCGACATCAGTCACAATCAGGAACATTGAACATCTACCTCTCAGTCATAGACTGTAAATAAATAAATGGGCAAACTCTTTTATCTACTCGAGTTGAAATTACTTTTAGATGAACGAGCAACACACTGATCAAAAGGAGTGAATGAAGTCAACAGGACTTTAACTTACTTAACGTTTCATGAGAAAAGTTGATGCACTTTGAGTAGAAGTCCACTGGAAACCAGAGATGTTTTAGTGCCAAAGGCATCTCATTACGCTTTAAAATCCTTCTGTATTGGCTTTACATCTGACAGCAGATGTTTTTTGTCCATCATTTCATGCCAGTTCAATGCACATTATCATCATTATTATTGTTATTAACTTAGTTGAGTTGACTTAAAAAGCTTAGCAGCTCGTTACGTTATCAGGTTTATACTTTTTTTTTTTTTTTACAATGCTGAAGTAGTTCATGTAATCCCAAATATCCTGCCAAAGTTTGACCTGTTTTCCTCTTCTTACACCTTGGAATAGGGGAAGCTGGGCTTTAAGCTCCTGCTCTTTGTGAAAAAGTTTTAGCAGTAAGGAAAGATTTTCCTACTTACAGGCAATGCGAACAGTGGCCTTCCGACTCTTGGAGGTGCCTAGGTGGCTCCAGGCCACACAGAGACACCAATAGTCTTCAGGCCCATGGAAATCCTCCACCTGTTGCCGCGACACATTGATCATCACTTCCCGCACCTTCAGCCCTGGGTAAGAGGAAAAAATAGACTAGTCAGCAACTATATTTGCATGGAGTGCCTTATTTTACAGTTAAACATCTGATACCCTTTCACCTTGACAATATATCAAATTTCGTCATTTTGCAGTTAAAAGTTGCAGAGCTCAGATTGGCTTTGGTTGATGGTTTTTCTGCTTCAACTGTTTGTTCAAAGTGATTCAAGTTCTGCAAAGTAATGCACAGTGTCTTGCTGAAAGGAGAAACCAAATCAGTGTAGCAAAATGTATTTATTACATTTGTAAGCTAATCCGTGGCGATACTATGACAACAATCAGAATTTATTGTGGGTCTACAGCTTTTCCACACACAATGCCCACATTAGCGTGTCCCACTAGAGCCCACTCGGCCCCAACAATGTGGGTTGCACATGTGCCCGCCATGTCCCACGGTTATTAAAAAAGCATGACACAGGTTTAAGTAAAAACAAAAAAAACACCCTACTTCACCTTTAACTTTTTATGTATGACAACATAATAAAAATCATCTGGTCCTCATCAGATGAACAAAATATTACACCCAGTCATTATTCATTAATAAAAAATGAAGGTACAATGTTGAAGTAGACAACGTGTTTCTATAGCCCCTTTCAGACTTGCTCTGAAAAGCGGTAATGTTGCAGACTTGCCGCTCTTTTACCTCTGAGCCGTAGCGGACGTTTACCGGCTAGCCCCCATTTCATAAGAGTGGAAATGTTGCAGCACATTGTTTTGCCTGAACGCAAAGGAAATGTTCCGGACAAGTCACAACACAAAGATGTCTTACCCTGTTTCGACAATGGACTTATCCGGAACATTTACCCATATATGAACATAGCCGTGATGTTAAAAGTCCACGAGGAAGCGATGTGTTTGAGACGACTGGTAAAAGAGCGGACGGACTTTACCACACATATTCCGCAATACAAGTCTGAATGATGCAGAATCAGATTTATTTTTTGTTTTGTTTTTTTACCAAACATGTTGCTGGGCATTACAACCAAACATGTCCCCTTTGGTCTGGTCTGTCCAAAGGACGTTGTTACAGAAGTCTTGTTGTTTGCTCACGTACAACTTTCCTACCTAAGCTGTGCTGTCATGTTCTTTTTAGAGAGAAGAGGCTTTCTCTTGCAATCCTTCTGAATAAGCCATACTTCTTAAGTGTCTTTTTCATTGTACTGTCATGAACTTTAACATTTAACATGCTAACTAATCCCTGGAGGATCTTGGGGTTCTTTGCCGCTGCATTGAGCACGGCACAGTCAGACCTTGGATTGAACTTGTTAGGATGTTCACTCTCGGGAAGGACAATTCTTTTGGAATGGTTTTCAATGTTTTCCACTGAGAAATGAATGACGATAGATGCTCATTGCAAGCCTTTTCTCCATGGCACTATGTTAACCCCAAAATGTCTCCTTTTATAGAAGTGATCCAGTTTGCTGAATAAATTAAGCCAGCATTTGATTATTAGCACCTGACTGCTACTTAACTTCTTGATTCTTTTGTAAGCTCTATGAGGGTATTACATTACACTCTGATGGGCACCTTGGAAAGGCCTGAATGCTAAATATGGGCCTTTTAAAAAATCCTTAATCAATACTTTGATGCGTCTAAAGGTCCACATCAGTAATCAATGGGTTTTACAGGATTAGTTATGCATAAGTTCTAAGGAAGAACTGACATCCTTCTCGCCCCTTGCTCTCCGCTGAGCTCTAAGAGCATCACTAAGGAAATTGGCAGAAGTGCAGACCCCCAGGGAACCCCCCTCCGTATGTTTTGAGCGCTCAATGCTGCTAACAAGAGGAAAGCTAAATCAGCTGTAGCAGAATTAGCATTTATAATCCACCCCACACACATAAGAGCATATGTGAGCTCCCTATGAAAACTACACCAGGACAATAAAGCATATTATGTAACACAAAAAGAATATGAACACAGCTCCCTGAACAATGCTATTATTAATTTGTATGCATTAAAAAGACAGAAAAATAACATCCCGTGGGTCTCTTCAGAAATCCTCTTAGGCAACATGATGCAAGCTCCCAGTTTGAAATGTTCGTCACCCTGCCAAACAGCACCCATATTTAATCTGAGTCATCGGCTTAAGGCCTGTTGCATGTGTTTTATTTGAGCCTGTAGGACCGAAAAAGAACCAAAAGCCACCCTTAGTCCTCTGGTGCTTGTGCATCCACTCTGTCTGAAATGATACTTTAATCTGACATGCTCTTTCTCAAATCAAACAGCCTCATACTGTGGCTGCACAGCTTGCAAAGCAGACTCATGAATGAATACCAATTAAAGCAAGTGAATGGCAGCGTAGCGACAGCAATGCCTCCATGCTGGTGTTCAAGGTAAAATTAAGAAATGGAGAACATTTCATGGCAGGTGGTCACCATGTGCTACATATAAATGACAAAAAAAGGGGTTCTTTTCTTTGGTTATAACAAAGTGATTGACTTCTCTTGAAATGCTGAAAGGAAGAAGGTGGTTTGTATTGAAATTGGTGACCAGAGTCCTTTAAACCATGAGTGACAGGGCTGGAGGAAACTTTTAAGAAGAGTAATAAACAAAGCAGCAACTTCAGGTTGCCGCTTCATAGTCGCAACCCCTGTAGAGAGCGAGACATGAACATAATTCATCATTTCTCAAGCAGGGGCAGAGAGCTGGCAAGTGACAGCGAATGTGTGGGAAGAGAGACGGCAGAGAAAATAATGACTAATGACTTTCCATGATGCTCAAAAATGGGTGAGTCTGAGTTTAGTAGAAAACGAAGGAAGATCGAAAAGGCAGATTGATGGAGAAAGGGAAAAGGTGATGGTAAGCTTTCCCGACAAGGCGACAAATTTCCCGGAATCTGAACCAACGCCGACAGGTGGTTTGCGGGAGAGACGGAGACAAGTCCTGTGCTGCCACGGCTGTCATCCGTCAGCCCTATTTGTTTATAGGCAGAGTACTGTTGACAAGGCTCATTAGACTAAACCACTTGATATGTTCTCCCTCCCAATCCCACCGTCCCTATTCCCAGTCTGCAGAGTCACTTGATAAATGTGTAGAAAAGGGATGACTCACACAGGAAGATGGGCAAACAGGATGAGTTTTGGAATTGATTCAAAAAGTTCAAATTTAAATTGCTTGAATAGAGCTGACTTTTCTTTCACCCTAGATTCTTTCGATGGTTCTCTTCTAAATATCCTAAATGAATCAAATAAGATTAATCTAAATGAGATTAATCTTAATTAGATTAATCTAAATCTAATCAATCTAAAACCCAGTATTGTGTCAACTATATACACATATACAAGGTGTTTGGGATGTTATAGAAACAATGGGTTTCATTTAAATGGCGCCTTGGGTGGTTTTCAGTTTTTGAATTCAAATCTTTATGCTGTAAATGGAAACTTTAAAAATCGGAGCTTGCATGGTCTGGTACAACCACAGCTAATAGATATTCCAGGGTATCACTGTGCCTTTCACAGCCTGTTTAATCATATAAAAATGATAAATAAATTCCAACAGTTTGAACTGTTGCATCTTGTTTACTGAAGAAGCACCATTATGTTAACCCTGTGTCACCAGGGGTAAAAATGCAACAGGGACCCTGATCCACATTGATAACAAGATATTCAAAAATGAGTTGAGAAATTATTTGAGCTCTTAAGGATGATTGAATCTGGTCTTAAATATTTCTGACATCAGGCGTTATTTAACCAAATAATAATAATAATAATAATAATAATAATAATAATAATAATAATAATTGTTATTATTATCATTATTATTATTATCTATTTATTCATTCATTTTCTGTACAACTTAGTCCAATTCAGAGTTGCGGGTGGGCTGGAGCCTATCCCAGCAATTATCACACGAGAGGCAGGGTACACCCTGGACAGGTCGCCACTCTATCGCAGGGCCAACACAGAGAGACAGACAACCATTCACGCACACAATCACTCCTAGGGAGAATTTAGCCGGAGTACCCGGTGAGAACAAACGCATACACTGTGAGAACATGCAAACTCCGCACAGAAAGGCCACTGTTTTGAACCCCTCCCCAGCTCAAACCAGCAACCCCCTCTGACTCAAACTCCGCCCAAGGCTCAAACCAGTGACCTTCTTGCTGTGAGGCTGCAGTGCTAACCACCACACCACCATGTAGCCCTATTTATTCATTTATTTATTCATTTATTTATTTATTTATTTATTTATTTATTTATTTATTTATTTATTTATTTATTTATTTATTTA
>JBBBVU010000012.1:27375938-27402717 GCA_037177055.1 Atherinosoma microstoma
ATCCTGCCCTGTTTCTAACATAACACCAAAATAAACTTCACTGTTAGACTGAATTAACTTACCTGTCCAGCAGAAAGTTGCAACCTCAGGTTTCATGTCCCTCTCCCTCATGAATTATTTCCATCTGCTAAATGCAATGCCGATGTAAACTCTCGTTTTCTCCCTCTTTCTTTTCTTAGTTATTTTTCCTCCCTCTCCTGGGGCAGAAAGTATGAATGGTCCTCCATTTCATGGAAAACAGCAAGTTGAGCGGTCCAAGGTCAGCTGGTTGTTTCTCCTCCTCCTCCCACGACAACAAACAGGGATTCACTGCTAAAACGCGAAGGGCTAACAAGTTTGTCCCGTTTCGGCTACTTTACTCAAAATGGCGATGTAACATGGCAACTTTCAGTTGTGTACGTCGCCACCTATGTATTTATAAATAACTCATTCTAAGCTACGAGAACACTTTAATTCGGATACGATTGTGATTAGACTAAGACAAAATACGTATTTATGAAAGTGATACTTGAATTTTGCAAATAAAGCCAAATTAGTTACACACTGTCCCTTTAAGCTCTCCTTGGCAAATAATTTTTTTTGCCAAAAAATTATATCACAATATTTTTCTAAAATATCTCGATAACGATATCACAGAGAAGAATATTGACATCTTTGGCCAGACGAGAAGTCAAAGCCTCGCGACTTATTCCAACAATACATCACGTCTCATGTGTATACTTCGGGACATAACACGGCAGCGCTGCTTCTCACTGAGAAGAATAAAAACGATACTTGCTTTCACGTCAGTCTCCACAAGTCTCTAGTAAAACCCAAAAGAGTAGATGGATTTTTGGCACTTTTCAAAAAAAGAGTCGTTAGAAGGGTCTAAATACTCGCTAAATATAGCAACAGGGTCGCTAAGCACCACTGTAGCAATGGCGGCGGGTCTAGCTCCGATATTTGCCTGGATTGAACTTCAGAAGCAGCAGAAGTTAGTGTCTTTAGGAACAAGTGACAAATAGTTAAGTGTATTACGGCAAAACTATTTTAATAAGATCCGTTTTTTGTCGATTACTGTTTTGATTTGCTCTGCCAGGTTTCTTGGTTTACTGGCTCAGCTGAGCTCACCTATGCAGTACGGGTTGAGGCGCAGCTAAAATGACATCATTGCCCCAGAAATGTGTGATCATGTGATATAATGATATTACATTTTCTACCGGTGTCAAAAAATACACCGGTATCATTTCCCACCCCTACAAGGCAGCCAGACCATCTTTCTGCTGTCATGACGCTTGACAAGACAAGTTAAAGAGGAAAGAAATGGGCAATGTGTTGATATCCAGTTCCTGGTGTGTGATGTTGTGCTGTAAAGCAAAATGCAGCTGTCACATGAGATCCCAGGCTGGGGGGAAAAAAATTGTAAAGTTCTGTTTCTCAGCTTTGGGACACTGCAGAGCAATGGCGACTCCAGGAATCTACATATTAAATGTCATGATGTAACAAGACATAAGCTGTGTCCCTACAGGATTAAGTGTTCGGAAAATATGTTCATTATAGAATATGAGTACATATGATGACATGGCAACAATTATTGTGCCGACAACCTGTCCTGAGATTGAAGCATATGGTGGGTTTGTATGTGAGCACAGTTATAGTCCATACATTTGCTTCCATTGTTGATAATAAATAAATTATCCACAAATAAAATTCCAATGATCATAATTGAGAACATCAGTGCCAACCAACACTCATAACCTTAACTAGCTTCCAAATAGCAAGCATTTAATAAAGGCTATATACCGTAAACCATTGCATATTAAGCATAACACATTATTACGTGTTATGCTATGTGTTATTATGTGTTAATGTGTTGGTAACACATTATTATGTGTTACCAGTAACTTCATCTGTTTAATGTATTTGTTTGGTCCTGTATATTCTTGATGGCATCATAAGGTCTTTTAACCTATGACTTTTAAGCTAAGATTGGTGCTCCTTCAGCACACACTGGTGTCCCGCGTGACTGTACAGAGGCGGTTGGGAAGTCAGTGTTGACGCACCACTGATGTGCGTCTGAGCCAGCAAGTGACAGGCATTTTGGAATGCACCGCTGTAACCAACGTTGCTGAAACTGCAGCACTGGTTCGATGTATGAAAGCACACACACTGATGCGGGACCGAGTCGCCTGTTTGGTGTGTCTATATTATCAAAGAGGAAGAGTTGACAGGTTTATGAGGACATCGTTTTTACGCCAAGAATACATAACTAATGAGGTTCTATAATAAGAAATCCCCTCCACATGTGCTTTTTCCTCCCACATTTGGATAGGACTTTATATCCTTTTTACTGTCAGACATTTTTGGATTTTACTATACAAATACCCCTTTTGCTTGATACAATGCTGGGAGAAACACTATTGTGTCTCATTAAAATGATAAAGGTGTAACATTTCAAGGCTTCACTGTATAATAAGTTGCATATTAGTTTCAGGTTTAATGTAAACACTCATTCACTGTTAATATTCATTCAATATGGCCAGGTTTTTGACAGGTGGAGCAGCTACTGTGCCTGCCAATATTGAGCATATTCTCTTAAAGGTTCTTATTCTTGTGATGATGATAGAATGACTGAACTCCCCACTGACTACCAGACTAATGAAATCCTTCAGCTGCAGCTCCTTATGGTGGCGTAAAGCAGAATGCGCTCCAGGTTTTACAGTCTGACACCCCAAACACCGTTGAGTAAAATCCTAATCCCATATTGGTCTTAGCTGTGGTAATATTCTTTTTATATAGCTCCCTTCATATTTCACTCACTCCCTTGTCCCAGATATATGGTGTTTTGCAGAGTTATTAATAGAGAAGAAAGCATGAAAGATAGCTGTGGAAATCAGACAGCTGTACCAACTTATCCAGGCTCCGACAGACGGTTTCACTTGACTAATTATGTGTTCAAACAGTCCTCTGATGAAGTGACTGGCATTGCATGCATTATGAATACTTATAAATATAAATAGTAGTTAGTTTTCATTCGAATATGAGACAATTTATTCAGGGGCTGAAAAGAAACTGCTGAAAAGTCCCAAGAATCTACCAAGAAAACTTTGTGAAAAGCTTGTCTCTTCTTCAGAATGCTATTTTTTCTTTTTTATAAGGTAATGTTCTGATTCTACAACTTCATATATTGGAGATGTGTAGTTGAAGCATGTTTAGGAGCATGGCTGGATTAACATGCGGCGAGCTCAGGGGCATAAATTTGTCACTGACTCCCATTATAGATGGCAGCTTCATTACTTCCCCTGACACCCTGAAAGCAAGCAGAACTCCTGTGATAGAAATGATAGTACATGGCTCCAGGTTGTCTGTGTGCTACTTTGAAGTCATTTGACAAACTTAATTTAGGAATATGAAGCTTGTAAGCATAACAAGCTAAAAAGTTATAGCCTTAAAGCCTTTAAAGCCCTTCTACGACTTTGAACCCTTCTACAAGACCAGACTCAAAAAATGATATGATAGATTGTCCCTGTAAGTGATCAAACCATGTGCATCCATATAATACTGGATATCACATCAACAATTGCCAAGCCAGTATGAGTTGATTTTATCTAATAACTATCCAACCATTTACACATTAATTCATGCATTTTCTTTGTCTGCTTCATCCTATTCAGGGTTGTTGGGCTTACAGCCTAAACCAGTATGTTCCAACTCGTTGCTTTGGCCAATTTAGAACCTGCATGTCTTGAGAGGAAACTGGAAAACTCTGAGAAAATCCACTCAGGCAGAGGGAGAACATGGAAACTCCACAGAGAAAGAGCTGAATCAATGACTGTAAAATATATGGACAGACCCTCCGTCACGTGACCCGTAGGTTTCTGAAGAGCTGATTTGAGGCTAGTTGGGCGGTTCCCACCATCTCCATCTTGGCAGCTTCACGAGACTCATCACTTGCACACATTTGCTCCCTTTTCGAGACAGCCCCTAAGGGATGAGGGATGAACTGTAATTGTTGGCACTTCCGCAGAGGCTTCACATTTCTCCACCGGAGGTTCCCACTTGGGCTGAATAAAGGGTTGAATTGCGAACTTTGTAACCACGGGGAAACAGCCTCATCTACTGTGCCACCGTACCACCATATGTCTTCACAGACGAGTACAGAAATGAAGATAACTAAAAGTTTGAGGTTAATATCACATCATTATCCATAATACAATACTGTGACATTTAATTATTTAATTTCCAAGTAAATCATCACAACTATTGAATGGACACCAACAAATTTTACATAAATTCTCATTAAGGCAAATCTTATTTGATGTGTTGATCTCATTACTTTTCCCTGAAGACCACCAAAATGCTGATGTTTAAAGTTTTGAGAACAATTTTCTCAACAATGATTGACTGAATAACACGAAAAAATGGCAAACAAAAATGACAAACTTCTCATTTAAAAAAATGACAGTAGTGTGACAATCACATCAATCCACAAGTTTTCACAGGGCTGATTTTTACCACAAAGGAGTGTTGAAACTTAATCTTTCCAACCCCCCCCCCCCCCCCAATTTCTTCTAATTTAATACAATCCATACAGTAGAGTTTTCTTTCTCAGTGCTCAGATGGCTCAGAGTTAGATTTGGTAACTTAAAATGTACTCTTAGTAACTTAAAAAAGAAATTAAGCTAGCTTTTAGCTGAACTGTGCATATCAGCCCACAAAGCAGGACAAAGACAGAGCTGCAAACAAGTAATAATCAGTTACATTTGTCTTTGTTTGTGAAACATTAATAAGTAAATGTGGCTTGCTGTGAAGATAAACTGAGCTGTGCCCACTCTTGTAGCCTTGAGTGCAGCACCCCTTGGATCCCCTTGCTTTGGTGTGCTCGTTTAGTTCATGGTTCACAAACTTTTTTTCCTTGGGGACCCCCCTCATGCGAAAACTAAAAAGTCATGGACCCCCTGCCCCACTCCGTACTGAAACCATGCTGGTTTTATGCTTTCATTAGTGAGATTCTCACCATAAATACTGAATTCTGGCTGATCCTGTCCTTCCATGAAGCCACAGTTAAATTGACAACATATAACATTACTTTTTCTCTTAAAATAGATACAATGTGTGGACATTAATCAAAATGACTTTGAACGATCAATGCCTCTGGGACCCCCTGTTCTCTTCAGGGGGTCCTGGACCCCAGGTTGGGAACCACTGGTCTAGTTTGTGGCTTTGTGTTTAATTTAAATATATTCAGGCTCAAACTGTAGTTCTGCACAAAGAAACTAACAGCTTTAAGTTTTTTCTTATAAATGTACAATATATTTTTTCCATCACAGTTACTGATGATTCAATCCATACATAATTCAATGTTTTCATTTCAACTCTGTGCTCAACCTTTTGTAAGATGTCATCTCATTTCCCCAAAGCCTGCCAGCTTTTGTTACTCTGAAAATCTTAGTTAGCATGAAAATAGGTGGACAAAATCTTTTTAATAAGAAGGAATGTTCTTTTTAGACTTTGTCAGATATTCTCATAATTGCAATAATCTGCACTGTGTACAGCCTTGTGTGAATTCCCTGAGAATAAAGGAAATTATTTTTAACTCTGTCCTTTGCATATCTGATCAAAGTCATCTCAATGGATTATTAAACTGCTGTAATATATGTTAATGCCCAGCTGAGGACTTTATTTAGGAAGAGTCAGAGAGAGTCCAACTAAATCTTGTCTGTAGAGGAAAATAATGAGATCCTTTTCTTGCAATTGAGACCATTTGAATATATTAAATCCAGCGTCCCTCCTCTTACAAGCATGCACTTTATAGTACTGTGCATTAGTCTTAAACTATTCATTATTTTTTCATTCATCAGCAAGAAATAGGACATTGGTGCAGGAATCTATTAAAAGATGTGAAAACATAAATGAGAATACATTACATAAGGAAAAAACAGAATTTATGCATTTCTTACAAGTTTTAAAATCAATATTAGGTCTGGGCAGTTTTATTTTTTAACACAGCCATCTCAGACATGATTTCCTGTCTTTTCCTTAAGACTTCTACAGGAATAGTTTTCAAGGCTTCTTAAAGGACTTTCCAAAGCTTTTCTTTGGATATTTGCAGCCATTTATTTCAGCCTTTGTCAAGATGATCCCACACTGCTTAAATGATGTTAAGGTCTCGGCTCTGGGGAAGATTACGACATCAGACCTGTTGCCTCTGATTTTCAGTCCAGTTCTTGTGCCATGTGGCATATCTCAGCCTTTTCTCCCAGTTTCCTTTCTTTAAAAATGTCATTTCGGTAGTCACCCTTGCATTGAAACCATCGTTGGTGCAATGACACTATTTTTTGTCAAACTTTTTTATCTTTGGCATTTCTAATAGATGCAACTAAAGAAATGGGACAATTGATGGTTCATCGTGACTGGCTGCTAATAAATATCCAATTTAAAATTGGTCCTTTTTCCGAGTTTTCTGTTATATTTTGACACAACCCTGATTAATCCTTGAGTTAGGAGCCTTTTTATGGTTGAATGACTAATAGGTCAGTGTTATGTTTATGGCTGTTGCGTAACAAAAACACATTCCTCTGAAAATGTTCACATTCCAAAGAAAAACCCTCAAAGGACTATCAGAAAGTCTGAAGAACTGTTGCTCAAGACCACTTTAAAATATCACAACAAAGCTTGGCTGCTTTAAAACAAAATATGAAAAAATGAGAGACAGCTCTTGATTTTTTGCACAACTATATTATCATAAGTTTGAGGTCTGAAGATAAGTGGATTTCACTTTTAGTTTGTGATGTAGTCTCTGGATTCTCAATTTTTCTTCACCTAGAAACTTCAAAACACAACAGGACAGACTACAGATTTAGCAAAGCAGGTCAGTAGGTGCCTACAGTACTCAATCTGTATGCAATAATGAAATAATCTTAAACAGGACCTGGTCTAATGTGGTTTAGATGCTGAATAATTCCCCCAAAAAACTTTATTTGTATTTTCCTAAACAGAATATAGGTTTCAAAAGTCAGAAACTTAGTTAATGAATCTACACACTGGATAATAATTCAGAAAATAATTATCAATAATATTAACAAATTATAAAATAATTTCGAAAACGGCCAATTCCCATGTGGTTGAGAGAGAAATCTGCGTTTCTCTCATACCATTGGTAGATGAACTTCTAACGTGGTGATAGCACACATTAATGCACACATGAAAAAGTAATATTTCAAAAAAGGTGCATGCTGGAGATCTGGCACAATGCTGGAATACTTTAAGTCCTGCTTTGAACATAAAGCTTGCAGATTTGATTCTCCAAAGGGTTTTGTGAGCAAATAAATATACTACGTTGTTGCACATCATCTGAGCTCTTTGTAAACAGCAGGATCTGCAGCCTGACCTCTGTTCATCATACGAAATACCTTCAGGGCTGCATTGTGTTGTGCTCTTGTGAGGCTACTGTGGGTGGAGGGACAGATATCTCCTATTCCTTTAGTATGGATTCTCCTTATACGACTGTTGAATGCTGGTCTAAAACCATTAAGTCGGACAGAATAAGTGGAGTGATCCACGCTGTAATTTGTGCATAATCATTCTAGCAAAATATACAAGGTGAGCATGTCCTCTAATTTTTGATAACATTCAGGTTTCAAAGTGACATTCAAATGAACTTGTTAAAATGTAATCTGCAAACAGCTGCTGACAGCCTGTTTTTATAGATGGGACTAAAATAATCCATAAAAAAAACTGCAATCAATATCCATGCACACACTTCGCAGGATTGCTTGTCCTCAGGTGTTATACAGCACACATTGCAGATATACTGTATATAGTCCTCTCTTCACTGCTTGGGGGACTCAAGGGCATTGTCAGCTTTATCAGCGCATGGTGATTCATCAGGCTAGTTGGTAAATAAGAGATGCTATCAGATGCTCCTGGTGGCATTGAGGGGCCCATGTCCTAATCAATAACATTCCAATTCTTCACTGATCTCCTCCTCTGATTAGCCGGACTAATCCAATACACACTGTTGCTGTCTATTACAAAGCCAGGACAAAGTCTCCCCATTAAGATCAGCCTTATCTGTGGTTTTGTGTTTACCGCTGATATAAGGTGTGTCTATGCCTGTAGCCACAATGAGGACATCCCAAGGCTCTTCTAATTACCAGTCTGCTTGGGCCTGAAGATATAGCTCAGAGATTTCACTGGGACTGGCGACAGAGGTAACTAACCGGTGCACGTAGACGGAGTATGCTGAGGTTAAATGGCTTGTAATTTTTCATCTCCCTTGAATGGGAATGACAGAAAGCAAAGTGGCATGGATAATGAAGGAGTTTAAGGCAAGGAGGGGAGGGTTGGCTGTCATTCAGTTAGATGGCAGCAAGCACTTACTGACATGGGAATGCTGATGAACAAGCCGAGGCTAATTTGAGTTAATGACAATGGAATATGCAACAATTTTCACGTTCTAAATGATTTGCGGTGAGCACGACTGACACAGAAGGAAAATAACCAGTTTTAATGTTAAGCAACTAGTTAAAAGTTACATGTATTAGCCCATAAACCTCTGAGGTATACATACAAGTCTTGCTAGCTGTAAGTTCTTTGGCATTTTTTGGTTTGTTTGGTTGTTTTAAGCTATACTACATAGTTCGTATAATTCCACCAGAGCCTCATCACCACCAGGGGTTATACACTGTGGTCCAAATTGTTGTGTATATGCTGTTTTTTCTGATTTCTCCCAAATAATTCATGCAAATGACCGATTTTCTTTTAATAATTTTTTTTTATCATCAAATATCATATTAGGTTTTATTATAATCTGGATTTCATTGAGCAAGACTTACCAATGATAACAGCTTTTTAATTAAATTAAATACAGTTTTTTAAATATGCCAAAGTTCCAAAACATTTAACAGATTGCAAAGAACTGAAATTGCAAATCCCAGAATTTTCCTACAAACAAAAAAGTACATTTTGACAGATCAAGTTCCATGTTAACCAAAGGAGCCCCTCTTTGACATCACTTTAACAACCCTCTCATCCATTTTACCTGGAAGTCCATGGATAGTTTCTGCCTGGATCTCATCTAGGAGATCAGAATTGTCCCCCAAAGTAGCTGTTTGGAGGTATGCTGCCTTTATAGATCTTCACTTTAAAATGCTCCACATGTTCTCAGTAGATTTGAGGTCACGGGGTCATGGTGGCCACACCCCGATCTCTTCTCCCTTTACACCCATAGCAGTCAAAGAGGCAATGGTGTTGTTTGCAGCATGGAATGGTGCAATACCTTGCATGAAAACAAGTTTTCAGCGAAGGAGCAGTTCTTCCTTTAATATAAAGGCATGAAAAGGTCAGTTAGGGCTCCTGTCTGCTCCAAACTGAACGCATTTTACAGAGGTCATTTTGACAACCTCGGGCACCCTAAAGGGGCCACCATCTCACTCCCCATTATTCCAGGCCAAAACATCCCTCCTCCACCACCTTGCTGAGTCAGACCTTTGTTATGACATGGTGGCCATCCACCAACCCTCCAGAACTCCATCCATCTGGACCATCCAGTAGATCACAACATTTATCAGTGAATAAAACTGTTTGAAAATAAGTATGTATGTATTTCTAAGCCCACTGCAAATGATTCTCTCTGTGAGCTTTTTGTTAAAGTTGGCTTTACTCAACAGCAGCCTCTGGAGTATCCTGCAAATAGGAGGTTCACCAGCAGCTTTAAGTATCTGCTTGCTGCTCATCAGTGGGTTTCTTTTTTTTTTCAGCTGCTCTTAATATGATGAAATTCCCTGATAGATATTTTCCTTGATATGCCCTTATCCGAACAAACCCGTTTTTGTTCTCTGAATCACACTCACATTTTTAACAGTATGGTGCTCTCGTTTAAGTTTTTGTGACATGTCCAACATTTTCATTCCTTTTACAAGACATTGCACTATTTCACGCTTTTCATTTACAGAAAGATCCCTCTTTTTTCTCACTGTATGGAAGCTGTGGCTTGCTTAATAATGTGGATCAAGCTCCTCAGGTAGTTTCCCTTTAACTAAGCTCACCCAGGAAACTAATTACCAAACATGAGATTGTTATCAGCGATCTAAACAGACAGGAGAAAAGACGAAAGCAAAGTTTTGCACAGATAAACTAAAGCCCAAATGTTTCATCTACTGAAATCCTACAGTCCTACAGACACAGTGAAGTGACAGATCCAATCACACTACTGTAAATTTGCCCTCCTGGTCCTCTGAGACGGTCTCATGAGTCCAACATGGCTGATATGAAGCCTTATTACTCATTCGTATTTATAAGCATTATCTCATTGCAATCATTTAATTAAATGAGTTGAATTTTGTTGTAATTAAAACTGCTCTTGAGAAGGATGTAAAAGTTCTAATTTTTATGTCATATATAAAAAAAAAAATCTTTGGTAGAGAAAAACAACACATAAAGTAGAACAAACTAGAAGCACTCCGGATCCGCATCACCCTGGAAATCACATCAATTGTTCCTTATTCCATTTCTGAGATTTCCTGAAAATTTAATCAAAATCTGTCTGTAACTTTTCTGAATTATCTTGCTAACAGACAGACAGACAGACAGACAGACAGACAGATACCACCGAATATATTACCCCCACCTTGGCGGAGTTAAGAATAAAACAGTGACATTTTACCACTGATTAAAAACAGTAATTACATAGATGATCTCTGCATTAGGATTACACATCTTGTTCTAGGTATATTTTTTCTTTAATTAGTCATTTATTTATCATAAAGGTGATTAATTTAAATTATATTAAAGCCCCAGTGTTAGATCTAAGTGCATAGAATTTACAGAGAGGTGCTGAATTTCACCTTATTAAACCACAAAGTTTTTTTTTGTTTGTTTTGGGCAGGTATTTTTGGTTCTTACAGTCAAAACAGCACAATAAAGTTAAATTCTTACTATTATTATTCCTAACATTAATAATATTATCGATGATTAATGTATTATCAAAAATATTTGTCAATTATTCTGATCATCCACTGATAATTGATGGTTATTTTTAGGAACAAAAATGTAATGATTTTCTAGCATCACCTTTAAAAACATGTCAGGATGAAAATATAAGTAGAAAGTAACACAAATGACGTGGTTAATCTAACTTTTATTCATTAGACAAATAATCAGGAGGGTCTTTGAAATATTAATGGACAGGTTAAACTTGCCACCAGGCAGAGAAGCAGGGTTTTAAACTTTTCCAGTTTGCTGCAGTGATACTGGCATCTTCACCCACATCATGACACCACAGCTGGCTGTGGTTGGCTGTGGTCAGTGATGTGATGTGCAGCTTCAGACCAGAACCAGACCACAGCCAACGGTGATATCAGCTCGTTGTTCTGTACATCTGAGCAGCACTACAGAAAGCTGAGACATTAGGTCAGCCAAAAGCTTTTGGGGAGCATTAAGTTAAAATTTGACTCATTCAGCACATTTTAACCTCAATGCTTTTTATTCATCAACTGCAAAACAGAAACCATGCAGATAATGGTAAAATGAAAATACTTGCAGATATCTGTATTTGGCTGTATTTACTAAATAATTTTGTACTTTCTACCAATAATTTTGAAACCATCACAAGCTCCTTACTCTTTTCCTACTTTGAAAATGTTGTAATTTTGATTGTTATGATTATGGAGACTTATTTTTGTCAGATTTTATGGTGGTGGACATAAAAATGCAACATAATAGACAAAACAGAGACTGAAGTGTAATCATGCATTTGATAACAAATGGGGCTTCTGCATTCTCAAAAAAAAAAAAGGAAAAAAGACTAACAGAAGTTTGATTTCGTGGTTGGAAACTCTGGGTTTGATCAACAACAACTTCATTATTCCTCATTTGTTTATCTTGATCTGATAAAACACTGAACAAAGAACTAGAGCATTATTAGCTCATTTATTGGAAAGGTAAGTAAATGTTGATAAGAACTTGCAGATAAATGAAAAATAATAAAATCAAAACCCAGGAAGCAGGCATGTTGTCCGTTATTATTCTGCATCTGACTTAGAAGACTGAGTTCTGACCTCCCATTTCTGTGGTGCATCAAATTCAGCATAATGTCAGTGGCAAGAAGAGACGGAAACTAGCAACATGAATGAAAATGAACCGGACAATGCTACCGGCAACAGGTTAGTCATCATCCAGAGAGCTCATTTAATTCCAGTTCATTTTATGCATTACACCCACAGCGTTCCACAGGTGGAACAAACCAGTGATCTTAAACGTGATGACTCATAAATGCCATTATCAGTCATGCAATTTTCTCAAAATGTCTTTGTAAAATATAACTTCAGTATCTCTTTCAGTGTTAGGCACTAGATATACCTCTCTGTAATTCATCCCACGGTGCTTCCAAACTTAAAAAACAGCCTGTTTGCTGAACCTAAAGTTACAGCTACATGTTGCTGTGGCCACACAGCTCTTAGTGATGATGCGTCACTGACAGCTGAGTCAAACCCTCAGGATCGCCATATTGTTTGATGAAAAGAAGATTTCATGCAGTTTTTCCGTAAAGGCTAAAGCTTGGTAATGGCTGTTCTATTCTAGCCTAAAGCTGTTGCTATTTTACAAATATTCTTATTTAAGCTTGGCTTTATTTAGTACAAGGCTAAGTGATTAGTCTGGAGCATTCATTGTGGTCCCCTCATTATGGCTCTTTGTTTGTATCCCACTCTGTGCATGCAATAATCCAGAAATAATAACACAGACTCTCCTTTGTCCAAACATACAAACATCACAAATGTAATTTACAACATTGAAATAATTTAAACTTCCATTCCATGCAAATAAAGCATTTCCAGTGTCCCTACATATTTGAATTAATAAATACATTTAAAATCTGAGGCCAGCCATTTTGTAAGCTTTATAATATGTTAAAGTCCATTCACAGAATGGGATGTCTTCCCACTTCTTGGTTAAAAAAGACTGAATTTCACATGCAGTTTAATTACAGTGGTTTCACAAAGATAGCCAGAAGGATATCTGAGTAGCATCACACAGAAAGATCAAGTTTGAGATTGAACACTCAACCATTAATCACCCTGTCCTCTGTAACATAGAAAACTGGAATATTTATAGAACTGTCTATGCACTGTAAATTAATCAGATGAATGCTTTAAGACTATCAGACCATATCATTATGTACATGTGCACTGTTGCTATAATTGTAACCATGCTATCTTTCAAAGTGGTGATGTTGATGACAGGAGGAGGGTAAAAATGAGACATTAAATACTAGTTTGGAAGGATTTTGGTGGTGCCAATCCCACACATGATATTTAAGGCCCAGTAAACACAAAAACAGGTAATTCTCTATATTTTTCTGTGTGATTACATCCACTATTCACTTACAAATGCAGATTTTGGGCACTAAAACTTAATAAGATTAAGATTTACTGACTGTAGTGTTTGTTTGTGACCTGTAAAGCAGATGTCCTTGGTTTAATGTAATAAATATGCAGGGTTCCCCAATTCTTTAACACGGGCAGAGAAAACTAAGTTAAATAGTCCTGATCCTAACATTGTTAACACATAAATATCTTTCCTCTCCACTGCTAACCAGTCTGGTTCTGGTGGAGCTTTTTCTTCCTGTTAAATAGAAGATTTTCCCCTCCACTGAACATGCTCAAGATGGGATATTGGAAGATTCATCCAATGGTTTCCTTAACTTGGCCTTATCTATTATTATTTTTAGTTACCTGAAACTCAGCCCCAATAGTGTAGTTTTAGGCAACCAGAGACAGAAATTATGTTTTGTTTCTTCAAGCTGCTGTGAGGCAGTTTTAAAGATGGCTGATTACTGAAACTGATGTTCTACCTTCAATCACACTTTCCCAAATGAATGAATAACATTTTTTTTTTAAATAAAAGAAGAAAACATCATGAATGGCGCAGTGATTAACATGCACTAACTGGATCCATCATTGCCTGGAAACATATCTTTGTCTTTGCACCACATGATCTCCTGGTACAATTTGGTCCCTGAAACATTTAAAAAGTTCTTTATGACATCTCCATTGGTAATAACAAATGAATAAAAAAAATAACTAAACAAAATAACTAAACACTGTAATGGCCATTTTATAACTAAAGATTGAATTTAGTTTAATGTACAGCAATGTTTCGGAAATGTCTAAGTTTTCTTAACCAAAATTACCATCTTATGTCCATATGAGGCAGATAGACAGACAGACAGACAGACAGACAGACAGACAGACAGACAGACAGACAGACAGACAGACAGACAGACATTGAACCAGGAAAACTTCTGGTCCACTCCAAAAAATGCATGAACTGCACAGCAAATCCTGCTACCACCATTCAACACTAATGAAAATACAAAACAGCACTCAATGATATCATAGTGATCTTTAGCGATCCTTCCACATCGAGAGCCACCCCACTCATGACCACAGAGGTCATCGCCACAGAAAACCGCCCAGATTTGAGCAGACAGGAGCCCAGACCTCAACTATAAGGCTGCAGTGCAGGTTCCCCAACCACCCAGACAGGGATGATCACCATGGCAACAACCCCGCAGTCAGGGCAGGCCTGGCTTCAAGGTGCAGAAACCTCATGAGGGAAAATAAAAAATTAAAAAATAAAATAAAAATCAACCTTAAAACATTAATAGCAATGCATAAAAATATAAATATGAGTTTATGTCAACCATGAGTAGAAAAAGCTAAATAAATAAGTAGTAATTAAACTGAATAAATAAATTATTAAGTAAGAAAAAATTGGTTTAAGACAAATAACTAAATACAATAAAAAATGTTGTTATTCCAATTGAAGTTACTTGGGTCTAACCAACTTATGTAATTAATTATGATTACACTTATTTCCAGCTAATTGAGCCGATTTGGTTTATTTCAGTTGATCCAATTTAAAATGTTTTGGTCCAACTCAATTCAGTAGGTTTCTCTCAACCTATGTACTATATTTGGACCTAACTTAATTAAAAGAGTTGGTCCAACAAATTTTACAGTAATACAATTATATAAAAAAAAATCATCATTCAATTCATGAGAATGAAATTAAGTCCAATAAAACTGCTTAATTCTGTGGAATTCGTTCCTATGATTATTTTTATGCTCATTTAAAGTCTTATTTTTTGGAAAGTATAAAATGCTTCCCTCACGTGTTGTTATACCATAAACGGTCCAGATGCTTAAAAACAAGGAATAAGTGTGAGCGAATATCACTGCAAATAACAAACTGGTGATGACTTTAATTTAACTTTAACTTAGGCAGATGATGATAGATTTTCTCAGATAGTTTCAGACTGTGTGGCGCTTTGCTGCCTTCTTTCTGAAACTATTTGAAATTTCATGTGATCTTGCGATATCACAAGACTTTTTGTCTTAAAGGCACATGATCAGAGTCTGGCTAGATTCAATCAGGTTTACTTTCCTTGTCAATAAATGACTTTCTTTTAGAAACAAGTCACTTCAACATGAGTGAATCTAACAAATATTAGGTTGTTTAAGTTCATAAAAATCATTATTTCATCATTTTCACCTTGGAAACATGAAGTTATTAGATTATTTTGTTCAAAATACCAATTTTCCCCCTTTTTAGTGCATGAATTATCCGCCAAGGTCATAGCAAAACAAGCAAGAATTATTATTTCTGAAAGTTCAACAGCAGAAATTTCCCATTTTACGTTGCCTTTTGTTAACACACAGCTTCATGCTTCAGCCTGCAGGCAGATCAATCTTTTGTTATGATGCCTCCTATCTGACAAATCCAGTAATTAGCCTCCCCCCCCTGCTGGATGCTCCAATGATGATGTAAAATACGAAGTTGGCTTGCAAATACCACCAAGTGAACTTCCCCGTGCACTCTTCCTCCACACATGGAACAGCAAACAATTCAAGCTCCAAATTTCATTTAGCCATTATTAAGCTCACAACAATTTCACAGCACAGCAATCACACCATAATGAACTTCCAGAAGTAATTAAAGCTTCTTTCCTGTGGAGGGACCTTCATGAATACATGAAAGTGCCGTCTTGGAGCCTGTAATCAAAGAACATTCCAGCCGAGGTGACACATAGGCTTCGTTGTTTGCCAAAAATCCCTTCAGGAGGCCTAAATCAGGTCTCTAATTAACATGCTTCCACCTGACAAAAACTAATGGGACATAATTTGTGTGGCATGCCACAGCTTCAATCAAACTTTAAATCAGAAGCTTAACCTGGAATTCATTTTGATGGTTACAGAACATGGAACGGCTTGATTTAAGGTTTTTCAGACAGTGTAGACTGGTGGTCCACGTAACTCCAGTGAGTGATTGCAACAAAGAGGTGCAAATATGGCTATTAAACCATGATTAAAACCATTGCAACGCCTTTTGGAACTCAATGGGGTTTATACAGGATTCTAAACACTGCTTAATTTTTCACAGAGCAACATTTAATATGCTTAACAAGAGGAACAACAGAACAATAAAGCGAGAGCTCTCTGAGGACACACAAAGAGAAAAAAAACATCATGATCAGTGTCTGCTTCGCTGATTTCCAACTGTGCCTCCTTACAGTTGGTGGACTCATAAAAGAGACATTAAGAACAAATGGTCAAAATCACAGCAGTAGAGACAAAGACGCCCTTATCTTCAAGCTAGCACTCAAAACACTGCATGGTACATTTGACATCATACAACCAGTGTGTAATTAGTCACTGGGAGTCCGTTGCAACTCCCACATGTTTTTAACACTGTGTTCTCAGTCTGCAGATCCAGTTTTCTGTCACTATGCTGTGATCTCCGAGCACTATATGGATCAAATGAAAACAAAGACTGGTGGTGGATTCAGTATCATGGAAATAGCTGAGTTTGTGCAAAGTCTGTGATGTTTAAAGTTTGTAAAAAATTTAAAAGAAAGACAAATCAGCACTGGAACAAGAGAAATAGGAGTCTCTTTGAGATTCAGAGGACAGCTAACATATCTTTTGTACAGCCACAGTTACTGCAGGGCAGATTGCATTAGCTGCCATAGCATACTGTTGACCACAAAGAAGTGGTCTTGTATCAGAGAAGACATTCACACTGTGGAAAAGCTCAGATTTATGAGGATGCTGAAAACAATTGCTTGTGTATGAGCCATCCAGGGGAAATATTAGATAGAGGCATTGCACTGTGTGTTTATGTTTATAACATTTAAAATGGGTCAAAAGATAATAGGATTGCCAATCGGGCTTCTCTTTTATTCATATAGCCCTTGTTATGGGGTAAAGATGTATAGCTTTAATAAAGAAAGCTATTTCTGGATCACGTTTTCTCATGATGGAGACAATAAAAGTGAGTGAAAATGTTCTTAAGAATGATATGAGAAGTATTTTATCATTAGATCATAGTTTGTAGCCCTGTGTCATCTGTAAGGATGTAAAAAAGCCTTTTTAAACAAGGTTTCTTGAGATAAGAAAAGAAACTGTGCCAGAGGTTTGACTGATTTTCTTTGGTCTGAAACCTGTTCCTAGAAATCTATCAGCAAGAGGGATCTCTTGTCTAAATATTATGCTCTGTTGGTTCATTCATCCCCAAAAACATTCTCACCAAGAGCTATATCCTTTTCCTTGTTGCTGCTATAATATCACACTACCTCTGACTTTTCTCCAGGCAGGAAACAGTGGTGAAAGGTTAGAAGTATCCTCAGGGTTCAAAAAGTAAAATGAATGCCTCAGTGCCTTAAAAAGTGTCTTAAACCAGCCAGTAGATGATGACTTCAAAATGTCCAGAAATTAGTCAATTTCATGACATTATTTCAGAAATCGTACAATCATGTAGAGCAAAACGTGTTTGTTTGAATGTGCTGCCTTGTGATTGACAAGGTACACCCATGCAGGAAGACTGAGGATGGAGCTCAACTTACTGGGTATCAAAGGCCTTCTTCAGCTATACCAAAACTTTTGGGGGTCATAGAGAAGAAACTCCACCGGATACTTTAGGCCTAACCAGGGAGGTCAGAAGTGTTTCCACTTGAGGCTTCATCTCCTGAATCCCATTATAAAATCAAGGAGGTTGTCCTCATATTCTAACATAGACATTTTTCTCTATTTTTTTTTTTTTCAATTTTTGGGAACCTTAAAATAAACTTATAGGAAAACTTCTTCCAGGATGAAGGTTTTTGAATAATCAGGCTGTGCTGTTTATGCAACGTTTACTCCTTTGTATGACAACAGACTTGGCCTGTGCTAGTACTAATTTTGTTAACAGGATGTTTTACATGCCATCCATCCATCCATCCATCCATCCATCCATCCATCCATCTTCTTGCCGCTTGTCCGGGGTTGGATTTCGTAGGCAGCTGCCCAAGGAGGGAAGCACAGACTTTCCTCTCCCAGGCCACATTTAGTTGCTCCTCTGGGGGATTCCGAAGCATTCCCAGGCCAGCCGACAGTTCTAGTTCCTCCAGCGTGTCCTGAGTCTTTCCCGGGGTCTCTTCTCGGTGGGACATGCCTGGGAATACCTCACCAGGGAGGCATCCGTAGTAGAGTTTAAGATCTTTGCATCTTTGCGAGACCTGACGGGTTTGGTCAGGTCCTTTTACTCAGGCTCGGGCCTGGCTTTCACGGGAAATAAGCAGTCAGGTGATGAGTTTCAAATGCCACAAGAAAGATGGGGAAATGGATTCTTATTTTATTTCTTTGTTCCAACTTCCGAGCCGTGTGTGTGTGTACATTTGAATAATGTCGGGCAGTAAACAGGTTCAGGCTTTTATAAAGCTGTCAATCAAAATCTTTGGGTTCAGGCCCATTTCTATCGGGCTCGGGTCTCGTTGGGCCTAACTTTTGAGGCCCGATTAGAGCTCTGATCTAGAGGGCATCCTAACCAGATGCCCAAGCCACCTCATCTGGCTCCTCTCGATGCAGAGGAGCAGCGACTCTACTTTGAGCCCCTCTCGGATGACCCAGCTTCTCACCCTAAGGGAGAGCCAAGCCACCATGCGGGGGAAACTACTTTCAGCTGCTTGTAGTTTTACATGTTTATTGACATAAAGTTACTCGCAGACTGTACTGAAGAACAAAGGCGTTACACAACCTGCTATTGAGGACACTGCTACATAAAACAACCATGATAGATAAACTGGACTTTTTCTTTTATGAGCACTCTGACTGTCTAACATAGCTTTAAAGGTGGTAGCTAGATCCCCACCTTTGTTTTGCCTTATTTCAGCATTTTGATTGCGTCTGTACATTGGGATTTTTTTGTAAACAGTGCCCTGCGAACATGATTTCTATGGGCAAGGTAGGTGTTTTACAAAATACCAATGATCGTGTGGACACAGCCTCTGTTGTTCGTTCCTCTTGCTCCACTTTTGCTCAAGCATCTGGACCAAATATGGCCACTTCCGGCTCAAAAACATGCTATGACAAATTGCCAACCTTAAGACTTTAGAACAGTAATCTAAAAACACACGGGATACATCTAAGTGGATGCATCTGTTTCCTTTATATTGACTGCTTCACCGCAGCATATCCGTCTCAGGTAAAAGGTTATTTTTTCTAACAAAGTGACATGATGGAAACAAAATATTTGAAGAATTTCTCTTTCTTCAAGATTTTTTTCATATACAGATCAACAGCGGATAAAAACTGGTTAACAAGTGCAGAGTTTTCTTCATGCACACTTATCAAACTCTTTCAGGACATGTGATCTTAAGTGAAGAGCAATTGAAAATCAGTCGTCTCCATTTCTGTGTGAGCCGGGCTGAATTTGTGCTGATGTGGTGCAGCACATACCCCTCCATCTAACACTGCAAGGAGCTTAAAATAAGCCCATGCAGTATTCTGTGCATACGGCTTGACTTTGCTATGATTACTGAAGCTGCTGCTTTGTTGGCTTTTAGGCTTAAACTATCTGAGGCCACACTGATATTCTTCTTGACGGCTGGTCTAAGCAGCTGTGGTCAGGACCTGAAGTCATCTTTATGCAGAAGAAAGCATTGCTTCAATAAATCATCTAAGATCTGTTCTATACTGAAAAGAACAAAATATCCTTATAAAACAAAGAATGAAAACCAAACACTTTAGGTGAGATGTGGCAGAAAAAAACTTTTTTTTTATCACTTGGTCAATTTTTGAGATTTTCTTTTTCCTTAACATGTGAAAAATAAAAATTTCAAGTGTTTATTTCATCAAATTTGGTCTGAATGTGCACCCACATTTCTTTAATACCAAAATATGGCTTTATACACAAAGTGCAGCACCGCAGTGGTTGTCCACCCCCCATCATGTTTGGTATCGTTTGAAAGCTCTGGCTCTGCTGAACGATGTGTTCTCCTCCAAACTTTACATTAGCAACTAAACATGATCGAAAAAGGGAGGGTTTTAGGTAAGGCTGGGCGATAAAATGATTCAAGCGATTAATTTGAATTTGCCATTTATGACGATTTGTTTTTATGAAAATTGTTTTTTTTTCCCTCCTTTAATATGCCCCACAAACACTTGCCTTGGACTTCCATAAGTAGCACTAGATATACACACAAACATGCCCATACTCAAAGCAAAAGTAAATACAGCAGCTAGCAAAGAGGAGCTAGTTCTCAAGAAGGTAGTGTGTTATCATTTAGTAAGAGCTGGTTTGGTTTTTTGAGACATCAGACTCAGTAACAACACACTGCTGAATTAATTTAAAGGCTGCTCATACCAAAGATGGCAGAACAACCGATTTATTGCTGCTGAGTGGGAGAAACAACTGCAGTCAGCCGAGCCGACACGCGTAAAACTATCACGGCCGTCTGAATATATTGTTTATTTTGGAAAACTGTAGGTTATAATGGAGCCTGATGACTAAACCATCAACTCTTACGACCAAATTTCCAAGACGTTTATGTTTACCTCCGTAGAGTAAAACTATCCCACTTTTTACTGGTTAAACTGGTGCAAACGTGGCTGATTTGCCAGAAAGCACCGAGGCTCTGAGACTCCAGAACCAGAACGGTGTCTGTCTGAAAGCACTGACAGATATACAGGTAGGTGTGTCGTTACTCACGGCTGATATTTAGCTGCGCATAAAACCACATTGAGAAATGCTGCTGTACATAAGATGCAGAAAACAGCTTCAGCCCAGAAATTCTCGTTAAGAGACGACTTATATCAGGGGAATCATTTCCACAGTGGATCATGTTTGATGAGAAAGGATTCAGGTGGAAAGAGATCACAGATGCAGTTGCAAGATATAAAGCAGTCTTATATGGTGGAAAAGTTCGGACGTTATCTACAAGCTTTTTTTTTCTTTTGCTGTTTATATACACCTATGTATATACTATATATATAATGTTTTTAATAAGTTTAGTATGCTTTTAAGAAAGGAAAGAGGAAAAAATGGGTAGAAATCAGAAATTTGATTTGGTTTGAAAAAATTGGGGATTTTATTTTGAGGCCATGCCTAGTTTTATGCTAAGCACGGGCTCTTTTTGGCTATTTCAATTTGAGCCAATGTCATTGGTTCAAATTGGTAATGTGACATGCTCCGGGAAACTCCTGTGTAGCTTTTGGTGAGACTTATGAAGTCAAAATGCTGAAAGAAAAATGTCTAAACGTTCTCAGAGAAGACGACTGTAATGTTAATATGTAGGAGACGACAGGACGACACAAACACTCGGATCAGCTGATGAAATATCCGTGAGGTCATCGACACAAAGCTGTCAGTCAAAACAGGAACGTGATGACAGCTAATCAGTGCCTAGCACACCAGTGTCTCAGCTCACGCTGCGCATTTGAATGAACTGATCAGACAGTTAATGTTCCTCAGCTGAGCAGCGACAGGAGTGGAGATCAATTCATAAAATCCTGGTTTTATAGCAGTTTGCTTCTGAAGTGTATAAGTCACTGTATACACGTCCGTCTTCCCCCCCTCCCCTTTCACTACTCATGATGCAACAAGTACATTGTCTTTGAGAATTCCTGCAATTTTCCTGCAGGACAGTATGAGGAAATGAATCTCTCCATCTTGTCAGCAGTGATGTGTTTTAGATGTTTTTTCATAGTTGTTTTAATGATTTGGTTTGTATCTGATATCTGGAAATAGCGTCTTATAACTGTGTTGAATTTAATTTGTGTTGAAAGTTAATCTTCTCAGGAGGCCTCCCGATGTATGAACGTGTGACTTTGTCACTGATTTTGTGTTCAGATGAAGCTCTTGGCTCTTCTTGGACAGGTTCCCTCTCATCTTTCAGGTCTGCTCCAAAGAACCAGTAATCATTACGCTTTGCGCACAAGTAATATTGTTTATCTTAATATTCCCAGAGTCCTGACCGAATTTGGGAAACAAGTTTTTAGTGTTGCTGCCCTTTCAACTTGGAATTCATTACAAGGACTGAAGGACTTGACCATAAAAAGAGTTGCATCATCAGTATATCATAGTACCAACGCATGCAATGGCACCATTATACTGTACAACTTTGGGTCCAGAAAAAAAAGAAAAGAATTTTGCAAAGAAATCAGTCTGTGTGTCCATCAATGAGGTGGACATTTTTCCTTTAACAAGCAAACCAAATCTAACTTTTCTTTTTTTCTCATTTCACAAAGAAAAAGAAAAATACTTTTTCCAGTTTCCATTGACTGGTTTGAAGTGAATAAACTAAGTTGCATTGTGTCGCGAGAATAGTATAGGGCAAGGGAGTCCAAAGTAGATCCTGGAGGGCTGGTGTCCTGCTACAGCACAACTGAATCAGATTAATGGGTAAACATGTTTGGGTGGAACTTGATAACAATCTGTGGAAGAAAGCCATTTAATTTGAATCAGGTGTGTTGGAGAAAGGAGAAATCTAAAACCTGCAGGACTGTGGCCTTGAGCACCGGAGCTGGACATCTCTGGTAAAGGCTATGTTGGTAGTAAAAAGTCTAACTAGACACGAAACGCTTAGAGAAAAAGAACATTGACTGTTGTGGACATTCACAAGAGGAAAATGGAGAAAATTCCCCTTCAAGGAATGACTTTAATATTTATCTGAGATATTTGATCATATCTGCAAAGATTCCAGTCAGTCAGGGGGGTTTACTGTTCTGCCTGCTCAGACTGGAAAAAAGATGGAGATCATTTTAATATTTGCCAGGTCAGACGTGTTTCTCTGCTGCACATGAAGTCTTCTTTGAAACAGGCAAAAAAATAAGTGAACATAAAAACATTTTTTTTATGTGTTTTCCTTTATATTTCATTTACCTTTTCTATTTCTAAATGTGAACCAACCATGTTAATGGAAACCCTGCTGCAGATTTAAGGAAGCTCTGATGCAGCTCTGATGCAGAGATGACAAAACGAGCAAAGGACAGGACCAAGCTGAATCCCTTTTAGTCTCAGTCCATCTGTTCAGTGAATGTGTCTTGCTCCTCAACACTCTACAAATGAAAGAGGACTCATTGTTGACAACATAAAGAGTCTGGTCCTGGTGTTGAATGCTTAAAACTTACTTCAGTGATACATACAACGTCCTCTTTTTTATGAAAATTTTTAAAAATCCCCCAAAAAACAATAACATTGATTTGATTGTTTCCATTTTCAACTGGGAAGCTTATGTTGCAAATAACTTAACAATGCCAATGGAAAAAATGTTTGGAAAGACGTAACAAGAAGTGAATCTTACCTGTATTGAGGTCCTTATACTCCTTGGATGAGTGCTCATTCTGGTGCACCCATTCCCCATTGCATTTGAAGAAGATCTGTAAGGCGGGCGTGGCACGGCAGCGTAGTTTGATAGGGTTGCTTTTAACAATGTAGGCGTCCTCTGGCTCCTGGATGAAGTGTGGGAGGGTGCCCTGCGCCGAAGCCAAGCTATCAGATTGAGCGACTGGAGCACCTGCAAAGAAAAACGCTTGAGTCACTTCACCATGCCGAGTGTTTCTCTTAGAGAAACAACATGAAAGTAAACAAAAGGCAGTCTGGCAGAAACAAAGACAAAGTTGTTTGCATGCACAGTTTAGCAGGGAAAAAAGCATTCAAGTTAATTTTGTTTTACTAACAGCAGTGCAACAGGAACTCCGTGCAAATTTAAAAAGAAAGCTCAGTGGACTGTGCTTTGAATTCCCTATTCATCAAAGAAAAAATATTGCAGAAAAGAAAAATATACACAGAGCCCAATCCTCTCCACCCCCCTTTGAGCAAACCTGTTCTCCTCAGAGCAATTTCAGATGAATGAAATCAGAATGGAACAAGTGGAGAGGAATTAGGAGGGGGCTGATTACTTAAATTGTGGCTGCACAGTCTGAATACATCTTATCTCAGCCACAAGGCCTGGATTCTGGTACTCACAAAAACAGCCATTGTGCTGGCATCAACATGCCACCGATTTTAACGACAATTCACTGCAGGTTACCCATTTTTTTTCTTTTGTCAGTTTGGTGAGCACTGGGCCCAGTTTTCAGCTATTGTTCAGTGGCAGCTCATCGATCATAGAACAGTCTTGAAAAGTCGGATCTGAAAGATTGCAAGAGTGGGACTTTGTTTTTAAACTTTTGCCTTGCCTGACACGGTGTCCTGTGCTTGCTTCTTTTAAAGCACACCGAGCACTGTGGAGTGGGACAATGAAGAACAGGATGTTTGTGCTCTTGCCATCCCTGGGATCCTTCTAAGAATAACACCTCAATCCCATCAAGGAAGCTCCAGCTAAGCTATTCAGTCCTGTAAAAGCCCATGAAAGCTATTATGTCCACACCCCCCCTTATCAAATCCAATTCTGTCCCTTGAAATTGAATCTGCCCTCTCTCCACCTCTCTCAATCAATGTTGTCCTTGTTAAATGGGTAAATGAATGGATGCAGGTGTAGAGAGGACCCACACACAGAACAAGCAGACATGGAGGTAAATGAATGGAAATAATATGCTGACATTACCTCCTTTTGGACAGATGGATGTGTGTCACAGTGCGACCACATGGGCTTTTTCTTTTACTTTTCATACCACTACTATACCTGTTTATATTCAACATGTTATCATTCAATGATTAATCAAAACAAGACATTAAAACTTATTCGATATAAATATGTTCTGTTAAAATCCACCATTCACATGCAAAAACTGCAATCACACATCAGGCTTGGCGTCACCCTTGTTGGAAACCTCACTGGCAGACAAAGACGTAGAACATGGTCAGAGCTGGTGCTTTTTAAAGTTTCCCCATTTTTTACTTGTTTGACATTATAGAAATAGACTGGCAGAAAAATGAGTTGTGCTGCTCCATTACTTTACACGCCACAACACAGAGCAATATTGACGTTTTCCGGTAAATAAGATAGACAACCGACTCATGCAAAAGTGGCATGGTGTAAAATTGACTACATACAGGGTTCAGTTGAACAGCTGTAACATAAACAACATAATATGGGGTTGTTAGCTTAGCTTCCTGTCAGAATTTCTCCCTGATTCTCTCAACCTCAATGTCAAATGCTGGCAAGACAGAAAATTCAGAGGTATTTCACACAAACCAACTTAAACAAATAAAGAAATATCCAGTTGCCTTTCAGCCTTTCAATTCACATTCTTGAAATAGCAAAAGCTAGCTTAAAAGTACTGGTACATTTCATGAAATGACACAAAAACTAATGGCTGTTATAATGTGAAATATGACTGCAGGTTTAAATAGGCCTGTCACAATTCATCATTTATTTTGAATCACTATTTTGATAATCATTTGAGAAAATAACACAAGAACTGCCATGGGTCATTTTTACCCCCTTTGCTTTTTCAACTTCATCTAACTTCATGTAACACACTGAATTTCACCCAATATATTTCATACTTCATGATATTTCCTAAAATGACCGTTTCTATTATACTGTGAATTTTGAGATTCTGTGACACAAAATAAAAGATTATGATCATTTATACCAAGAACCGCCAAAGGGAGTCAATTTGACCTCATAATAAAACAGTGTAAAATTCTGCAATCAGCCGTGGCGCCACAGCAGTCACAAAGCATCCTCATGGGGAAAGTGGGCCAATTTCTGTTCTGGGGAGAATTTGCATCAGATTTTAGAGGTGATTACTAATGAAATAAACAAACTAAAACTGTGGTTTGACAGAAATAAATTATCACAAAACAAAGATTATACTGTTTGGAAGGAATAACACAGAATCACATGCAGAGCTGATCATTGATAATACACAAATAGAAAGAGTAACTGAAATAACATTTCTTGGCGTAATCCTGGACCAAAAAATCTGCTGGGAACCTCATGTAAGTCACGTACGAGCAAAGCTAGAAAAGTGTACTGCAATTCTTGTAAAAGTAAGTCCCATCCTGGATCCCAAATCACTACACATTCTATATTCTTCACTGTTCTTTTCCATATCCATCCCACTGTGTGGAAGTCTGGGGAAATATCTACAAAAGCATGCTACAGCCGATATGCAAACTTCAGAAAAGAGCAATAAGGACAATAAACAATGCTGGATATAGGGAACAAACAAACCCACTTTTTATAAAATCACGTACTGTGAAATTTATGGACTTGCTTAAATTCAAAACGGAACAAATAATGTATAAAGCAAGAAATAATCTACTACCAAGTAGTAGATTGAAAAGCATGTGCATATCGTGCTATTTATGGATGCAGTATATCTGTGTATATGTATGTATATATGTGTGCATATGTGTGTATATATTTATATATTCATTAATTTTTTGTACCGCTTAGTCCAATTCAGGGTCGCAGGTGAGCTGGAACCAATCCCAGCAATTATCAGGCGAAAGGCAGGGTACACCCTGGACAGGTCGCCAGTCCACCGCAGGGCCATATATATATATATATTAAAATATAAATATAAAT
>JBBBVU010000012.1:27402817-27413285 GCA_037177055.1 Atherinosoma microstoma
CAGATGTGAAACACAATATTTATGAGTGTTTTAAGTTGTAAATCGGTCAGATTTGACCCGAACACGACAGGAAGGTTGGCTGACTGTTATCACGTGTGAAGGCTTGACTTAGCTACATACAATTGGTCTGCTTGGTTCCTCATCACTACCGTAAAGGCTGCAAAAGTTGCGCAAAATAACCCAGTCAGATATTGCCCCATAGCCTATATTTGTTTTTGGTTGGTCCATACGGGACAGGTTCGGGGTCCGGATCTGGACCGCGGTCCGCCAGTTGGTAACCTCTGGTCTATATCATCCAGATCTGCTGGAAATAATGCATTCTTTTTGTGCTGGCTGTTTGAACGAGAACTCTGCTGAATGGTGAAATACTCTCCCAGCGTGCTTATTTCAATAAAGGATTTTAAAATTTTAGAACTAATAGTAAAAACCACTGCAACTTTAACGGCCCATCAAATTTATTTTAGTTGGATTCAGAAATCTTTTCTTTTCTTCATTCTTCATTCATGAACATTAATTAATCAACACCACAGTTTAATTAATTCATGCTTAATTTTCCTACATTTTTACACTTCTCTGCAACACAAACTTTAGTTGATCATCATATTTACATATTTTCTGTTTATGCTTAAAATATTCATATTTCATCTTATGTGTAGTTCATAGAATAGTTTATAAATATATCATATTATTCTATATGGTCGTTGTCTGTGGTTTCCTTGTGTGGTTATAAGGTCAATTCAGACGAGAACTCTAAGAATAGAGTGTGAGACTTATTTATTTAATGATTTATATCATTTTTCCCTCTAGCAAGGGTGGTGCCCTGAAGTTTTATTCTGTTATTTAATGTGTTAACGCTGTAAAACTGAGAGGGTTTCTGTCTCTCACAGTACATGGCACAAACTATTTAGCAATCTTAGCTTGATAATACATACTCCTACAAAGTAACTATTGTGAAAAATGAAGGTCTGAAAACAGTTGTACGGAAGAACCAGCTTCTGGTGCTTAAGATAACCCCTACTCATCATGGTGGACATCCTTGCTCATTATAACAGAGAGAGAGAGAGGTAAAATATATCTTTTTATTTCAGAAAACACAAGGCCTTTTTTTTCTTCTTTTCAAGTCAATCAAATAAAACTGAGTCAAAGGCCTTTTAATGGTGTTTTCTCACTGAATGCCTGTCCTCTGAAGTGGACATAATGAAAATGTACAGTTTTTGTTCAGAAACTCAATAAATTGATGTATTTCCTTTTCTAGGTTAGGTGAATTATCAAGTTATCAACAATCTACAACCAGTTTTTTCCCTGTTATTCATCTGCATATAGCAAGAAACCAGTTTACTGTTATTTGCATGTGTTAAGAGGAACACTGCCCATCAGTGCATGTCTGATGCAAATTTGACTGGCTTTTCTGATTTTTAATTCCTTTTCAAACCACCTTCCATCCATGTTGAAGTAATACATCTACAATCATTTGCATGAACACCTCATACATAAATTTAAAAGAACAAACAGAGAGAAGGAAAGGCTATAAGAAGTCAAAGTCCATGGCAAATGTTCAAAAATCCCAAGCAGTGAAGTCATTTGAGGCCGGCTCTTGCTCTCAGGAGGATGGCGCCCTTTCTTTGTCCACATATACGACCACATGGGAAGACAAATTATTACATAGCTTGCCACATGCCGTTTTCCTGCTCTTTGTCATACGAATTATAGATCCTGCCACAAATGAAATATCCCCTTTCAATTCTTCTTTCTCATATGTTCCGCCTTCAATTATGATTTTCATCTTTAGAGAAAGTGTTAGATTGACAAAGACTCGATGTACTTTGTACAACACGGTGTGACCTGTGCCTTTTTCTGTGGAAGAACTATTTTCAGAGCAACATTACTCTGTCTGCACGCTGTTGTGTTTCCAGCAAACTTTGGAGGAGTTTTCCTCCAAAGTTTCTCTTGCAGAACAGCTATCAAAACTCATCATGCATCATGTTTTAGATGCAAATCTGTTAGATGAGCTTGTTTCACCAACTTCACCACCATAAGCAGTGCTCCAGTGTTGCTATATAAATAAATAAATGTGGTGCTTACAAGTGGTGTGGATAAATAATGGCTGCTATTAACTCTAATGCAATTTAGAAAAAAGAATGGCCATCAAATGGACTTTTAAATAACCCTGTGAACAGGAAGGTAGATCGCTTAAGAAGCTCATTAGAGCTGCAGCTGAATGAAAAACACCAACAACCCCCCCCACCCACAGAATTCATTTCCTCTGCCGTAATATGATTTAGAACTTAGATATTCTGCACCTTTTTTAAGATGACTAGAATGTTATTGATCACCTCACATACTAATGGCATATATAGCAGCAAAAAAAGGAAAATTTAAAAGCTGGCACAAGCATGTAAGATGCACTTCCCACAGCCATGCATGTATTCTTATTCTTTTTATCTGTTCTTATTGTTTTCAGGTTTATATCTAACACTTTTTTCTCCAGTGTTTTCCTCCAGGGGATCATCCATGCTGGGGTCTTTGCCTGATCGGTCTGCAGGATTGTTGCTGCGGTGATCGTCCGTGTCTGGGTGGCTGGGGTTCAACACAGCAGCCCTATGGCTGTGGTGAGGGCCCCGGCCTGCCTGGATGTTTATGTTCATGTTTTATTTGGATTCCCATGAGCTGCAGCAAAACTGCAGCTATTCTTCCTGGGGTCCGACGCATAATAAATGGACCATTACAAAAGAAACAAAAAAAGAATACAAAATATTAAGAAATCATATAAAAAAGAAAAGAAAAAAATATAAAATAAAAGAGAAATAAGAATAAAGGTTCAAATTTGTTTTTACATAAAATAAAATAATCATCCTGTTAAAAAATGGATCTTGGCGGCACCTATGGTGGTGCCTTTGGTGGTCATGGGTGGGCTGTACCCTGGTGTGGACGGATCCCAATATATTGTTTCCTCCCAGCAGCAACAAGCCAGATGTTTCTTTCTATTCATATTCTTACATCTACTTCAGTTAAGAGACAGAAAATAGGGATTGCTGTTTTAGCACATTTAGAATAGGAGGGGGGTTAGATGTGTTTTGTGTGTGTGTGTGTGTGGGTGGGTGCATGCTCCTACCCACACAATTGTGCGCAAAGGAGATTATAATGAGGTGTGTGTTTGTAAAATGCTAAGATATATACTTTGGTGTGTGAAGGCTTGTATTAACATGCAGAAATTGTTGTTATTGTGTAAAGCACTTTGTGTTGCTGGTTGAATGAAACGCGCTTTATAAATAAAGTTAGATTTGATTTGATACAGAACCATTGACATGACGCGCCCACGATGCTGGTGAACTGGAGAAAAACGATCATCCAACCCCTCTTTTGTTGCTACTGTTCCTCCCACACTTTAAGTCCCTTGAATTGGAAAGTAAAAAAAAAAAAAAAAAAAAAAAAAAGACCTGCAAGTTGCACTCTAAGCCTTACTGCAAACCTTAAAATGTTTTTGTTTTTTTCACTTTTATATTTGATCAGTACTCTTCCATGACAATTTCCTCCAAGAAGCAACTTTATAATTACACAACCTCACTTCCTTCTTCCAGCTCATCAGAAATAATACAGCAAACAGGGTTTGGTCACACTTAAGTAAATCTCTGTACTCATTAATTAAGTAAAGCACTTGTTTTTTCTAAGATTTTCTTAAACTATTGATTGCGTTTTCTGCACGTCACTCTCTGTAAAACAATATATGACAAATGAAGTGATTTCAGAGAGTTTACAAGACATAAAATAGTGACATCGCCTCTCCATTCCTTACATTTTCCTCCTATTATTCCTTCATTATTTTTCTTGTTGGTCCCTGTTTTTTTCTCCCTTTCTGCACATTTGTGAGTCGCCCTTCATCAACTCCTGAAGTAGTTCCCTAGCTCCACACTCCAGTCTCTGCCAGATTGTCAGTCTACTAGAGTGGGTTTCAACTCACTTGCCCTCCTGCCTGTTCCACTCTGTTCCACGTCCAGATCTCATTCTTGCTCAGCCAGCCCTGCTGCCCATCCTTCATCCTTCAGTCAACTCATCCTCCATTCTCACAGCAATTTTCACTCCACCACAGCTCAACTCGCCTTCCACAGCTTTCCATTACAAACTCTGCTTCCACAAAACAGTGACTATAAACTGAGCTTTACTGGTGCTGGTCTCCAGCTCAATCGGCTTTAAGCTATCAACGAGACATGCACTATTGTCAATTGAATTTTTACTAATTTGTGATTATTCAACTAAGGTTTTGTAAATAAGTTACTGATGTTCTCCCTTTGTATGTAAAATGATTGCTGTGGCAAATCCAAAAAGAGGTGCAGAATCTTCAGTAAAGTGTTTGTTTGTTTGTTTTTTAAACTTTTCCTGTCCAGCATGATAGCAAGCAGAATGATGGTCTGGCTGCCCTGTCGTGGTGAAAAAATTTGCTTTGCCAACACGAGGAGCTTTATGGATCCCCTTGATACGTAAGCATTATTCTTTATTTTCAAATTAGTTTATTGCTAGATTTACATATTAACGAGGGACCTGACGGAGGAGATAAAAGAAGGTAGTAGAGAGTGAACAAAAGAGAAAAAGAAGAGTGAAAAGAAGAAAAAGGAGACAAACATACATTGGATAGAAAGCAAGGAACTAAACTGAAAAAACCAGACAATCAGCTGCTACACCTGTAAAGAAACATAACATAAAACATCCTACGGCCTATGTAAGAAAACACGGCTGACAGTCATCGGGAAAGACAGACACGCTGAAGTCATGAATCACAACAACCAAAACATCAGCAACACACAAGAAAAAAAACAAAACCTAGCAGTAACTAAGTTAGTATTAAACAATGAGGAAGACACTTCCTCCGCGAAGTGCATGAAAACCGTATGATGCACGGGTCTGAGTTGTTTAATCCGCTTATACCGTGGTCCCACACGGTAAACATTTCATAACAAATGATTATTTTTTTTACACAAAACTTGCTAAATGCGCTTAAGTATAGAAACTATTCTATGTTTGCCTCGATGTACTTTTCATGCTGAACAAACGTTCCATGCTGCAACGCGATTCTCTCATTCACCTGTCAAAAGCCAGCTGATCTAAACCAGTCGATTAAGGCGTTGCTATGGTGACGCCCTTAGTGGAGTTATATAACTGTGATTTAACTTGCCGGACTACGTGTGCATATATACGAAAATAATGCACGCCAGTTGGCATTAGAATTCTCACTAACCATGGTATAATGGTGAATAAACCAGCCCCGGAGAACAAATCCCCACCAACCCACCACGGGGACGACCATGCATCGATCAAGAAGACGGCACAGGTGTCAGCTAGGATCACATTAAGCTGTGCAGAAAAGTGCAACTAAGTTTTATTATTGATCAATTTATATCTTAATCTCTAAATTACTGTGTTTTTCACGATGTGCCAAAAATAGCTGTCAGAGTAAAAGAAAAAAAGGTTAAGGGTCTTTTAAGTGTCAGTGCCATATCCATATTATATGAGTTTCTTCTCTTCAATGGCATCCTGTTTAAGTTAGATCAGATTTTAAATGCTGTTATTAAGTTATAAAGCACCATGTGAAGCTATACATAACATGTTCAGTCTATTCTTAAGGGATTGGTCTAATGTCAAGAAAGAGTTGTTTTCAGATCATGCATCAACATTATGGGACTTGGACCTTTCAGCTAACATTGTTCTGACAAGTTTAAGGATTTTGAAATATCTGAAGACCCATATGTTTTTATAGTGTAGGTCTTGGAGAGCTTCCATCTCAGATTTTTTGCCAAAATTATTCTTAAAAGTTTATTTATTTTAATCTGAGTCTTGTGTTTTCACTCTTATCAAGTGTATTTGTTTCTAATGTACAACCCTTTGATGGAAAGTGTTCCATAAATATATTTATTTAGATTAGCTGCTTCATTTCTACAATCATTTAAAACAACTTTAAAGCTTTTGAGGGAAACAACATTAATCAAAGACTGGCAATACTAGTAAGTATTAGAAATCTCCCTTTGTATTGGTCGCCTGTTAATCACTGATAATGGATGCCAGAAACAGAAGCATGTGTGCTAGTGCTGACTGGGGTTTAAGCATTTATCGCTTCATAAATTTAAATAGAAGCCAACAAATAAAAAGAAAAGCTGTTCAACCAAATATAAAACAAGGCTTCACCATCATTTAAAGAACTAACACACGTAATAGTCAGGGCATGTAATCCTCCATCCAGCGCCCTCTTGAACACTGAGCGTCCCTTCTCTAATCAGCTAATTACTGCTATGATGAAAAAAAGAAAGTCTAATATTGCCTAGTTTCTCCTTTCACTTTTTCACACTGCACCAGAAGCAATGATGTGCTGTGTCCTTTCCTCTTAGGGTTTAAACATTCAGCACATTTAAAAAGTAGCAGATAATTGGAACAAGGTGACAATTCATGCTCCATAAACCTGCAGCCGTGGAGCTGGCTGCTCCACCTGTGATGGATGCTCATAAATATCAACCTTAATGAAGGAGATGACGGCACCTCCTGTAAGTCACTTATGTCCTCATTACGCTGGTTAATTTTAACGCTGTCTTTAAAAATGCTCCCTCACCCTATTTGCTGCCAATCACAGCTTTCCACCTGACTTAGCATGAGAGTCAGTGCAGCAAGACCTGCAGATGATAAATGCCCTGGGTATCAGTCGGAGTATGGGACAAGGCACCAGGACTGTTGGCTCAGGCTGGTTGACTGTGCTTCAGAGCCCCGGGGATCGTGTTAAACAAAAACAGATTGAAATCAGCAATCTCTTAGAGACCTGCCAGGTCAGTTAGCATTACATAGCCCGTTTTGATATGCAAGGGAAGGCTTCAAGCAGCACAGTTTTTATTGATGGAATACACAGTCATGGAGCCATGAAGTATTGACTGCAAAACCATTTTTTTTTAAAAACGGTTCTGACTGGTGGTGACCTTAGTGGCTACAGTGCAAGGGTATTTGACACCATGCAGACAATTTTGCCGTGACGGTTCTTAAGTCACAGGGTACACAATAGCATGAATGTGGTGCTCTAAGACTTGTTGCCCCCCCTCCCCCTCAGAACCTCGGAGCCATTGTGCTGAGAGAGGGCGGGAGGCTTTGGGAATCTCCTGATGTGATTCAATTTGGTTGTGACTTCTGGTGTCATGTTTCATTTCAGAATCAATTCAATAAACAGCAAGGAGGCAAGAGTTTCAGGTTGTACTCCTGTTCACTTTGCATAAAATGATTTACTCGTGCCCTTAATCCACAATATTGTAATGCACAAAGGTACACTGAACAAATTTGATTGTAGGCAATGTAATAGAGGAACTGTTATGAGGTCAGAGAAGATAATTACAGCAGGGGAAAAAAAATTATAACGCTACATCAAAAGATGGCCTGAATTGTCAATATGACAATATTAAGCATCAAATGCAGAACAAGTATAATATTGCACATCCATATCCACAGCTCTAACTATATGCTTTATGTTATGATTATATCACTTGTCCTGCAAAGGACAGCGGTGATAACAATAGATGACAATACTTCCCTACACTGAGATGTTAGTAGAGCTATTAATCTGCATTATTTATTATCATCTTTATGCATATCTTTACTATACCTCATACACTTGAGAGATTATTAGATTTAGTCATTTTCAGGTGGTATGTATTTGTGCAGTAGGGAGTGTGTAGCCTTATATGATGGAACAAGCGCACTTTAATTCAGGATGTGCATAGTTGTCTACCTAGTGGCGCGGAAAAGTCAGAAATTGTAAAATACCTCTCACAGAAATACACATTTTGAAATATTCAATTCAGTTCAAAGCTTTATTTGTCATTGCACGAATAGACATACTGCAGGCACAACGAAATTGCAAAGGCTACGAACACTGAACTCTAGAGATGAAACAACTGACAATCAGACGTTTTCTTCCAAATTGTCAACCAGATCAGAAAAACACACACATGGAAAAGTGCAATGACCTGCAGAAGGAAATGAACGGCTGACAGGAAGCTATCAAGCTAGGAAGCTATCATCTCTTTTCAAAGCAGCACAGTCAGAAGCGCGGAGAAGCACAAGATGTTAAGATCTTAGACTTAAGCAGAGGTTAAAGTTGGATTTGTTAAATAGGAGGCTCTATGGTTTCAGGGCTGATATGGGTGTTTTGCATGTGAGCACAGACTACAAAATTGGAGATATCCCTTGACAAATGGCAACTAAAACAAAATGACATCCTTCTGGTTTGCACACCAATAAGTCATTTTACATTTCCAGAACTTTGCATGAATTTTCCGATCAATGAAAACGTCATATCTGGCTTCGGCACATGTAGCAATCAATAATAAAGACTGCAGGTTAATTTGTATTCATCATTGTTAGCCACAGTGTAGTATATATCGATATTGTGCTCAAACTATCAAAGCTGTGATAATGCTGAGTCTTTTAGTAGAATGTGAACTTGAGCTAAGCAGACAGTTTCATTCAGAAGCTAATCTGCTTCAAATCTGTATTGAAGTTACAGTAGAAGTTTGTAAAATCCAAATATTGTTTAAGAAAAATGTCAGAAATTTTAATTTTGTTATAACAGAGGATTTCCCCTCCTTACTTTCACAACCAATCATCACTCATCTATCTGAGAGTTTGTCCCTCACGACTCCCAGGTCAACCCCAAAATTGGGGTTTGTCTTCATTAACATGTCTTCTTTCAGACTAGTGGGAAGAAAATGTCAAAAACAAACATTTTAGGTGTTTATTTTATGAAACTTTGTATACACACCCAAATCTGGTCAAAATCCAAGTTCGCCTTTTTACACGAAGAGCAGCACCGCGGTGGTTGTCTGCACCCTGTCATGTTTGGCATCGTTGTAAAGCTTTCTCCCGTCTGAACAATGTGATCTCCTCCAAACTTGATATTTGCCCTCGTATTAGCAACTAAACCTGCTAACAAAAGGGAGGGTTTCATGCTAGGCGCGGACTCTCATTGGCTCGTCTCAATTTCGGACAATGTCATTGGTTCATATTGGTCACATGACAAGCTCTGTTGATTTCCTGTTCAGCTTTCCGCGGGACTTATGGTGCGTTCCATTTACCTTGGAACTGGGAAGTCGGAACTGGGAATGACGTCACGCCCGAGTTAAAAGCGTTCCAGTTTACAACTCGGGAAAAAAATATGGCAAAATCCACATTAAAGCGATTTCTCAGGGTCCATTGTCGTTTTAAACCAGCAAAGCAACGAAAACAGAGCAGCAAACGTTGTTTCTAAGCGGCAAATTGCTGTTTTACAACAACGGCAGACGTCGAAAAAAAGGAAACGGACGTTTTGAAACGATAAAGTGCCGTTGAGAAAAGTAGCATTTGCTATTTGTCAGTTTCGGATCTGGTCACAGCTGACAGCAGCGTTGTACTTCATGAAAACCGTGAATTACACTACGGCAGTATCTCCCTACATTTATATCCAACAATACTAAGTGTACGGCTGATTTAATGCAACAAAAACAGGGGCTATATTACAGGGGCTTCTACACTGTAAACACAGGGCGCAGCCATCTTTAAACGTGAAGTCGGGGTTGGTGAGGATCCTCCAACTTCCCAGTTGGAAATCCGACCTCAGGGGGCCGTTTCAGTTTAAACTTCCAACTCTAATGTGGGAAATTCCGAGTTCCGAGTTCAAATAGAATTCACCATTATAAGGACAAAATACCAAAATAAAGACGTGTAAAAACGTTGGCAGAGAGGACGACAGAAACGTTCATGTGTACGAGGACAGGGGATGACAGAAACATCGAGATCGGCTGGGGAAATAACTGCGGATTTAACACAAAGCTGTCAATCAAAACAGGAGTGTGGTGACGGCTCAGGTGATCAGTGCGCAGCAGTGTCTCATAGCTGGCGTTGCGTGTTTGAGTGAACCGATCAGCTGATTAATTTGCCCCAGTTGAGCAAAGACAGAAGTCAGAGTGGAGACAGATTAATAAAATCCTGGTTTTATAGCAGCTTGCTCCTTAAGATAAGTTTTTTTAGAAGGAAATCATTACAGAATAACTCGTCCTCCCTCCCATCCTCCTCCTCAGGATGCAACAGTATCCTACAGTAGCCTCAGTGTGCACATTTTCTTGGTCAATGAATTAGGATTGGGGTCTGCAGCCCCCCAAAAAATGGGGAAAGTTTTGGGAATTCCTGCACTTCCCCTAAAACCTTCCAGAAATACAACCAGGACAGTATGAGGAAATAAATCTTTCTGTGTGTTCTACATTTTCTGCATAGTTATTACTATTAATTTGATCGGATCCGATGTGCCAGCAGTACATGTATGAACATGTTACTGTATTACTGAGTTTGTGTCCAGATGAAGGTTCAAATTTGGCCACATGTTTAGGGTCATTATCTTGCTGAAAGACCCAGTGACGACCCATCTTCAGCTTTCGGGCAGAGGCCACCAGATTTTGATTTAAAATATCCTGGT
>JBBBVU010000012.1:27413385-27424057 GCA_037177055.1 Atherinosoma microstoma
GTGACCCCAAGATTCAACCATTTGTTGCAATTCTGTAACAGTGAGCTTTGGAGAACTTTTTATTTCTCTTACCATCCTCCTCACTGTGCGTGGTGGCAAAATTACCTTGCATCCTCGTCCAGGCTTGTTTGCCACTGTTCCAGTTGTTTTAAACTTCGTAATGATTCCTCTGACAGTAGATATGGGCAGGTGCAGGCGAGTGGCTATTTTCTTGTAGCCATTGCCTGACTTGTGAAGGTCGACACACATCTGCCTTACTTGAAGAGTGGATAAGAGAGATGGCCTCTGTGTCACATCATATTTATACCCCAGGGAAACAGGAAGTGATGAATTATGAATTAAATGTTCTTAAATACTCAGATCAACTTTGTAAACTACTGTAGAAATGACAGAAATACTTCAATTACATTTATGTCCTAGGAATTGTTAGGGGTGCCAATAATTGTGAAACAGGTGTTTTTATGAAAAATAATTATTTCTTAGTCAGGGATTTTTGTTTTCCCTTAAAATTCACTTCAGTTGAAGGTTACATTTTGTAAAATGTTCAGTGTGAGAGTATGCTTCTGCAATGAAAATTGAATTTATTTTAAGGCTCTTAACAACATCTTAACCAGGGGTGCCAATAATTATCGAGGGCGCTGTATGAAGCATTCTATCCCAAAAACATGGCGAAAAATTAGGTTTTTCTGGTTATTGACAGTATTTTCTAAATTGTGAAGTGATAAATAGAGATATCCAAAATCCCCTCTGTAAAAACTTTTGACTAATAAGTCAACAAAATGCAGAAAGAATTTTGAACCTGACTTAATCCAATGTTCAGATTTTTTTCCTAGAAATGTATGCAAATTAGTGCTTTTTTGGCTATATAATATTTCATTTACATATCTAAAGCATTCGTCAACATTACTCCACTGACAAATGAAGTTTGTTTGGGAATACATTTTTCAAATGCATATAGCAACTATTATATATAGTCAGGGCATATATATAACTATTTCTCCAGAAATTTGACACGATTTCTTTTCGGAATATCTTTCATCAAAGACCGCTGAGATTGCTTAACATGTAGGCGGAGAGAAAGCCTGCCAGTCCTAACAACTGTAACCATGGGGGGTGGGACTTAGCAAAGGGTCAATTATTAGCAATCCATCCATCCATCCATCCATCCATCCATCCATCCATTTATTATTACTGTTTATCATTTCCAGAACATTCTTAAACAGATCACATCCTTAAAATGTGATGAAAAAAGTGTAAAGCAGGACCTAAGGTAATGGAAAACATACTTGTCACGTGACTTCATCAGCAACACTGACAAACAGAAGTAAAGTCGCTGAAGCGACATGACTTTTGAAGCCTGTGGCTGTTTCCAGCGCAGCATCCTGGGCTACATGTGTTTTGTAGAGTGAATATTAGTTCTGCTGCTGCTGCTGTTGTTATGCTTCCCTCTACAGCAGTGGCGAACAGCCTCTCTGCTGCAACATTACAGAGTCATTGTTATCAGCAACTCTGAAACAAAACTTTTAACACAAATCTTCAGTTTTGTGATTATTCAGTACTAAACTGTGGATTATTGGCTTGTACAACAGTTTGTTGATCAAATATTACTCTGTGTGTGATGGTAACAAGCTTTTAAAAACACACTTCTAAAAACTTGATTGTTAAATAAAATTTGAAAAAAAAAAAACATGACTGGGGAGAGGGAGGTCTGGTCATCCCTGCCCAGGCTGCTGCCCCTGCGACCCGATCCCGGATAAGGAGCAGAAGATGGATGGAAAGCAAAATCAAAAAATAAAACAGACTTTTTGATAATGATGAATTACTGCAGAACTGTAAAGTACTGCAATTCTCATATGCAGCCATTAATTCTAGATTTTTTATTTCATAAAGCAGATGGATTTCCTGTGTATATAGCAGTGCATAAACAGCACAACTGACTTCTGCCACAGCAGGAGAGGCGTGGAGGACCGGGGGAAAATACGGAGTGAAAGTAATTTGAATAGACATGATTTATGTCGGGAAAATAAACCTGATGCAGCTCTACCAACCTTTGATTTACTAGAATTCAACTTGGAAACCTTATTTTATTTTATTATTCTTAGTTACTTTTTTTTATTTCTAATGATTTATAAACATTGTAGCTTAGTGTGTATGAACTACCTCATCTTGTCTTTGAAGGTTCCTGTTAATTATTTGAGAACTGCTATGTTCAACTATCCTGCTAATCATGCTAATCAATACTTGCTAATCGTTGTCCAATACCTGCTACACATCATCCACTCGTTCATTTTGCCACTACACAGTGCAGTGGAAAGGCTTGAGCCGTCCTTCATTTCTTCAGACAGAGCCAGAAGAGCAGGAAATAAATGATTGTGAGCATTTAGCGTAAAACACGGCTCTGTCAAGTCTTGGCTCCCAGATGTGCTATTCTGTCTGTGGGCTCATTTTCCTGCATCCGCTCTGGGTTGAACAAAACTTTCCCTTGTGCACATCTCCCTGTTGAAACTCTTTGCCGCTGCATGGTGGCACTGTCAAAAATATGTGGAATAATCTGATGTAGGTTTTTACTTTTTTCGTTGCTGTTGTCGGTCCCTTAGTTTTGACTTAGAAAGTGAACAAACCACACCATAAATGCAGGGAAACTAAGTGTTTAAAAAGAGTTAAGACTTTAGTTTACAGTTATTGCCTGGGTGTCTCAGGTTTGTAATTTACAGATTTTCATCTTCCTAAAGCACAAGTAGAGGTAAAATGTTGAGGTGAATGGGGTGGTAGTTGCTCTAACTCTAGATGCTGACCCTCTGAACAAGATGGCTTGCCTTTATGGTGGTATATCTATTGATACATTTCTTTTACATCATTTTAGCTTCATAATCTGACAACTGACGCTTTCCTGAAAAATATAATGTCTGTATATTGACTGTGCTCAAAAGGGTTGATGTTCTACATGCAGGTTTCATAAAAAATTAAAACAAACATTTGGAACAAAAATAGCACAAAATGGCTCTGAGTTTTAACAGCTGACCCAACAAAACAATCATTACCATGTTTGTGTCTCTTAAATGGGTGCTAAAACTGTGTTCCACTGTATGATATGGACAGGTTTCTGGTTGTTTGCAGCTAAAATAAAAATGAGTACAGTGGTGAGAAGAAAAGCTCTGGCTAAAAGCTCAACTGAATGCAATTCACAGATCCTTACAGTCTTTTTTTAAAGGTAAATGATGGCAGAGGGGTGTTTCATACCCATTCTTGACACTGAATTGAAAGCTTATTTGAGGATCAATTCACTGTAAAGCCTGTTAAAATTGAAACGAGAAGAGAAGAATTCCTGAAAGATCAAGCTGACTGCACTTATACTTTTCCTTACAGATCCTCCTGACTGAGCTGAACATTACTATTTCACACTGAAGCTGCACAGCCAAAGTCCCTTAAAACCACACTCCTCCTCTCACATCTGTGTGATTACTGGAGCCTTCTCATGGATTTTTTCCCCCTTTTTTTTTAGAAGCCGAGAAAGGTGGAGGCCAAGGCTGAGGAGCATGAGCAGTGTGGGTATAAGCTTTACATGGTGAGCACCCTCTCAGCTTTTCAGGAGAAGCCCTCGTCATTTTAAAGGCAGGGAGTCAGGAGATGTCAGACCAATCCTTGACACTGAAGAAAAAAAAAGAGTGGCTGAAGAGAATGCAGTAAAAGGCTCTGCGAGCAGGCCTGAGAGACCGCTGAGTGAACTCCTGAACATAGGTGGGGGAGACACTGAAAGGAAAGAAACTCTGGTGAATACACTCCCTTTGCAAGCACTCTCTTTAGTGATGCTTAGGGATACAATTCCTGACATACACTCTGATGCTAACCTCTACATGAACTTTAAGATGAACCTGATTTGAATCATAAACTTAGACTCTGCATGTACTTGACTTTAATGACTTTTGCGTATTTGCATTTGGAATTAATTCATTCCAACACAACTAAAAATCAACTGACTTGTTTTAGATATGTATGGTGATCCAACAAAGTCTGTATTTGTTATATTTAAGTTAAAATGTACAAAAGAGCTGTGAACATCAAGTCTCCTCCTGGGTTCTTAGAGTCTTTGACATTAAAGACAAAAATTGGCTGACAAAGCGCTAGAAGACTTTTACTTTATATGTATTGGGTTTTTTTGGCCACATTTTATTTAAGTGGCTGAAACAACAGCACAGTTTTAATCGTTGTGGAAAAAGTCACAGGTTCTATATTGAATATTTGTTAAAGAGGCAATACTTTTTAAAAAAAGAATGGTCTTTTTTGTGCTTCAGAGGATATAATTGGTTTCTGAAATAACCGACTGTGACCGCTAATAAATTTCTTCCAATTTGGAAGTTTCTGAATCCAATTTCCAATTGGTATTGAATGCAGCACTATTACAAAATTTTCTCCCCATAAGCAGCAGTTCTAAACTTTAATCTCAAAAAACACCAAACATTGAGAAGTTGACAGAAAGTGAAGCCCAGGGTTTAAGGAGCCTATATGTGACAGAGGAATTACATTATTTTTCTCTGGATGTAAGCGCCCAGCTAGCCATTACATTACTATATCTATGCTGCAGTGTTTTAATAATCTGTACCACTTTAACATGGCTTACAAGATGACAGTGCCTAAAAAAGGAATAGGTATGAACTGTTAGTAACCAACCAGCAAAAGAGGGAAATGCAAGTACTTGAGAATAAAATCCCCATTCAAGTATTTTTAGAGACCACCTTGAACAATATGTATATTTATTGTTTTTCATTTTGGTTACATCAAATTTAGTGTATTTCAGACTATTCAGAACAGCTTTATCATGAGTGTTTACAGATCTACTCAGAATGAATACACCATTTACAGCTTTAATTAGAAGGAAGTAAAAAAAATGAATTTTAACTGCAAACCTCACTCTGGTGATGGACCTGACGAGTTCCAAAGGTAAGACACAGGAAATCATAAAATCAATACAGATGGACACTTTGGACATTGTGCTGAACAGACCACTTAAAAACCAGTGCCGATGGACATTATGATGGTTTTTGGGTGCATATTTTTTCAGATGGGGTGGGATTTCTCATCTCTTAAGCTACAAAAGGTTTCTAACAAACATAAACAATCTGAGAGCAGCTTTTTCAAAAAGTACGTATTCATCCATTTTTTTCCTGCTTATCTGAGGTTGGGTTGCGGGGGCAGCTGACTGAGCAGGGCGGCCCAGACTTCCCTCTCCCCGGCCGCTTCCTCCAGCTCATCCGGGGTCTTCCTCAGGGTATGTACCCGGAACAACTCCCCAGGGAGGCGTCCAGGAGGCATCCTAACCAGATGCCCAAGCCACTTCATCTTGCTCCTCTCGATTCGGAGGAGCAGCAGATCTACTCTGTGCCCCTCCCGGATGACAGAGCTTCTCACCCTATCTCTAAGGAGAGTTCGGCCACCCCACAGAGGAAACTAACCAAGATCTTTTTAATATATAGCCCTCACTGGAGAGCTAGGTTTAGGTGTCTGGTTCTACTTTATGCATAAACCAAGCTTGTAGGACAGTTCCTTCAATTAGAATATTTTTCCCCCTGAGGGAGCATTACTTCCCAAAGGCAGCACAAAGGGCAGTTTTCATATGTACGCAAGACAGTATCGCTCCCTTGAGCACAGGACCCTTTTTGCTTTATTAGGGCTGAAACATACCTCTGCATGTGCTTCTCGAAAAGATCTTGTAAACTCATGAATACTATTGCTGACTTTCAGTCAGCATTCATTTAATCTCGCATTTAGAGACAGTTGGGGGGTGCTGGGAGCAATATTTTTAAAAGAAGGACATTGTGGTGTTCTTGGGGTGTATTAGCAATCCATTATTTGATTTATACGATTGTGACTTGTATAGATAAATCAGTCAGGAGAAACCAATTAAGATCCTAAAGGAAAAAGACCTGAAGGTATATATCATAAAATGAGGACTCCCTTGGGCCTAAAAAACTTTTCTTCTTAATGTAAATAATCTGGACCTTTGTGAGTCATTTCCAACTAATACAGACTCAAAGGAGTTGACTTTAGCTGCATTTTTTCACCTGGAAAATCTGCTTTGACCACAAAACAAACAGACTTTTTGCTTTTTAAGTTTTTGTGGTTCTAACTGTGCTATGTTTGGCTAGCAATGATGGTAGAGGCTTTTAGCTGAGTTTCCTCCGATCACTTACATATCCAACATGCTAAAATTTGTGCTTCTTAGCGTATGCACATATCATTTGTACTACACGCATAGGAATTTACTCAGCTCTTGTAATCCAAGTACTGCTGTCCCAGGGCTGCATTTAGCTGTCCTTGTAGAGCAGGAACTTATATATACAGAGAAGGCAACAATTCCTCAGAGCAACTGGCCCTGGTTTGAATCTTGGCTTTTACCTACATGTCCCCTGTTGTTTGATAAAGGCCATCAGACCCTCAAAATCATTATGAAAAGGTACCACAAGTATTTGGATTTGATTGCACACTATGGCTGAAATGAACTTATCTGCAGCCTGCAATGAAAAACCTAGCTGCACCACCAAACAGGGAGCTCAGACTAACTTAGTGTGCTAATCTGTAGCAGCATCACTGCTTTTTATTGGATGCTTTGTGATACTTTTTGTAAATAAGACCTATTTAAAGTTTAATTACCATATTGCTTAGCATTGTAAAGGCTATGTCATTTCTAATCATGTAGTTTTAGTTTCACTGCAAGATCCAAACATTAGACCTGATATTCAGGGGAGACATTTGAGGCAAATTCATACTGCAGGTAAATCTGACTTTTTTTGTCCATATGTGACCAATCTATGAACATAACAGATCACTTTTTATCAAATCAGAAAAAAATCACAATCTGCACCAGAGGAGGCGGGACGTGGCAAGATTAAATGTAGACAATAGACAAAACAAAATCATATCATTATTTTTTCACCTTTGATTCCAAAGCAACTTAAAAATTGATACACACGCTGATTGGTGTATTACCCAGTATTCTTCTTCACTCTATGGTCTGATGCAGGTCATATATAAATTATATGGTGAATAGTTATGCAAAAACAGTCAAATCTCAGCAAAAAATGTTAAAAAAATCTGAAATAAACATTAAAGACCCACTATATAACTTTTCAACCTTAAGATTCTGCTTTCCGGACTCGTTTGATGGCACACTGACATCTATTACGTGCATTTCTAGAGCCTTTGCGGCCCAGCTGCGCCCTGCGGCTGAGAATTTTGGTGGATTGTACATTTGTCTGTTTGCATTGAAAAATCCAAAATCTATACATCTAAGAAGTCCGTAAACAGGTATAGAAGCGAGAACAAAAATTGTCTGTCTATAAATTAGTTAGAGACGGTTAAACATGCAATAGTAGGGAAACTCACCAAGCTAGTTTTTTCTAATAATGAAAGCAGAAGTATCAGAATTACAAGTATTTCTCCTACGGTGTACGTGTATGTGTTGAGGGTGTGCGGGGGAAGTTGTGTGGGTGAGGGCGGATGGGTGCTGGGAGGGTAGGAGTGTGTGTGGGGGGGATGTGTGTTGAGAGGGTGTGGGAATGAGGGGGTGGGGGGTGTGTGTGTGGATGGATGGTGGGAGGGCAGGAATGTGTGTGGTGTGGGGGGTACACGTGTTGAGGGTGTGTGGGTGTGTGTGGACGGGTGGTGAGAGGACATGACCGTGTGTTGTGTGGGGAGAATACATGTTGAGGGTATGTGGGGGCGAGGTTGTGTGGGCGTGTGTGGATGGGTGGTGGGAGGGTAGGAGTGTGTGTATGTGTGGGGGGGGTGTATGTGTTGAGAGGGTGTATGAGTGCAGGGGGGAAAGGTTGTGTGTGGATGGATGGTTGGAGGGCAGGAGTACATTGTGTGTGGGGTATACGTGTTGAAAGTGTGTGGGGGCGAGGGAGGAGGTTGTGTGGGTGTGTGGATGGGTGGTGAGAGGGTAGAAATGCGTGTGTGTGTGGGGGGTTGTATGTGTTGAGAGGGTTTTTGGGGGTTAGGGGAGGAGGGTGGGTGTGGATGGGTTCTTGGGTGCGCGGCCTGGGCACTCGGGTGCGGACTGACCCCCCCCGTTGGGTGGCCGTCTGGGGGGGCCGGGTCCCCCCGGATGGCGGTGCGGGCCCTCCTCCTCTGGGGGTGGGGGGCGTCCCCGGGCTCTTGGGCCCAGTGGCCCTGGGCCCTGTCCGCCCCGGGTGGCCGAACCTCGGCGGGGCTGGCGGCTGCTGATCTCGGCCTATCGGGGCCGGTACCCCGCTTCTGCGGGGGGCTCTGGCTGGGGCCTCCCTCTGCTGCCTTCTTGGGCAGGCGTGTGGTCTCTCCATGGTGGGGGGGTTGGGGTCCGTGGTCCGGGGCAGCTGCCGATTGCCCGGGTTCGGGGGTTCTGCTGGCTTGTCTCTGACCTTTATGCGGGCGCAGTGGCATCTGCATGACCACTGCATGTCCACTCTGCATGTCCACTCTTCCTCGAACGTCTCCACTCTGTATATTCGGCGTGCTGCCACAGTCACTGTGTTGTCATTTAGTTGTATCTACCAATGGATACTCTCAGCTACTTTATTTGTGTGTGTTCTTATTGTTCTTTCTGTTTTGGTATCGGTCGAGATGTATTGTTTCTTTTCAGCTAGTCTTCTTTTTTCCTTTTTCTTGCTGTTGTTGTTGTTGTTATTATTGTTATCAATAATAATATGACGATGGTGGTAATAATAATAATAATAGTAATAATAATAATAATATTGTTATTATAAATTATTTATTTATTAATCTTTTGCCTCATTGCAAAAGCATGGGATATTGTTAGTCGTGTGTGTATTTGCATAGTGTGTTGTTTGTAGTCCAGTTGGATTACTGGATGGATTGCATTGTTTTCTGTATGGTGTTTTTTTTTCTCTCTCTTTTTTTCTCTCTTTCTGTCCCCTCTGGTCAGGTCCAGCAATAAGGTGCAGATTCTTTTTCAAGAGTGACTTCATACATATAAAGCTCTACTTGACAAAGTAAATTTGCTCGGCACAAATCAGCAGCCAGACAATAATTCTGCTTGTACAATGCTGGACAAGACAGGTGCAAAAAAAACAAAAAACAAAAAAACAAATAGATTTAAAAAAAAGAAGAATTACAAGTTAAAGTAGTACAGTATAACTTTTGACTTTAAAACTCAGTGCTTCTGTTTCATTTTGATGACACCCTGACGTTTATTATGTACATTCCTGAAGCCATTGTTGCCCAGAGGCATCTCAAGGCTGAGAAATCACACTTCAGAACTTTTTTTTCCTCGACATTGTGGGGTACCTCAGCAAGAAAATGTGCCAAAGTTTAGTAGTGGCGCTTTAATTAAGTAGTCCCGGTAAAGCTTGAAATGGGATATATCATTTTTAAGCACTTCATGCATGTACCTAGTTTTCAGTCCAAGTTATCTTTTTTTTTTCTTTTTTAAATGGCCTTTGACAAAGAGTCTTGTCATCTGGAAAGGTCCCATGTGCAGTGAAATGGGGACCACTCAAAAAAGTCTCGAAATCTTTTATAAGGGCTGTCATTATTGATTGTCATCCCATCCAAAATGGGTCCCTGGGATACTTTCTGCGGACTCATTACCTGTGGAAGAGATAAATCCCTTCGGGATGTACAAGGTCATATTTCCATGTACAGTGGTGCAAAACAGCTGCTTCACCTAATAGTTGAGAAGAAAATAAGTTGCGTAGCAAAATACCTTTTTAATGTCCTAGGTGGTCTTTCAAACACAGGGGGATTAGAGCCTTTGTGTGTGATGGCTCAATGCCTGGAGCCTCACAGCATGAAAGAGGAGTCGGCTACATTATTTACAGATACACATTTTGTGGCATGACACTGTCAAGCAATTTTACCGCCCCGGCACCACCACCACCTCCCCCATCCCGCCTGCACACTTCTCAGTAAAGCCTCTTACATGGCCTGTAATCAATTTTAAAAGGTTGAATGGTATGAAAAGCAATTACACGACACATGTGTCCACTGTCAGGCAGCTGGTGAGACTGCAGTTTGAGAGGTGGGCTCCCCGGTGATTACACTGCATAGATCTGGAGCTATGTCAGTTATAGGTTGTTTCTGTTAGATCCTCCTGTTACACCAGAGGCCCGAGCAGCTTTACAGGCCTGATTGACAGAGACAGCCTCTGACAGTTATTGACAAGCTTCTGCTCTTCCCAGAAAGGGCAAGGGAGAGCAAGGAAGAGGGAGACTGGGAAGCAAAGTCTGCTTACAGATCCTGTTTCTATTTGGCTGCAAGGTGGATGTTTTTCTTTTGAATCTTAAAAATTGATGGATCAATAATAAATGTTCATAAAATATCAAATATCTGTCACTCCTGATAATTTCCTGTAATACTTATCTGCAATGACAAAGCTTTTTCTTTACCCTAGTCATCACTTTTCAAATTACTGTAACACGATTGTTTGGCTGCTTATCTAACAGAATACAGAAAGGGTTCTACCTGAGTTAGAATAAATAAATCAGTAAAGGCACTATTTTTCAGAAAGCCCCCATGCTGTTGCTATTAGCAATAGTGTTTTTTGGAAATGAATTAATGCAAACAGATTCACTTGATGCATTATAATATTATGTCTGAAAATACCGTACCGTCCTCTTCCGCTTATCCGGGGTCGGGTCGCGGGGGCAGCAGCTTGAGCAGGGAAGCCCAGACTTCC
>JBBBVU010000012.1:27426263-27441335 GCA_037177055.1 Atherinosoma microstoma
TATATGCATGGTAGTTTCTGGAAGCTCAAGATATTTCCATTCTGGTGTGTTGCATCAGTGCTGACAAATTTGTGGTTCATCACAAATCTGTGCAGCATCATATGTAACAACTTCTGCACCTCAGTAGGTGAAACTATATGTGGAAAGTTGTCTCTTGGTTCATACATGCCATCCTATGAGTGAATGAGAACTGGATGTTTTGTGTAGTTATGGGACAAATTGTCCTTCAGATTAGTTGGTGAGAACAGCTTAATCTATCCAGTCTGCTCAATCTTCTGTGAGATTCGAGTATTTTGCCAATTTAGTTACTTAGACCCATACACCACTTAGCCAACAATAATTTGCCTTTTCTCTGGGAGCATGCAGTTTGTTGATTTAATCTTACGTTTGTGTTTAGCATTTAAGAGCTAACTTCTGTCTGCGAGCCATTTCCATCATCCTGTGGGCTCAAGCTTCATTTGCTCTGCTTAGACATGAAGTTCTGCTAGTAGCAGCTCACTGAGGTTTTGATTAAATAAACAAATAAAAAACAATAAAACCATTTTTGCATTTCTGGCCTGAAACATATACTTTAAAAAAAAGTACTTACAGGCTTAATTTAGGCCTTTATGCAGAAGAAAAATAATAAACAAGGACTAATTAAATAAATTGTTATAACAGACAAAAGTAATATAAGAAAATAAATAGATATAATTAAGTTCCCTGGTTTGATAATATACTACTTTGTATCATAGTATTTAATTATCTATGAATATTTCTGTTTCTTTGGTGAATTTGCTCCAATTTATTGGGGTAATTATTGGACTCGAATAATTTTCTACACTACTCGGCAAGCTGGAGTTTCAGAAATAGCAACTGTTAGTGAGGCACATGCAAAATATCCAAAGAAATCTTTAAAAAAAAGTGATTACCACAATAAATACAAGTTAGTCATGTCATTTCATTTATTCATTCTGTCAGCCAGAAGGAGAACAGAGCAGTCTCACTATTAAAATCATGGCGTTGTCATGGTAGCAGGCTTGTTAGCATTATTCGCAGTCAATATGGAAACTGATGGTTGTACCAGTGAGCCGCAGGCTCATCAGCATTATATTTGGTTCTCATACATAAACATGCAGTGCCTGCTGTCCTAATCCTCACAATACTGCTGAAGCAATCGGCCGCTTATTAGACTTCAAGCTGCAGCAGAAATGTTATCGTCTGACATACTGATGACAGTGATTTCCATATTACTGCAACATCAACATGGATTGTCTTGCAGCTGAGCTAACCTTGCAGTTATACATCACAGGATCATCAGATTAAAAGTTAATCCCCAGGCATAATAGACAGGCAACAATGGATGTGCTGTCAGGTTGTCTAAATTGACAGAGGCTCTGTGCTTAGTAAAAAAAAAAGAAATAGTTTGTTTTGTAAGCATACAAAGCAAATGAAATTCATTTTAGGCTCTGTCCTCTGATGTCTTAAGATGTTTCAATGATGGTTTTTGGCAAAAGTCATTTGATTGTTTGGATGGGGTAGCTATATGTTAGGATTTATCTGCAAAGGCTAAAAGCAGCACAGTCACATGAGAGGTGAAATATTTCTGTGACATGTTGGTTGTAAATATACAACTGAATCACGTCTTTAGAATGAAACAACTCCTCCAGTTGTGAAAGGTTAAATGGTTGAAAAAAAAGGTTTTAAAATAAAGTTTGAGGCAGTTATCTTATGTCATAATTGTGTTTTTTTTTTTTAGTTCTGTTTTTGAATTGAAAGACAAAAATGCTGTAAAGGAGAGAGGTTGGCATAAGCAGATGTTTTACACTCTGCCTGCATTGTGTTTACTTCAAATTAAATCATGTATAGAATAATAAATAGATACCTCGGCCAAAATGACAAATGATTGACCAATTAACTGACCAACCAATGAATTTGTCTTTATCTTGTTATTACGTCATCCACATCATCTAGTTCATTGATGGGAGGTTTTTGTCCTTTATCTTCCTTGCGGATACTCCAACATACATCTATTGCACACCTTTACCCTCCCCTATCTCGTAAAAGTGAAACACATGCTAGGTCGGGTCATCTTTTTTTAAATCATTTTTCTTTTAGATTTTAAATTGGATTACACTCAAGAAAGGTAATTAATGGAGACATGCTGCTTTTCATTAATCTGAGGATAACGACGCATGTCAGGATCCCGTCTGAAGGAGCACCCCGCTGCTTTTCTGTGTCAAAAAGAAAAAGGCAGTCTCTGTAGCTCGGACTTGTAACATGACTTTCAGCATCACTCTAACCGAATGCAGCCGAATGAACAGATGGACGTTCATAAGTGTCCATTTGGCATGTGATCTGCTTTTCAGAGGAATTCCCCACGTCTTGTCATTAGAAGACAATCTCTGTTGTTTAGTACCACTTATTTTTTCCAGCCTTTCGTTGTCCTTGTGCAATATTTTGTCATGAAATAATTTCACTTTCAAAATCTGATATTTCTGATATTTTGGGGATTGGGAAAAGAAAAGCATGTATTTGGTACAGTGTCAAAGTTTTTATTTGCCACAAAAATAAACATACTCAAACAGATTTAATTCTCCTTTTTTATGAGTTTGTAACTTTTTTCAAGTAATATGCTGCTATTATGCTGAATGTGTGAAGTTGTATCAGGTTAATTTGATCAGCAGCAGCAACAAAAGACCCCCTGGTGGGTCTTTTTGGGTCACTTTTAACTTGACAAACAAAACAGCATTTGTACACCACAAAAAATGACTTCCAACATCTGTCCAGAAAGGCCACTATGCATCATCTGCATAATACGAAAACATGGAAAACACTTTAGTCCAACAATAATAACAGCGTGTACACATCAAAAACACAAAAGAAATAGACATTCATTGACACTCCAGGTGTGCCTGACAGCTGGCTTGGTCTACGAGGGCCCTTATCAGCCTAATGTTGGAGACTAAAGGCTCCATTGTAGGTGCTGACACCCAAAGGAAGAAAGTATAGACCATTCTCACTGACGTCATATTGTTCGTTGCGCCGCAACATTTGGTGGCAAAAAGCTTGCTTGGACCCGCTCCTGCTATCAAGTGCCTGTTAACTGTGGCGGTAGCGGACTTCATGGTTTCCAAACCAGTTCAGCAATTATATGTTAATGAAACTCCAAAAGTGCCCACTGACGGATATATTGCTACCCAATTTTGCTTACCTTGATATTTACAACTACATAGTCATTCAACAGTTTCACATCACGGGCAGAATAATATAAATATTTTGTGGCAGGATGGGTTTCAGACCCTCCAGCTGTGGAAAAGTTCCCTGAACAAAGCATTTCCTCTTCATGTTAAAGCTGAGTAAGAAAACAGCAAACTTTTTCATTAATAAATATATTCAAATTAGACCAGTTCCCCATAAATATACTTGGAAAGCTTACAAATAAAAATTTTCGGTTAACTTTCCACCGATGCAGAGCTGCTACACAGCCGAGAGCTTTCAGACGGCGTCCACTGGAAGCCTTCCCTCATTTGACGGCTACAGCCCATTTAACCCGTTATTCCGGGTCAGAAGACATCTGTAAAGTTAAATCCCATCCTTGGGATATCGATCGGAACATCAAAAGGCATAGCATGGATGTAACATTATTTTTTTAGATGAGAAAATCTAGCTGGAGCTGCTGAGCCGGTAGCAGTATGCCTGCTGTGTCAGCCTTTTTGCCACCCGCGTATGTTGCTGACGTGCAAGTCACATGATCAGTGACGACAGCTGAGAATGGTCTATACTTGCTTTTACTTACAGGTATGTGTTGTTTAGCATGAACGCCTTGTGTATTTTGCATTTGTTTGAAGCACTGTTTAAACATGTCCTCAGAAATTAACACCATTGCAAAATGTGCATATAGTAGGCTGCAAAATGTGAGTATCTGGTGGGGGCAGTGTCGGGACCAATTTGACTGTATGAAAAGTAACATCTATAAAACCTTACATCTTTTTTGCTGCTGAGACACAGCATGATTGTTTCAGGGACCTCATATAACAAGCGGTGTGTGACAGTGTGCTGGACTGAGCCAAAATCATTAAACTGATATATGCCAACTAGAAGCACTCAGAGGGCACAGACTGCCACCGAGCCATCATGTTTATTTATTTCTTTGCTAATTATTGCGGGCATTCGTTTTTGAGTTAGAGGCTCGAATTGCAAAATTATTCCTATGGGCAGGCGCAAACCTTCGTCACAACCCGGTGGCCAAGTGTACACGAACAGCTTGCCGGTGAACCCCCATCCCCTTCCTGCATCAAACCAGCGTTGGTGCTGAAGTGTGCAACTTGTCACAGTTTCAAATTTCTCTATCGGTTTTGATATAAAATGATCCATTATGTCATCCAGTTATATTGATCTCCTCATTGTCAAAGCTAGATAAAGATGTGAGACGAAGCTAGTGGCAGTGGGACTGAACGAATGCCCTCATGTCCACATTGTGAAGGAGCTGCTAACAAGAAACATGGAGAACTTCACAAAAAACACCAACAAACGTTTTTTATTGTTACTGTCGGGCAGATATTTATCGCTATTTTTGGCATTGATACAAAAACAACCATAAGTATTAAACAGTAATGATAATAAATGTTTTACTCACCAGACACAAAATGATCTGAACAAATTGTTGAATATTTCGAAGGACTCCAAGGTGCACCGTCAGCATTGACACACTTGATAGTCGCTAGCTTGCAATCACATCTTTCTGAGCTTTTGTGTCTTTTCGGTAGATGGAAGAACAAGGTCTTGTTTTCTGTGGAACAACTATGTTTATGGCAGCCAACCACAATACACCTTTTGGCATATTTAAAGGAAACTATGAAAATCCAATAAAAAACTACGAGGATCAACGCTGTAAATCCAATAGTTTTACGCTGTAGCAACCTTTTGTTTTCACCGGCAAAAGACCTGGATGTGACAAACTTCAAAGATGTTCTCAGATCTTTGCACCTACCCTGCGCCTGTAAAAATAGCCTTTAAAAAAATTCCCGGATCCAGACGGTGACCCGGATCACCCCAAAAATCTAATCAGTTGTTCCTTATACCATGTCAGAAATTTTCAAAAGATTTCTTCAAAATCCTTTTTGAGTTATGTTGCTAACAGACAGACAGACAGACGTGGCTGAAAACATAACCTTGGTAGAGGTAATAATAAAGTACATCCAGCTAAATTGGTTCAAAATTAAACTCAACCTTGTTTTTTTTTTAATCGGAGTGTTTTGTCAAGAGATAAAAGCTTTTAAACATGGACAGTCTGACTGTTTATGGCATATGACATTTGAATAGAAAAACAGACATAAACAAAATACCACAGACATTATCTTCCTAAACTGAAGACAGTTGCACTGTGTTTGAAAATGCGAAAAGGTCTGCAGACCTTTCAGAATGAAACACGTCTGGCCGGCTGAATGGCTTTGCTCACCGCTTCAGCTATGACAAATGCCTTAAGCGTTACCTGTGCTGTCTCCTGGCACGTTTATATTGAAAGGCCAGAAACTAATTACCAACTGACTGCCTGACAAAGCTCCAATTCCAACTCATTTCCCCTGTCAAACAGAGTGTGTGTGGGGGGGGATGCTTGGAACTTGTCAAACTCAACACTCTCCATAAGCCTTCTTTCACATCACACCACCCTCCCCCCACTTTTTAAAAACTCTTACTGTCCAGCTTACTTCCATCTCCTGATGTGAGAAAAAGCGTACAGCGGCTTAGCGGCTGTGAGTTGAATTGAATCTTAAAAGAGGAGAGCCATGCGCTTGTGGGGTTGATTTATTTACAAGCTGGCTGATGGGTGCCACAGTGGGCCCATGGTAGGATTCTGGGGAAATGGCCTCTAAACCCAAGCAGAGCCAGCCTTGATAAATTTTATTTAACACTCTGCTTTAAACTGCAGAGAGAAAAAACTTGAGGTGGCTGCACTAACACAAGCAAAGATAAAGGAAGAGCACTGAGATTCAATGCATTAATGCTAGCCTCTGACTCCTCTTATGTTTTGTTTTTTTTTAGTTTCCACTCTTGCACAATCGTAATTTGGAATGACTTTTTAGTTTTTACTGCAGTTTTCTCAGGGCAACTGGGCTTGAGGTCACAAAAACATTCAAAAGGCCACATCAACAGAGGTTTCACATTCGATAGGCAACTGAGACTTATTCAACCTTAGGCTTCACCTTTAGTGTTGGCTAACACCATGTTGCTTACATTGTCATATACATATACTATAACTTTTCCATTTAGTCCCCATAGTTTAGTAGCTGTGAAGATTTCATTCTCAATGGTTTTCAGCAGTATGCTGCTCTGACAGGCAGAAAAGTTCAGTACATTTTCTGTCTGAGTGCGCAATATTGTGACCATATATGACTCTGTTGTACACGATGTCCTTGAATCTGTGGTTAGAGATGGTTTTTCAACACTCGCTAACTGGAACTCCCCTACATCATCATCATGCAGTGTCATCAGTCTTGGGCTGATGGGATATTTTTTATTGGACTGTAAACTCAGGCTCAACAAATTCCACCAAACTTTGAAAACCTACAATAAAACCAATGGAAAGCATGTCTTTAGCTATCATCTTTGAGACGTCAGCTGTTTGCGCTTCATCAAACCTTCTCAATCTAGTAACAAAGCCAGCTATCTACTGCTGCTGTGTGGATGGAACCTCTGTTCAATGTTTCACTCTTAAATGACTTGTCATAGTCATACTATGCTAGCTTTAACTGGCAGAGGTAGCACCTGACTCCATTTTCAGTTTATTTTCTTCAAGCGGGCTCCACACAGATCTTCTTGCCAGTTGTTGTATTTGGTTCTGCATGTTTTTTATATTTGTACTCCATTAGCATCAAATCTCGCAAAACCCCAACACTTTGTACCAGAGCCTAGCAATAGTGAAGTGCACTTGTTTTTCCTGGTGTTTGGCAAAAAATTTGATAAATTGACACCACCTTGTGGTTGGAAGTAACATTGCAACCAGGTACTGGCTGAAACAAGACTGCCAAATATGGTAACAAACATTTCATGAACTATTTGATTTCATACAATTATGAAATCTAACTATTCAAAAACTTAAAACATCATTACCAATGACTAATTAGCTAATTAGTAGCCAACTATAATAACACTGTCAGGTGTGATAACAGATGCATAAATCCTTGGCCAAAAGAAAGGACAGGCCACTCATTGGTCCTTGAACCGTCATGGCCGCCTTTCCTAATCGCTATTGTAATCATAATTATAGCCTGCCTGAAGAATTTTCCCAACCTGAAATTGTGCATGTGCAAAGACTGTGGGGTAATGTAGATTATCACATTTGTCTTACTAATATTCTTGTTAAATTCAGTTAGGCGGCTACTTCTAAATCACCTTTGTGCTAAATTTTAACTTTCTTATAAGCAACAACTACTTAAGATGGAAATTAAATAACCCTGGATAAGTGAACTTTTGTGTCTCAGAGCATTTGTATCAAGGGACTTTCCTCTTTATCAAAGCTAAATTAGTTTATAAATACATTAACAAGTCAATAGGTGCCACATAATTCTATGTGTGTGTGGGAATTTACAGAAACTGAAATAGAAAAATGAATGTTAATAGCTTTTGCTCCCAAGTTGTAAGATCCACTCTCAGCATGTGAATTTGCATGATATCCAGTTTCTCACATTGATCACCAACAAGGTTTCATTAAAATCAGTGAGGAAATAAGGCAGTTACAGCCGATTTTAGAAACTAAATGAGTGATGACCAAAGAAACATCCATGTTTTTTTCTTATCTATGTAAGGACACAGGCAGATTTAGCTCGCTGCTGGAAATGCCCGAGTCTTATCTGAGCTTGCACATCTGACATCGGGTAGCGGCAAGTATCAACATGATGGAGATGCCAAAAGACTGGCCTGCAGAAACAAGAGTCCAAACAAAAATGGTGTTTGAAGCAACGATGCAAGTTGTATTAGTGTTAAACTTCCTTAAAACAGAAAAACACTGTGGGTCACAAAAAGAGGACAGCTGAGTCATCTGTATTTTAGCTTATCTTTTCCACTACCTCCTGAGCCACAGCTGCCCCAGGAGGTAGAGCAGTCGTCTGCCAATTGGAAGGTCGATGGTTCGATCTGGCTTCCCCCGACCACATGTCAAAGTGTCCTTGGGCTAGACACTGAAGCCCACACTGCCTCCAATGCCCACATCGCCATGAGTGTGTATGACAGATAAAAAGTACTCTAAAGGCTGGGGAAAAAAAGACAAAGTTCTATATATAAATGTGAGTAAATGGATGAATGTGGATTGAAGGTGAACGTTTTTAAAGTTTTAAAAATTAGTAATAAACATCTGGATTTTATTGATTTAACAATAGCAGCTTTTTCTTTTTAATTATTAACTCAAGGACACAAATCGACCGACATGTGACCCTGTGGACGTTTTAATTTGTTCATGCAAAAATGGAAACATTTCCGGTGCAGTCGACTCATAAAACCCACTAATAAGTTAGATGAGCAGAACGATGTACCTGGAGTCTGTTAACACTGGCCAGCGTCAGCCATCTTGAGCTATACTAACCAGCAAAAAAAGGAAAATCTTAATTTGCCTCAAATGTCAATATGTCAGTCTCACTGCTACGAAGCAGATAGTCTTTCAGCTGTCAGCGCCGTCCCATTGATTTATGAATATATCATACTGTAATTGATTGGGGTGGTTTGCTGGAGGCCCTTGTTAATATTTCACTTGACCTCTCACCAAATTGGAGCTTATCAGCTCTGACAGATGACTCGAGTTCGAGATGTGAAATGAAATCTGTTGCTCTCCTCTCCATTCCATTAAAAATGCAACACAGGACCTGCCGGAGGTGAGACGTAATGAGCGGAAGCGGGCACCTGGGTCTTCAATGGTCCCGTTACCCCTCTGCTCCTTTTTTTTTTTTTTAAGGAAACCTCACATTTTCCCTATGCTTCATCATCACATTTTTCCCTCTTGCATATAATTATGAGCCAGCTGGGAGGAGGCTTTGCACGCAAATTAATCATATTTTATTGGCTTTTATGTAAACAGATGACTTGTATGTGCAATTTCCTCCATATGTAGGCTACAAGTGATCATCACACATGCTCATTAATATTACATGCTACATAATGTTGCATGTAATATTAATGAGCATGTGTAATGATTATGTAATAAAGGTAAGCAGTAAATCTAAGTAAATGTAAAAAGTGTATCATCATGCAAAATGCAGGAAGAATTATCATGTAATCTATATGCCATGTGTTTCCAAATCCATTAAAATGTGGATAACTCAATCTTCATTTCCATCTGTTGTGAGCAGCATTACATTATAATTTAGTAAAATGAGATGGTATCATGCAGAGGCAGGAGGAGGAGGAATAACTGATAGGCCTTTGGTGAAGTGCTCCCCCCAGCAGGGACGGCAGGGTTACAAGCGGGTAGATATTATCTCCTCTGACACTCATTGTGTAGCTGACTCCCTCAGCAGAAGCACGGGCCTGGAAGCATTGTTGGAATTGATTTAGTGAACAGGGTCCAATCTTTGGACACTTTGCCGCTATTGACTGGAGCTTCAAATCAGAATTTCGAACAGAACTAAGTCGGGGATTTAATTAAAACTCAAAAGAGGGAATGACTGACATCGTGGACAGGGTAGTTGCGAGGAATCAATTGTGCAATGCAAATGAGTTTCAAATCCCCCTTTGCCTTCTGCTTCCATTATTTATTTATCTTTCCCCCTCCTCCACAACTCTGTGCTCCATTCTCCGCTCAGGGGATGGCTCCATCTTCATTCATGGTGAAGAAGATAGGTAAATGTTTAAAGCTCATTACTAAAATATATGCCAAATATGATCAGACTTCCAGCCTGTCTTTCAAAAAAGAATGTCAATGAAGCAACTGCTCATTTCAACGTTACATCCTCAAAGGAAAAATATCCACCCTAAAATATCTCTGCATCAAATAAAACTGCTAAGCTTTCATAAGCGAGGTGCCAAGATATTTTCAGAGAAGCTACAGCGAGGTTTAAATTCAGAGCAGAACTCGTTTATCTATGATATCGTGGACAAACAGGAACTTTTTTTTTCTATGTAGTCCCTCAGAAAGCTGCAGGTTCTATCTACAGCTGCCATTTTGCAGCAGTGTTGCACAGAGTCCTACACCAGGAGAAATTCCCAGACTGGAAACAATGAACTCAAGATGAATTAACAAAGCAATCCCTATGTAATGTTGGCTGACACTTGTTGCTTAGATTGAGAGAAGAACAAAAGAGTAATTCTCACATCAAAAAAAAAATCATAAAAGATGATTTGATGAGCAGTTACACCTTGTTAAACAAAGGTACGTCTCTGTGCTGCATCTGACGGTCACATTATGTCGATGAGGAGTTTCTGAATACAAATCAATTGTGATGTATAAATTGAATTATTACTTTACATTTGCAGATCTGATCAGAAATAAGATGGTTTGCAGATTTTTCAGTTCCCTCAAACTGTAAGTGTGGAAACAGAGAACAGGACATCCAAAAACAGAGAGATGACTGACGCAGGAACAGAACAAAACATGCATGAAGGGGAAAATAACTAAATGGGATAATGAGGATATGATGATGAAGAAAGGAAACTGGGGGGGTATATATCAGAGATGAAGACTCGAGTCTGGGACTCCACTTGGACTTGCACTCAAAAGACTTGAGACTCAACACGGACTCACAACTTGAGACTTGAGAACAATCTTTTATTTTTATGTTGTTGTTTTTTTTCGTAACACTGACGTAACGTCACACGGACACAGACAAACAATGGCGGTGTAGGCAGCACCGCAGTGACTTCATAAAAGAGACAAATAAAAACAAACAGCAACATCTGTGGTATAAACATCCAACACACTGGATCCAACCACATCCTGGTTAAAACACACCTGGAGAGGTTAGTTGTTGTAATATGAAAGCTTAATATTAACATCTATGTTAGCAACGAGCTTAGCGCCACAGTGGTGTAAACGCTAGCTTGTTACTACCTTTGTACTAAAATATTCTTAACTCCACCAGATTGTCTTCATTGAATGTGTTCAGAACATGAATTAAACACAGTTTCCATTAACTGTGTTTAATTCTTTAAACTGGGATCAAACTGTAAACAACAAAGTGGTTTTACCGGGTCTATTCATTAGAAAAGTACACCTGTTGCTGATTTAAGAATGTAAGGAATATTTATTGGACCTGCAAGTATTGGATACATTTTTTTTTTCATTCAATTTTAAAAAGTTTATAATTCATATTTTCTGTTCTAACCTCACACAGTTATCTCCAGCCCTTAAAGAAAAAAAGAGAGATTTTTCTGATACACTAGTGCAGGGATCACTAACTGTGGACCTCTTGAGCCTCTGTACTGAAGGTTTTTACATGTTTACCTGCTGCAATACACTGGAGTCAAATTATTAAAGGGTCATAAAGTGGCTTGTGCAGAACTTGACAACAAGCTGTGATATGGATCAGGTGTGTTGCAGCAGGTTAACATGTAAAACCTGCAGGACAGTTGGTGTTTGCTGCTCTGAAGTGTAACATGTTGGTCCTCCTCTCTACATTCAGCACTGCAGTATTCGTTTTGAAAATTTCTACACAAAGACAACTTGCTGTGGAGCCAAAATGGAGAACCTTGACCATTACAACATGGGATATCTTTGCTTCAATGGTTAATGTATTTTTTTTCCACTAAGAATTCACTTAAATATTAAACATGTAAATGACAGAAATACTTAACTCATCACACGTTATATATCCATTTTATAGTCAACATTATTTATTCTGACTATGAAAAGATTTTCCTTGAATTTCTTTCATTAAGAATTCTGCTTTGAAAATCTAATCCATTGATTTTTCATATTTGCACAACTGCCCTGAGGCATTAAAAGATGAGCTTTATTTTCATGAAAGCCAACGCCCTGAGTGGGAACCTGCGGGTGGAGGCAGCAGAGGAAACACTAATGAGCATGTACAGTGGGGATGTACAACTCAAAAGCAAACCTGGAAGCTAGAAAACTTTTTTTTAGCTCATATGCCTGCCGAGCAATTTTCATTAAAGTCCATGGGTGCCATGTTGGAATCCAGCATCAATTTCCACCTCATATAGTTTAGAGAGTGTCAAAGAGACTGAAGAACACTGGAGAAATGAGAAAACATAGCTGTGAGTGAGGTGCAGCAGCCTCATGGTGGCTAGCATGGGGAGCCAAGCTGCTGTTTCCACTTTTCATTCAAAAATTAATTAAGAAAAGACATGGAGATGAAATATTGACCACATTCATTGGCTTATATAGGAAAAAAAATACATTTTAATATTTTCCACTAATAAATAAATGCCTTCTTGTTAAGTACATTAAAAATCCATTTGTTGTTGTTAACTGCACTATCAGTTAAAGCTTCAATTACAACTGAAAACATAACCCACACAAAAGCCTCGTCGCTTATAGTACAATAAGATATATTTGGTCAGAAATCATACTAGGACTTGCTAAAGCAGCAGTGTTCAAGCCAAAATATGCCGGCTCTTTAAACAGGTTCCTGCTGGTATAACATTTCTAACTAAATGGTAATTATCATAAATATGTGGGAGATGCTCTTTCATCGCTATTGCCACACAGATTTCTACAGAATAATGTCCAGTGAAAAGGGCCAGCCTTGACCCCCGTCACCTTCCCAGCAGCTAATAGCGCGGAATCATTGATAATTGGCAGCCAGCAGCATTTACAAAAGGCCCAGTGATTAATGCTAATTAAGAACAGAGCATGTGTGTGTGTTGCGCGAGTGAATCCTTGCGCATCTGACCTTGCCTGTTCTCTGCGCCAGATCCCTGCAGATGAGTTCAAGCTCAACCAATGAGCCTGCTGCAGTCAAATAAGCTGTTTGAAAAGGGGGGCAAGGGGTGTAAAACCCGCCAGCTTCCACGCCGCCCCGGCTTCATACACACAACTAGAAAGAAAAGCTGACACAGAGAAAGGAAGGGAGTCTGAATGGCCGGATCTTCTCCATGGATCTGTTGATGTCTCCACTCTCTGAGGGGGGAGTGCTAAGTCAGCACAGAATTGACAGACAGCGAGCTAGAGAGTGAAATCTGCCAGGGTGTCTAGGGGTGCATCTAAAGCAGGAGAAAACATGCAGGCTGCGACTGTCAAAGGCAGGAGATGAGAAACCGTCAGTCATACAGACCCCACAATTCAAAGAGTAGGGTACGAGATAAAAAGCGTCAGTGAAGACATGAGATACATAAAAGACTTGAAGTATTTTGTATCTACATGTGTTGTCTCTGATGTTTTCACTTTTTAAACACACAGCATCCCTTTTATTGGAAATATTTATTCCTTGAAAATATATTCATGATATTTCCAGATAGATGTGATTTTAAATGGAACGAGATGGAATGGGGGGCGTCTAATACGATCCACCTATGTTGTGCCTCTGAGTCAGCATGGGGGGTAGCAACATATGATAAGTGAGATGGTATGAGGTACATTTTATATACGATATTAAACAACAACTACCAAAATTCAAGAATTAAGGTCTCTTTAATGTTATTCAATCATCACTCCAGAGACCCAGTGAAAGATGCAATGCCAAGTTGACATCATCATTTGTGAAATTTGTGAACTTACTAGCACAGGATCAGGCCAGCTTGTTTGTGATGGGTAAGGTGGCTCAGAGAGGGGCTCGTCATTCTGACGAGATGGTGGGACTGATCTGTGAAAAGGGCTCGAGTTTCTGTTTCCTCATCTTCCTTTTATAGTCTGTTGACTTAGAAGCAAAGGATTACTATGTACATGCAGACCTCATCTAAAGCCATGCTGAGTCGGCTAAAAAAAGAATTTCAATGCTGACAGGATCCAACAATGCAGACAGTGAGGTACACACTGAAAAGACAACAAAACAGGCATTCTGCAATGCCCCACACTTTCCAAACCGCCCGTGGTGGGGCCTGTCCTGAATCACATGTCAGCATGTGATTCAGGACAGGTTGAGACAACCTAACATGGATATTTATGGCTGTTTTTCAGTCAACTGGGGGCAGGATCACTCACCAATCCTAAATGACACTTAAGTTGAAATTCAACGTCAAGTTGTATTTTAGTTTTGAAAGGAGAATCTTTCTGCAAAAGAGATTCCCTTTGCTGTGGATGAGTTCCTGCCAACACACTGCCGTTTTCTCAGAATTGTTACAGATCAGTAGCATTTTCACAAGCCCTCTGCAGACAAGGTCAATAATCACACCCCGACTGGCAGCCGCCGGTCATTTCACTTCTCAGTCTCAGCATGCTTCTTCATAAAAAGGAAGTGGCTGATAAGTAAATGGCCACAGCTGCTCTAATCAGTCTCACCTAACATTGCTTCCTTGATGTGATGCTGTACATCTTCCCTCTGTCGAGCATTAACCACACCCAACCACAGTGAATTATGATTCACTACTGAAACACAATGTTTCGGTTAGATTCTTGGTACTTTATTCATTTCTATAAAAGCAGCTGGATGACAAATGTTAACAGTATTTTGTCGGACCAACTAGTTTTTGGGCCATTATGCATCACTTCACAAATAAATTTATTTCAATTGTAATGCTGTTTGCATCAGCCCCCCAACTTCCCTGAGCCATTTGTCTTGACTTTGACTGAATGCTGCCACAGATGTTATGAGAACCACTTAGCATGTCCATGAGCAACTGGAGATTAAACTTACACACAAATGTTCTTGCTCTTCTACAGTGAATAAAATTTACATTTATGATATTTGCAAATCATTGTTTCTATTTACATTTTTCAAAGGTTTTTTAGGGATTTTATTTGGAATTGCATGTAAGTAATCACAACTGAAAATCTTTAAATTACTCTAACCCTGTGTTCACACTGCGAGCTTCCATTCGCGTACGCGCCTACATTTCAACGCCCAGATACTGGATGTTTACTCGCTCGATTTGGGCATTTTATTCGCGCGTATGGAGCGTTTTATTCACACGTCAAGTTGAACTTTCTGGAGTGGGAAGGGTTGTTTGCTTAGCGTCAGTCACTTCCGTCAACATCGGACATGGCAG
>JBBBVU010000012.1:27441435-27457123 GCA_037177055.1 Atherinosoma microstoma
TTACCTGCTTTGGAAGTCGGAAAACAGAAGACGCTGCCGTGTTTGGGTCCTCCAGATACTCCAGAGGCGCTGAGAGCCCGGTGAATTTCATCATCTAATCCAGGGGTTAGCTACGTCTGGATGACGGCCGCTTTCAGGGAAATTCAGACTCATCTGATCCCAGTTTGATGATCTGATGGGGAGGATCGGTGGCCACATATCCCTCCAGGATACAAACTACAGGCAATCTATTTCAGCAGCAGAGCGCCTGTCCATCCGTCTTCGGTAAGTAGGTCACTAGCTCCGACCTGACAACTTCCAGGAGAGTAGTTAGCTAAAAATACGATAGTTGTCAATAAGCTAGCTAATGAAGGTCCATTTAATGAGTCCGCCAGTCTCCTCGCCTCCACCTCTCAAGATCTGACAAGCCGATTAAATGCAACACCTAACTGAGAAAGCATCTTTTTATTTATAACAACACTCAGCGGGTTTTTGTTGACCCATCAGCTGTTGCTGAACTCATTAACTCATGGTATTGGAGAGTCATCTAGTGACCAACTTTAGTACTACACTGGCCTGAGCACAGACAGAATGAATGATTTTGACATTTTCCATGACTCTTTGTTAACCAACAATTTAAATTTATTTATGTGGCAGATATCCACAATCCGCCACTATTCATGTTACCTTCATTGTGAATGACGGGTGTGGATCGTCCGCGCATTTAATATGCTTGAGTTCAATTTTTTCATCTTGAGCGAACAGGCGTAAAATGCTCAATTCTAGCAGAAAAAACGACAGATTCGCGCAAATAGGACGCTCCATTCGTGTGAGTAGGACGCTCCATTTGCGCGAATATGACGCTCGATTGGGGCTTTTCGCGCCGCAAATTCGCCACAAACGCGCCACCCTAAGCAAATTACACTTAACATGTAAATGAAACGCGCAAATAATTTTACTCGCGCCCGGTGTGAACGCAGGGTAACTGCAGGGTTTCCACCTCATGTAAATGATCGGGGTGCACGGCAAAATAAAAGGCCTTCAGAATTATCTTTTTTAGATGTTACGAATGTTAATTATATTGTATGAATGGTTCCATATCAGGGTCGCGTTAACTGAATATTTTCCGTCCATGACCGGTTTTTTAAAACAATGACGGAAAAATCTGAAGGCCGTCGGTCAATTTGACAGATTGTAATTCACACCCCCAATCACCTGGTAGCGAGTGAGCATATTAATGAGCTGTTGTCTTGGAGCGTGTCTGTGACCACCACAGGTCTCAGCTGAACCACTAATGCAGACGGAGCGCATGCCGTGGGTTTTCTTTCCGCTGAACCTGAGCTGAAGGCAGCATCAAAGATTTCACACCCAGAGAGACGTCTCACTGATTTTCTAGAACTAGATCTAACTCTTCTCACTCTAACATTTTCTTTCAATCTAAACTTATTGGAACTGTTTTCAGTTTCAGTTTCCAGCAACACTGGAATTAGCAGGATTTTCAGCCTCCCCTGGAGTCCTCCCTCCCTACATCTATTCATTTAATCACCTCACTAAATGACCTGTTGTTTTTCAAATCAAACACTCAGCCAAGGCTCTTGACTCTGCACCTCACAGATATGGTCATCTTTTTATTCTTCCATCAGTTCAAATCTGTAGTGATGAATATATCTTTGTGGTATTTTATATAGCCTACATTAAATGCTCAGCCAAAAGGTCATTTTGACAGTTTCTAAAATGTGCATATTCAATAACTCAAATTAAATCATAAATCTTGAACTTTCCTAAAACTACATGAATTTTCATTTAAACAATGTTTAATATTTATGTAAAGAATAGAAATTTCTACATATTTTGGCCACAGGTCTTTCTGCCCGCACAGGGTTTTGTGCAAATCGGTCAGAATGAATCATTGACTGAATATAGATGGACGGCCCCTCCCCGTAGGTTTCTGAAGAGCTGAATTGAAGCTTGGTTGGCAGTTCCCACCATCTCCATCTTGGCAGCGTCACACGTCTCGTCACTCCCGGAAAATACAACAATGTGCAAAGAGGTGGCGCTGAGAGGGGGGCTGTGTGCGTGGGGACGGATGATTGACATCCATCAAACTCTGAGCTGCCTGTAGCTAAGAGCTAACCAAGCTAACCCGGAGCTAACAGGAGCTAACCAGCTAACAGGTAGGCAGGCTAAAGTTAAGGTATGCTGTTGGCCGGCTAAAAGCTGCGGTTGTGCTACCCTCTGCCTTCTTGCTGCCGGATATCTGGCACCTGTCAATCAAAAGGACACACCCCTAATTATGTAGGATTTCAAGATCAAATAACATCTAAACGAATGAGTTATAAATAAATTCACTCCCTCCACAGTTGTCATAAAGGTAAACTTCATGCTTATTTCTGCTGTGAATTTGGCCTTTTTAACATGGGAGTCTATGGGATTTGCTCCCTTTTTGAGCCATCCCCTAGCGGATGAGGGATGAACTACAATTTTTGGCACTTCCACATTGGCTTCACCTTTCTTTACTGGAGGTTGCAGCTTAACTGGAACAGAGGTTGCTGGGGCTTCTCCAACAAATCGCAAGAACGGCTCCAGAAATGTGCATAGCTAATGAATGTTAGCATGCCATCGAAACGAGTAAGAAGCACAGCGTTATAAGGTTGGAAACTCATGGAGTGGTGCTTTACTCCCGCTTGTTATGAAATCAGTTGTTCCTGGCCAGAGTTGGGCCTTCATGGCCTGAATTATTACTTAGTCAACATTTGCTCAACACACAGCATCAGCTTTGCAGGCTCTGCATGACTATCTTTTTGGAGGAATACACATCTACCTGCTTAAGTTAAAAAAAAGTACCCAGAATCCCTCAGCTTGCAGGTCAAAGAGCTAAGATCTGGAAACTATTACTTTACTTGAACCTATAAGCCATCAAGTGTCTTTAGGAAAACTATAAATATATAGGAAATTGTAACCATTTTTTAAACAGCAGTAGCCTACAGGTTTAAAGTTTAATCCATCCTTTGTGTTTATAAGGTTTAAAACTTCAACATTTCATATAAAAATCCTTTGATCTTTATGTTTTTTGGTTTCACTGAAAGGTTCTGGATCTTCATTAAATCTTTACTATATATTGAATTTATCTTCTCCGACCTTCGCACAAGATCAGCTTAAGTTACTACTTAATGTCAAAAAGAGTGACAGCCATGTTACAATGAAAAATGTCTTTTATAGGCGGTTAAAAAACACATAAGATTGTCCACCATGGCAGACAAAGATGTTCTTGAGATGGGGCTTTTTTAGTCAGAATAAAAATAAGCTCACATCATTGCTGGCATGAATACCTTTACCAAAGGTTTTTACCTCATTTCACTGACACTTAACAAGAGCCAGGAGAGTATCCCACTTATTCAACATTACTCCTGCCCTGGCAGCCTCATTATCTTCCATAAAGAAGCTGCAGAAAGGCTTTACCGATTGATGGAGTATGAAGGGGGGAAATGGACTCCAGCCTTGACAGAGTCAGAGCTGTCAAATCAGACATGCTGTGTGTTTAATAAAGTCAAATGAAAAAGTAGTACCTATACAGATATAAACAGCATATATTGTCATGTAATGATTTATGTAACAGTGATTGTGCAACTGTCCCAATGACAATGTCAGTTCATATTAAAGTTATTTCCATCTTATTGAGACACTTGTTAAATTCTGATATCAACAAAATTAGTTATTCCACGAGTGTCAAAAATTAAGCCTCGGGCCGATCGAGTTGAAGAAACCTCTGACTGGCACAGTGAGTCTGGTCTGGACCCCGTAGAGCTTGTTTGAAGTAGCTACTGATGTGCTGTTATTTATGCACAGCGAGACCACAGAGACCACAAGCAGAGCGCTGTGTGACCCACATTCAGCAGACTTTAAAGTGCTGCTCGTTGCCAAGTTTAACAGAGGGCAAAAGTACACAGAGGGCACGGCTGTTTCACCAGGCAGCCCGTCCTGAGCAGACAGTCGGTTAAAAACCCCAACAAAGCAGATTGATCTTTTATTAAAGAAAAGAAACCAACAAGAAGCCTCCTAAAAATGTTTGCAAATGTAGGTGGAAATCTATAGGTGACAGTCAAGTTATTTTATAGTAATAATGATCACTAAATATATAGAATACATGTGAATTTTAGTGCCACATGATGACAAAGCAGAGTCGTTGCTGATATTTTGCCTCTGCATGCAGTGAAATAAAGTAAAAACCAGAAAGAAAACATTGGAAGGCAAAATTTTGGCTGCAAAAATAAACAACAGAGTAAAATCATTCATACAATATGAGTGACAGGAGAGCTATCACTCGGTCTGACTGATTCCTTTTAGAAGGAGAAAAATGAATTGGTTGTATCACAGCTTGAGGAGAATTCCTCCAAGCCCTTCCAGCCAGCCTATCAGCACCTCCCTGCCTGCAGCGACGGGGTGGTTGGGTCAATCTTCTCTTCATGAGTCAGTCTCCCCTCTTTCACTGACCAAAGACCAGGGTGTCTCTGCAGCCTTCTGTCTTCCTGAAGAAAGGTTTTAGATCTGCGGTGAGCCTCCACCTTCTAAAAACTGCTGACTTCAACGCAATCTGCAGAGAGAGCAGCGCTGGAGGAAGGATTAACCTCAATCCTGTTAATAAATACACTGGAAAAAATATTGAAATGGCATTTTTCTCCTACATTGTTCAGCCTGAAAATGCAGTATTGTGCCAGAGTCAACACTTCTACCACTCCACTCCACAAAAATGATGAAGCCAAACAAGCAGCAGATACACTTTGGGTGACATCTATTTACTTCATCTTTACTCTGCTTTCTTTAGTCAGGACATCACAGCTTTATCTCGTCATCTTAGGGACATTTAGTAAAATTGAATGAGTTGAATCCTTCATTACTTTGTACTGTGCAACTTATATTGCAACTCACCTGTCACTCGAAAAAGTCTGTCTTTTGCAGGTCTTTCTCAACAGCACTGAGATGTGCTGAGGTTTTTTGTGGCAGTTGTGATTTTGCTCATTTATCCCCAAGTAGTCTGTAATCAATGTACCATCTTTATTTGTGGGAGGCGATGCTTGGTTGGCTACTTGCTCAGTTGTAGCATATGCAGTGGTTGTCCACCAGCTCGAAAGACTGAAATACTAAGTCCAGCTCCACTTTTGTCCAAATAGTTGTCTTTTTTTTTTTCACTGTTGCAGTATTCCTTTTTTACTTTAAGGTTTTGATTTGGTCTGGCGGTTTAAGTTTTCTTAAAATTTCAACATAGCGTATAATACAGCACTTGTGTGAACATTGACTTCTAGCAATGGTCTGGCTTCAGGTATTCACTTTTTTTTTTTTACTGTATTGAAACATAAGTAACACAGCAGTCAACTTAGTCCAGCCTTTGCCCGCTGATGATGTCATGGTTCATTAAGAATAACAACTATCTAGACCATCTAGATCTGGTACTTCATAGTTGTTGAAGACCCACTCCTTAACTTTTCAACCCTAAACCTCGTTTCGGACTCATCTGATGACACAGTGACGTCTATTATATGCATTTCTGGAGCCGTCGCTGCCCGGCAGCCTACGACTTTCTCGCCCGGGACGCATTCGTGCTGAGTTTTGCTTTCCGCATGCGTTACACGCTAGCAAGCGGATGTAAACAAACCGTCCATTTTGAATGCGCACTGTGGCGGATTCAGCAAAGAAACGTTAGAAGAGATTATCGGAGGAAGAGAGGAAGCAAGAGATAAGACAAGAGGAAGATAAGACTGCTTTTTACTGTCTGGAGAGAGCTCACAGTACAGGTAGGATGCAAGATGGATGCTGAATTAGCCGTCAATAGGGAGAAAATGGCAAAAGTTAAGTTGTGTGTCTTTAAGAGTATCTGAGGAAAGCATCAGTGTGAAAAACCATCCATCTCTTAGCCTGTCCACTTCATAATATATCCAGGAGCTCAGCTATGCTAGCTGCAGGTTATTAGCTCCACTGATTCCAAAGCTAAGTTACAGCCTGTACGCTGACATCTGCACACACCCCAATGGGAGTGCCCTCCAGGGGAAACCACCAGGCCTTCCAAATATTTTTGCACCAGAGTCCAGCTTTTAAAAGATATTTTATGTGATGTATGATTAATGGATGTCCAGTCATCTTAACATCTGTTTGTCTCTCGTCCCTGCTGTATTTGTTTTTCAGTTTTTTAGTTATACTGCACCGATTTGATGCATTCCTCAAACAACTCATTAGTCAGCTTGATGGACGAAGAGGTCAGGATGACAGTGCTGACACTTTTTCAGCAGGTTGATGCCGACTAAAATAGCAATACCTACCAGAGTTTTTCTTCAATCAAAGTTTACTGACTACTCTTTAAATGTTGACTTGAAAAAAACCAAAATCACTTACTGTTTCCAGAAAGTGCTCTGCCATGAGGCAGACCTGAGCAAAAACAACTGCTTGAAAGAACAGGTGTGCATCATATTTTATTGAGTTCAACATAAAACAGCACAACCGCAGCTTAAACTCCAAGGATGCCTCTCACAGACTGCTCTTTCATTAGAAGTTTGTTCTCCATGAATCCACTTTTAAAAATTTGTTTGCAAGGACACGAGTATTAACTCAGAATCTGTCTTTAGCAGCAGTATTTAGAACAATAAAATGAGAGTTTGGAAGATAAAGTCTAACCTGGGTGAAGGACAGCTCTGACATATGATACATAAGTGGATCCCTTAGGAAACCTAGCAGAGATGGTGTGCAGTCTGTCCTTTTTAAACTTTAAAGTTCAAATCTTATTTTGGGTGGTTTCTTGACGTCAAGAACTGAGTGAAAGCACATAGCCATTGATTCCTCTTCATGCGTGAAGCAAACCCTGATCCGATTCGCATAATTTCTCTTGGTCTTTTCCCAAACAGGTGAAAGCCTCACCCGGACGACTGCAGTGTTCCGTGTTGTGTTGACATGTGTAAAGCAGACTTGATTTTCCTCCCTGTGCATCAGAAGCCAATGCTGGCAGGCAGTCAGAAGGGAATTAATTACACACTCACAGATTCACAGTTCCGACTGCAAACACAATGAGTTGAACACAAACAAACACTGGTCAGCATTTGCTCCCGCGGATGAATAAAACAACACCAGTCATTATCTACGCCTCTCATCTCTCCTTTGTCTCTGTTGCTCCACTTTGCCCAGAATTTGCTGACAGCCTTTATTGTGCCGTTCAATATCAGGGATGAAAATGCATCCGATTTCCGTCTCCCAACAATCCAACTTCCACAAGGCGCTCTGTTATTTAACTCTTTTTCTTGCAAATGAATAAAAAACATAAATACATCATGGTTATGTGAGACATTTTCTGCCCAGACTGAAATGAACTGGAAATGCTTAAACCTATAAAATACTTCTTTAACAGGGTGTTTTTTTTTTGTGTGTGCGCAGCACATTTAATTGCTAATAGATGGTTGAACAAAAAGGCTTATATATGACTGCATCGCAGTGCATTATTCATTGCTCCTATATGGCTTCAACAGCAGTACGTTTTATCAAAGCTGAGTGACCAAATGAATATCATTAAATTCCTTCAAATTTCACTCTGGCTGAGAAAATAAGGGCCTTATATTCATCTGCATTCACTGTACCGTATCATTTTGCTGCTTTCTTTTCATTCCACATCACACGTTATGCATTGATATGACATTTGTCATAATGTAAGATGACTGCACAGGATTTTGGTTGAAATATTTTTGCTAATGAGTTGCTAAAGAAAAATGGAAAAGATCTAATACTGTTTTTCTTCTAAAAGGGGGATGGTTTAAGTGACAGAATCACGAGGTGTTCGCCCCTATTTCTGCAGGAGTGTGAATCTAATATCCACCTGCAGCCTGAAGCCTTTTTTAGTGATAAAGTTATGATAAACTCATACTATTTCTCAACAGCGCAAACATTTTATTTGCATTTATAAAAGAAATAAATATGCACCAACAGATGTAAATATGACAAGTAAAGTGCCGCCCACAGTACCAACAGGAGGCGTCACTCTGCAGCATGCACCTGAACTGACTGCTGTTGTCTTAATTACAGGATTAAAAAGGGATATTTTTAGATGAAATATATGAAGAGTTCTTTTCCAAAACCCTATAAAAGCCAATTTATTTAAAAATTGAGTTTGTCATGCCATTTTGCTGTGCAGTGAACTGACTGCTCCATCAATGTTTCATCCCAAATCCCTATATTTCCTTGTTTAGAATGTACTTGAAAATCCAGTTTCCCATACAAACCTATGGAAGGTCTAGGTATAAAATGTAAAACTGTTAAAATGGATTTATAGCGTTTTGGAAAAGAGCTCTTCATATTTTCATTGCTATTCAGCCCAAAAACAGCCAACATAGCTGGTCTCTAAACTTACCTAATGTTCATACTATATATTTTAAATGATATAAAAAATTAAAAATAATATCATGTAAATGGTGGTACGGATGTATCACTGAAATATTTATTGTGATGAGGTAAATGGTTTCTTTAATCAAAGTTCTATTATTGGTGTGGAAAGAAGACAACCATATTAGTATTTTTAGCAACATTTGGACTTAAACTTGAACTTTTACAACTGAATTCTGATTTCTCACCTGAAGATACAACCTAGTGAGCAACATCTTGCTGGGTATGTATGTATAATGGCTTGTAATATTTCTCTAGATAAACAATGTATCTCTCCTCATGAATTTTACAAATCTAGATAGCAGTGCTGCTATAAAAGGAAAGTGAAATGTAAATGTAAATGTCATGTTTTCATGTCATTTTCTATCGTTTGACTGAGCAGCAAACCAGCACACTTAAGTGACATCTCTGTTTTACTGCAACCCACCGTTTATTTTTGAGGTTGCATTAAAACAACCGGAATCCTGTAAGCATTTGTTTAAATTAAAACAACACTATACAACTTTCCAACCTTAAATCTTTGTACTTCTGACCCATTTTGATGACACACTGATATTCATAATCCAAAGTTCTAGAGCCATTGTTGCCCTGCACCATTCTGAGAAACCGCACTTCACAACTTTTTTTTCCCTCACGGGGCATCACAACGCAATGTCCTTTTTGAATGTGCTGTGGCAGATTCAGTATAGAAAGCCAAGAGGATATTAAAGGGGAAATAAAGGAAAGAAAGAAAGCAATAGATAAGACGAGTCAACATCAGACTGACTTTTACTGGCTGGAGAGAACTCAGAGAAGAGACAGGATGCAAGACATATTGAATTAGTCTACAATAGGGGAATTACAAAATGAGAAAATCGGCCAAAGTTCAGTAGTGCTGCTTTAAAGTTATGGACCTACCATTTTACAAAGACTTCAGTGCTTGTGTCAGAACATTTTAAGTGAAAAGAGAGAGCCTATTGACTTGGAAGAGCCAATATGCAGATATGCAGCAGAATGGTGGCAGTTAGAAGTGATAATCATTACGGGTGGAAACGGGTGAAAAATCAGCATTTAAAGAAATGTTGCCAAACAAAAGGAAGGATGACATTCTGTGGATCTGAAAGAAATGTACTTTTACTCAGCTGCCACAGACATTTATTTACAAATCTTAAAAGGCAAAGAGAGGTATAATTCTGCATGCTTTTTTAGAATTTATTTTAAATCATGTAAACTTTATTTAAACAGATACAACCGACTCATATTATGATCTTTCACAAAAAAGTGACCTAATCAGCTACACACGTCAATGTAAAAACAAAAAAACACCAAACTGAATTTCTGTTTGATGAATAAACATTGATAACAAACAGACAAGAGTAATGAGTTAAAAACAAGAGCACTGTCCGATTATTTCACCTTGTTTTCATGCTATTTAAGATGGAAAGCAAGTCTTTGAGTAAATAAGTTCATACAGTTCCATTGCGAAAGAAAAAATGTATATGCTCTTTTTCCAAGTTCAGTGTGCCCACAAGGGACATTCAAATTGTAAAAATCACAAGAGCACAGGACATAACAGCTTCAAGTCCTTTAAATATATGTTCCCAAATACTGTATGAAGGAACCAGTCTAAAAAGAGCTTTGAAGACCAAAGCTTGAGTTATCTTTCCTATAAAAGGCAAATATAAGTACATATATCACAATATGATTATGCTTAGTCTAGTGACACATAGTCAGTGAATGTTTTGGTCATTGGATTGTCTGATCAGAGGTGAGGATTAAAAAACAAAAAAATAAGCGTTTATTTGATTTTCGTTTTAAAATGAAAAAAAAGACAATAAATATGAGGCTTTTTTTCCATAAAAAAATTATAAACGTAAACTTTAAAATGGTTTTATTTACATTTTGATGTTTCCTAAACAAAAAGTAAAATCAATAAAAAAACATTGTAGAACATTGTATTTTCAGACAGGACGTAGTGGTTTATGTGGGGAAATCGCAGAGAGGGTCAATGGTGGGAGGAAATTACAATGTCAACAGATTCAGGTCATAGAGAGTATCGCCCTATTTGCTCAGGGGATCTGGGTTGGTACGCATTTTTTTGTTTTTCCACTGGCAAAAACTTGGATAGGTACCAGAATATCCATTCCGACCAGTCTTACTTTTTTAGGTTACAGTCTTACCTAGGGTGAAGCTTGACACGCCCTTTTAACTTCACTTAACTGGCATTTAAACTTGACCTAAAGCCACATGCCAAAAGGAAAGAACATAAACTGCTGGATGTCCACCATCTCCACCTGTATTTCACGTTTTTCTTCGTTATAATTCAAGAGAAGCGTCACACTACTATGAAGTCACGCTATTACATAGCTGACTCATTATCGCTATACTGCTTATACCCCGCCTATGATTGGGTATGATTGGCTTTGGAAACACAACAGAGATTGGGGTTTACTGAGCCAAACCGTCCCATACTGACCAAGACCCGGGGGTGTAAACAGGTCTTTCCATTCGGGCGGAGCAGAGCGTTAACGAACCATTTTATGAGAAATAATTTTACATAGGGCAATGTCTCCAGAACCCTACTCATTCAAACAGACACTTGATATGGCAAGGCAATGCCTGTTGTCTGCAGAAATTTTTGCACGGATATTGCTAAAAAATGAGTGCACAAGTGCTAAAACCATGTTGTAAAACACAACATGAAAATACGGTAAAAAGGGTTGTCTTTTGGACTTGTGATTTTATCTTTTTGTTTTGTGAACATGAAAAAATAAAACTAAAATAAAGCCATTTTCAGAATTTTGTTAACTCCATTTTAACAGTTAAATGGAAAATGCTTTGCAAAATCAAGTAAAGACTTTTTTTTTTTTTTTTTTTTTAAATACTCTCGTCTGAATGGACAATCCGATGACCAAAACACACACTGACCATAGACAAAGAAATGGCAAATGTGAATTATCTTTATGACAAATCATGTGGCAGCCCTATTTAATAGTTAAAAAAATATGGACATAATACATAAGAAATGCATGTTACACAACCAGATGCACTCGTAAAGATGCCACTTGTAAAGGTTAAAGGTTGATGAGCTATTTACCTTTCAGTGGAAGAAAATTACTCCATGCCATTACATGTATGTAACAGCAGTGACACACGATGCAGGCTGATGAGAGCGCTTGTTACCATTATTGTTTGACCAAGCTTAGGGTTTGGCTTAGCTTATATTCAGCAGATTCCCCAGAGATGCATCACAGTTATACTGCTATGCACTGTACTGCTAATAGCATTTACTTAAAGTCTGTTCTATTGGAAGCACAGCTGAAAAGCACCTGCTTTGTAAATCCGTCCCTTCTGCCATCAGCAGCTCCATTCCTACAGTGACTGATATGCTGACAATGAATCAGTGTCTGCTCAGACTCTCCCATGCAGCTGCAGAGTAGCCTCGCTCAGACATACGGATACAAAGAGGCAGGCTGTCTCCCATTTCTCCACAAACCTCAGTCCTCGGCGGAGAATGAACAGATTTAAAACCACACAGCAACGAATGGAGACCAGGCCAAATTATGTTGGTCAATTATCCCTGTATTTTATATTATTTTATATTTACTCTCACAATTATGGTTTACTTGTAAGCATTGTCACAAAGCTGGTTTGGCATTGTGGATACCACTGCTACCGCTTCTGCACCGTTCTGCATCTTTTTATTCAATCTGCAGAAGGAGAACGGTCACAGAGTGGCTCATAAGAAAAGCTGGATTTAGAGGGAGGAGCTCCAATTCTGCTTCTCTAATAATTTGCAGCAAGCCATGCACACACCTCAGGCACAAAGAAGGTGACAGAAAATAGAATAAATATTGCATGACAAACAATGCTTTTAACACACTATCGAGCACACTATCTCTGCATGTTCTGCCCGTAAACAGTGGAAGGCACAGAATCGGAGATGGTGGTGTGTTCTGCTTTTTTTTCTTTTTTTTTTAAAATAGAGCAGGGCCTGTGATCCTTGAGCTGAAGGAGCTATGCTATCCCCAGACACACTTCCTGCACACGCAGCAATACTGTGGAACTCAAGCCTGATTGGAGAGGACAGACAGGTCCACTACTGCCAGCAGAGTGTTCAGGATTCGGCATATGTGATAGCATCCTGGCAGCGACATCGGTCTGCTGGGTTCTGATTGGCGGTGGGAGCCAGCATGGCTCACGAGCCCCACACCTGATGACAGGGAGGTTCAGCCAGATAAGGCTGTCTAGATGCTGCCCACATGACAGCCAGCCATAATCATACATTCTTCTCCAAGTGCTGCCAGTACCCTGGGTGTATCTACAACAGGCTGGAAGAAATCACTCTTCAGCTGAACGTAGCTCTCTCCAGCTCAGTGGAGTGATGGACAGCCAAACAGGCAGGACAGGCTGGTGGACAAATAGCTTGTGCTCGCTTGCACCTCCACCACAGAGGACTTGTGTCAAAAGCATTGCTTGACAACCCGACTTTGAAGCCTAATGGCATTAGGATTGTGGGCAGACAGCTAGTTAGAGAGGGGCATTATTAAGTATAATGAATGTCAGTGTACCAAGCTCGTCCGACACATCAGGTGCCAATTATAGAGGCAGACCTTGATTTGGTTCTTAACTCAATGCACTGAGGAGGAGCTTCTTTGGCCTAACTGACATTTGCCTCATTAACGGTGAGAAACAGGAGGAGAAGCCGAGCGACCATCCTTGCCTCTGGCCCTCTGTGGGCCCTTGCTGGGGCACCGGGACACTTATCTTCTTCACTATGACTCCACTGAGCTCACTTCTTACCTATTATTGATGAGCTGGAGGGTGAATGGAATATGAATGGGAGGCAGTCAGAGTGACATTTGGAGGTGATTAGATCCTCTTGTGCACCATAGCTGTAGTGTTTGGCAGGGCGCTTCATTCATTAGTCAGCGGTGAATGGCGCCTGAAATCTTTACGCAAAAAGAGGTAAATAAAGCATTCATGGATATTATTGCCTCGGGCAGCCGGAGCAAACACTATTGATTTTTCTGGAGTGTTCTAAAATAATGGTCACAGATGTGTCAAGACATTCATCAAAGTACGTCTATGAGCCAAATCTTCAATGCAGTAAAAAGCCAATATGCAGCTCGGCTCTCTCGGAGTAATCGGAAATCTGTGCCAGTGTTAGTAGTGACACTTTAGCTTCTTGCCACAATATACTTCCAAGCAATAACACACACACACACACACCCCAGCCCCACAAGCTGCAACGTTTTTCCTTTCACTGAAAACAACATTTGCTGCTTACTTGCACTGTGATTCAGGCTCCAGCTTTTATGGATAAACCGGGCACACAGTGGACTGTGCTTTCTCATTTAAAACCAGGACTCAATATACTCCTCCTCAACTTGAAGAATATTGCAGCTGCACTTTTATAAATTCTCAGAGGTCCAGTCTCAAACCAACAAGCCTCAAGGTGCATGTTGTATTCTCTTCTAATAATATGTAATGTACTCACCACTACAAAGCAGATCCTCCCAAGGCACTACCCGCTGTCTTGCAATATATTCTCGGTCGGATTGCGGTGCTGATTATTAGGCCAATATATCAAAGTGAACAGCAAAAAACAACAGCAGGAGAAAAAGGTGACCATGGGCTTTCTATATCTGTCGGCACTGAGCTTTAATCGAATCAGTATAAGAGGTCGTGTGAGAGGCGGCCACATGATCTGACCTCGGTCAACCACGAGAGGAGGTTCTTGGAAAAGAGACATTTATTGCTGTAATGGAGTGATCTATGGATTGCTTCTGATCTGTGCAACCCTGATCAAATAACCACCTGTCCACCAACGAGTGGCTGGAGAGGCGAAGGCGGATGGAGGGGTGAAGAATCATAGATGGTTGTAGAGGAGTTTTCGCTTGGGTTGTGCCGAGTCGAAGCTGAGGTTCTGATAAGTAGTATGTTTCTCACAGCAAACAAAGTAGCGTCACACTGTGCATGTTTGAGTGACATAATAAAGATCAAACTGATCTGTTTTTTCTTTTTGGGTGAAGTTCTAAGCTTTCAAGATGATTGAGATGTTTGTTTGTATTTTTCTTCCCATGTGGCAGTGTGACTGTAAAGACTTTATCTCAAATCCTGGACAAGCAACTTTTAGCTGCACAAACCAAACAACAGATACACTGAAATATCACAGTAATAAAATGATCTTAAAAATTGTACTCACCTGATTAATAAATCGGTTGAGGTCAATGAGTTCCCAACAGATGGCAGAAAGAGAAAAAGAGAAGAAAGTATGTTAGACATGAGCAACAAATTAACAGCTCTGAGACCAATTAACTGCTTATAACTTAAAGATATCTCCTACATAAATGGAGAGAAATTGGTCTTATTTGGGTTACAAATGTGTATTACATGTATTTTTGAATCCATACACAAATAATTCATGAAAGATACAGGTAAAATAACTTTACACATGTACACGTTTGCAAACTGCACATACAATTAATGTCCAAAAATGCTCCCCGTGCATACAAATCCTTAAATGCATGCGCTTGCATGGCCTGACTTGCATGGTTCAGATTACATTTGTGCACATATCAGCTTGCATGTGCATGAGGAGTTTTGAGACTCAACATACTGCATTTATGTGCTGGTGGAAAGCTAGGTAATTGGATTCAGTTTTGATTTTCTTCTTTAGTCATTTCAAAGCTTTCTATGGCAGAACAGTTCATCACTCCTACATTGTGGGTTTGTGTGGATTTGAACAAATATCTGCAAGTACCCAAAGTTTTGTCACACAATGGTTTGTACTTTTCTCTCCACATGTGTGTCACAATATATTAATACCTGTAATAGAAAGATGAGAATGCTGATATTTTTGCAATTCCCCTGTGGGATAAACAAAGTGTTTTTCATATAATGTTACTAATAGACATGGTCAATATTATGATGAGTAATGCAGAACTGGTTAATACATGGTTGGCACAAAGGATCGACCGATATCGTTTTTTTAGGGCCGATACCAATACCGATTATTAGTAATTAAGGAAACCGATATTTTGAACCAATATTCATTTGCAGCAAAAATGTGAATTTTGGTGTCAAAGTTGAGAATAACACAGGGGATCTGAATACAGTATACTGGACGTTTGTTTTTTGTACATCTTGAAAATCTGTGATATAAAGACCTTAAAGGAGCTATATCATGAAAAATTGACTTTTATGAGCTTTTAACCATGTTAGTGTGTTATTTACTTATAAAAACTTCACAGAAGTCGTTATTTTTCTTCATCAATGCATATTTGCATCATCTGTATGAATATTCAGTCCAAGC
>JBBBVU010000012.1:27472055-27486099 GCA_037177055.1 Atherinosoma microstoma
GATGGCCGCCCTCCCTGAGCCGGGTTCTGCTGGAGGTTTTTCCTTCCTGTTAAAAGGGAGTTTTTCCTTTCCACTGTGGCCTCAAGCATGCTCAGGATGGGGATTGGATCCGAGACTAGATTCGATGCAGTCTGTTGGTCTCCTTAGCTAGGCTATTTGTTACAAATTGGCTTATATGAATCAATGTATTACAATCAGATTGTCTCAAACTGATTGTCTGTGAAGTGCCCTGAGATGACATTGTCATGAATTGGCGCTATAAAAATAAAGCTGAATTGGATTGAAATGGTGAGCTTAACACGTTCTGAAAGCGCGCTCCATCAAAAATAGACCCGATGCATATATTTAGCAGAGAGTCGCGACGAGGCGTTTCTGGGACGCATCTGATATATGCTGTGGCACTCCCGGTGTGAACCAAACCATTGACTAAAACAGCAGTGATTAGCTTCAGCGGCCATGGCGCAGCACATATGCGCCAAGTGGAAATGGGCCTCTACACGCACACATAAGAAAGGACAAAAACAAATCCATCCATTCATCCATCAATTTTTTTATACCACTTATTCCAAAGCAGGGTGGCGGGGGCACTGGAGCTTATCCCAGCAGCTACTTGGTAAGAGGCAGAGTACACCCTGGATAAGCACCAGTCCATCACAGGGCCGAAAACACGAGCAATATAATACAAATGTAAAATATATTTTTTTAATTGAAAAGGGGGAAATACAAACACTTTACAACATGAATCTTCTACTGGATTATAAAAGTGGATATAGGTCTGATTAATAGCCATGTCATTAGACAACCTGCATAATTTCTTTGAAGCTTTGGGCATCAAACACCATTTTAAAGAAAGTAAAGACAAGAAGTCATTTGTGTGCTGCTGCTACTGGCATGAAAACCAGCCCTAAAGATCAACATTTTGAAATGCCCTGAAGCAAAATAGCTGCACACGAAAGTGCAGAGATGCAAAAGGTGTACATCCTGGCATTTCTGTATAAATCCCTTTAAACCCAAAGCGCCTAAGAGCAAGAGGATTTTAGCAAACAAGAAAAGCCTATTTGGAGCATCACAGGACAGCTCTTTACTCAGAGGGGCTTTCAAAGTCTGATCATGAGCAGGTTGCATGTTGGCTGGGAATGAAACTTTAATTATCTTGATGCCTCCTTCTCATTCTGACCAGCGATCAGGGCTCCCTTCCCTTCCATCTGAAGCCACAGTAAGACAGGTTAATAGGGGTGCACGTTTTACGGGCAAATAATCAGACATATGGGATTGCGGAGGAAAAAACCTAAATCCCTGTTCCAAATAATAGTTTTGCTTTTCTTTCCTTTGCAGTCCAAAAATGGGGTCAAATATTTTAGGAGCACCAAAAATACATACAAAAAAATTGCTGACAGCATCTTGGGTTGAGTGTTAAAGCCAGTAATTTGTACTGGATGTTCATATGTAGGTTTTGCTGGTTAACATTTATTTGAGATATGGAAATGCAACTTTCCTGCAATTGAAGGAATGAATGAATGAATGAATAAGAAGAAGAGCAGTCAGGATGACCCCATCTTTTACTTTTTGTGCAGTTATTTTCCCCTACCAGCACGACCACATTAACAAAATCTAGGATTTGAATTTAGGACTTTTAAAAACGTTTAATATCATCCAATTTAAGATTCTTATCACACTAATCAGAAGATGATAACCTACCCGGTTCAAAGGGATATTTTGCCATTTTTTGAATGAGAATGTCAGTAATCAGGTTTCCATTGCAAACATAAACTCTCAAAACTGACCAGCATCTTCTCAGATTATCCCAGATGATCCTAGAAATGGAAGTAATTCCTGAAAAAGGGCCCTCTCCAATTCCTCTTCTGAATTACTGCCACATCTTTGAGGCTTGTTTCCTGTTAAGACAACTAGGCCTACATCTTCAACTGAATTAAAACCACTAGCACTGTAGTCTCCACCCTCTGTTGATGTCATGACATTTAGTTTATTCCCTTCAAACTCATCAATGGAAATGTAATTCTCACTCTCTTTTTTTTGTTTCCTCTCAAAAGATAACTTCAGATTTGCTTTCTAGTCAATAGAAAACCCAGCTACATCCTTTCTTCACTCAACAGCTGTCAGAGCGTTCTTAGCTGAAGAATCACAGAGGAATTCAGATGGGGGAGTTAAGCTAAAAGCTGCTCAGCTGGGGGGCCAAAAAAGATCTACTCACAATATAAAACCACTTTTGCATTGGACAGTAATAAATGTGTCAGACTTTTTGCATAGCTTACTGTCGGGCATAATTTTAGATTTAAAATATGGTCAGGCTTTTCAACCGGTCTTTATTTCTATTTCTACGGTTCCATAGTTGGTCATTTGGGATTACAATAGCAGAATATGGAGTCACAGCTGGCCAGCAGCATGATACCTAGACTAGCCACAACATGCAGTGATGTTGAGTAACACAGACATTCCCTATATATAGTTTTGTTGAATCGCTACAAAACCTTTGACCAAAACTTTTCTCATTTGGGGTTATAGCTATTGTGACTAACTGCTAGCTTAGCTCCCTCATCAGAATTTATTCCTTTTTTTTTTTTTTTTACCTGAGATCGTGCTGACTGTTGTCTGCTGCAAGGAAGACTCTGACTCTCTATAAGTATTTTTGCACAAACCCACTTTAACTAAAACCTATAGGAACTCTATGTTTATAAAATGTTGCATGTCATTTTTAGAAGATATATGCTATTTCACACTATCAAATGCTAATCAATGCTTATATACAGGAGGAAAAGCTGTTAATATATTCTCTGCTTTTGGTACAATTACACCTGCTCACTTGAACATAACACAGAATATAATGTATAGTCTTTTGTATTTTCCAGTATCACTCCCCACACAGGGAGGGTATGGATTTTATTCATGACTTTCATTACATGCAGCTCTGGGAACCACTTTTACTCCATTAGCTGCACTGTCTGTTATGAATGGCTTTTGCCGCACTTTCCGTCATTTTTTTTTTTTAGTTTAAGCTCCCAAACACACCCCTCAGCCTTTGCTGTGTTTTATCTTGTTTGGCCAACCTACACAAAGCATATCCAATGGTTATTAAGGTCAGACAATTAGATTCAGCCAGCCATGGTACTGGTGACTTAATAAGTATAGACAATTATCTGGAATTAATATGATAGATGCTATTGTTTTTTTGGTTTATTTTTTTGTTTTTTTGCTGCCTGCCTGACTCAGTCAGATTTTGGCAGGGCTTCAGGTTATTAATATGCATCCACTGTATTAGTTTGAGTAACAACACTCTGCATGCAGCAGTTGCCATTTCATCATAGAGAATGTGATTATTAGTTAGAGGTGTTACTATATGATCAGAGATGAAGTTACTCACCAGTGGAGCCAATTGATTGCACCACTACCAGGCTCAGGAACAGTGTGTGCTGTGTACTCAGTAGAAAAGAAAATCATAAATAGAAATAAACCAGGTTAAAAACAGCTTTGACTCCGCTTTATGACTTAGATGGTGAAGTCAAAACAAAACAAGGGGAAAGAATTGGAAAAAAAAAAGGCAACACTTTTTCTCCAAAGCGGTTTTACATATGGATTTTTTTTCTCCTGTCTGCAGATAGATCCTTGAGGATTTGCAAAACACTGTGTGGCTTCCGCGAGTCCCTTAAATCTCAGAGGAAATACTATCCACCCGGTGCAATTGTACATTCAGGTTCAGGATTTGTAGAGCAATTTGCACTACAGAGTTCACTGTTTTCTAGCAGCTTTAGCTTTTGACACCTTTTACCACACTGTGGTTTTACCATCTGGCACCCAATAACATCTGAGAGCTATTCCTTGAGGACAACAACAAAGCTACTGAGGGACACATTCCTGAAGCTGTCTCTGTCGCATAATGAGCGCTGTCAGGGATTTACAGCACTGAACTTTTGCGCCCTGATCTATGGCAGGTCACTGCTGAGTTCATATCAATAATTCATCATGCAGCACTGCACTCCTCCCTGTTATGAAACAAATCTTGTTAGCAAGTCCTGCTGAAACTGTCTTTAAAATAGAGTCTCCCGAACAATGGATCACTTCTCCTCTCAAAGCTGGAGTAGATGAGTTCATGAAAAGCAGATACAGTGGCCCTTGCTCTTTATATCCATGCTGCATGGCTTTGCACAGCCTTCTGCTGGGTTATTGTGAAACAACCTGGAGCTGTCAGAGACTGAGGAAGCCCAGAGAGAAGAGGGCAGGGAAGTGGAACACCGTAATGTTTGGGGCTGCTCTGATAAGATCCAGAGAGACTCCTCTCCCTGTCTTGCTTCCTCTGTAGTCTCCTCAGCTGGCAGCAAGTGACGGTAACCTTTCCCGTCGATGACAGGTACTAAAAGCAGCAGGGGGATTTGAAGACATTATGTCTAACTTCCTTCAAATTAGCACCTTTTTTTTTTCTTGTTGCTGTTGTTGTCTTCTCCGGCTTCACTCATCAAGGAGACTGCAATCAGTCCATTCACCGTGAATAATTACACACCAGGGAATACTGAGCACATGATGAACATTCTGTAAACACTTTACATAATGCTCAGGTATCCATAAAACTTCAAAAACAAGTTAAGTCATGAACAAATCAAATGCACTACTTGACTTCCCGTTACAGGAGACTATAAATCTCAGGCCTTGAACACACCACTGCAGTGCAAACAAGATCCATCCACCAGAGTAATACAGGTCGAACAGTTCCCCTTATATTAGCGTGCTAATGAGGTCCCAGTGTGATACTTTTTAATGAGACCATCCAGGAGGCCAATTGTCCATAACTAATTATCATATGCTAATTGGCGCTCCAAAGTGCAGAAATAGGACTGATTTTGTTTGTCTGCGCCTCTCATTTCCTTTTCCTCTTGGTGTGTGCATTGTATCAAAAGTGCTTAATGATTGTAATTATGGCTAAAAGATGGTGCAACTCAAATTTTTCTTTAATGTGATTACGACTACACTGGCTATAAACTGCAAGCATCTAGCTGCAAGTGGGTGAGTAATGCAGAAAAGTACAAAACGTTAACATTCACCAAATAATAACCTCTGGGCTCCACCTGCGGGAAAACAATAGCTTTTAAACTTTTCTCCTCCCAAACTGTTGGTGATTATTATTTCAATCACAGTGTCTCACTCTGTCTGCGGTGGCCTTGATAAGCCAGGTGTAACAAATTCTTCTTGCAATATTGCACATCATCCTCATTTGCCACCCCTGATGCTTCGAAGTATGAAATAAGGTGAAGAAGGAATCTCAGCTAGATCCCACTGATCTGTAAAAGAATGCACCCTGATGAATGGCACCATATCGAATTACGCTCAAGTAAAAGAAAACATTGGGTGGCACCTGGCAATGGACCATATTGGTTCAGTTCTGGTTCAGTGTGCCAGAAAATGGGACAGGGACCACTAACAAATACAAATAACTGCTATAACTTTAGAGCTTGTGGCTGGCCGGCTCTGCAAACTGAATATAGCAAAAAGTTCTGGTTCAGTGCCCAACACAAAGGTGATGGTCCTGCTGGAATCATGAGGGGAAAGCTGCTATCTGCTGAGAAATACAATATCAAGATTGACCTCGTCATGGCACTGGGGTAGAAATAATCAAACTGCAATACACACAGTGTCAAAACAGATACTTGACAGGCAAAGCAAACAGCACAAACCAGTTGATGGAATCACATGGCAACAGTTTGCCTATGGCCCACGTCTTCTCGTGTAAAAATCAATACCTTCCTCACTACTCCACTAATTCTGAGCACATACACATGTCCAGATTCTATTTTGCTCATTTAGGTGGCCATTAGGGTTGTGACAATTAGCTATGGACAATGAAGCCGGGAGGCAGGACAGCGGTATCATGCTGGATCCCCATTAGCTCATTAGCATGGGGTCATTAGAGATCGAAATGACAGCCACACCACTTGTTTACTGCGCGGCACAGCACATTGCAGGAGGGCCACACTCGACCGTGATGGCTGATAGGCTTTTCACGCACAGAGAATGGGGGATATTTCAATGTTAATGAACACGGCAAGCAGCATTTCTTTCAAAACACCGTTAAAGTCAGGAAATGCGTGCTGATTTCTTAGTCACAGTCAGTGAGGAGTTCCCTGCAGTTTCTCCAGACAATGGTTTTTTAAAGGTTTCTTCCAAGGTTGTTCGAACATAAGATAATGTTAGAAGCTCAACTAATGGCCATGTGAGATTTGAAGCTTTTATGAAGAGAAGCAAGAACTCTTGAAGCCTGTTTATGGAAGCTGACAGCTCATTAAATCAGAAGAGTCAACATGAAGCACATCACTGCTCAATTACACTACAGAATTACACGAAAAATAGAACGGGAGACTTGATAAAATGTGCAGGATATTTGGAAAAATTAATGGCCTATGCTGCCTTCCATGAGCATGCTCATTTAAACTCTCAGAATAATTACCAGTGCATTTGTTCCCTACAGCAACACAAGTATGTGTGGGATTGATGGATGGCGGCTTTACATCCGCAATTTATCATGTCACATCAATACATTCCAAGGAAGAAAACATGTTCTTGCATAAGGGGCTGTGTATGATGGAGTTGCTCAATGAGTGGACAGCATATTGTTTGTAAGGGAGCACAGCAATGGGGTGTAATGTGTTTGCCATCTCTTGAATGTCTGTGAAATCTGTTTACATGGTTGCTTAGACCTTTTTCTCCTGCAGTACAGCATCCACACCTGCTCCTAGACCAGCTGATGTAGGGCTGCACCTTTTGAGAACATATTGAGTGGTCAATCCGAGAAAAAAGCCGAATTTCAAACAGGTTCCTGAAAACCTGAGGCTAAAATCATCCATCACCTTGGGCTGCTTCAAATGCAGACATCAAAAAAGCTACCTCATGGATTGATCTTGGTGATCATATAATGGATTTTGCCAGTGCCAGACTGATGGCTGTAATGGGTTTTTGTGCTGGCTGCCTATCGGAGGTTTGTCAGTTGCACCGGCTCTCCATGGAGGACTCTCTATATTTGCCGGAGGCCCCTTATACTGGCTCTCAAGGGACCTTATACTAAATTGACTTCAAAAAGCACTCAAGGAAACAAGAGAAAGAAACATCAGCAGCTCCAGAAGGAAGAAAAATAGGACTATATCTTGACATCCTTTGAAATGTATGTATGTGAAGCACAGATGTTCTTTTATAGGTTTTAGGTGCTAGATATTCTGTGTTCTCCTTTATCTCCAATCAAAATGACCATAATCCAAAATTCACTCCCTCTTTGGTGCAGAATGTTCACTGAGTCAACAGCAGATAACTGCAGGCTGTTTTGCATTATAATGAATTAGTTACATGTGAATCAAATTAAGCAAATGGAGCTCATGACAGAATTATGTGAACAGAGTTCTTCAGATGGAACAGTTTTCTTTGCAGCTCCAATGAGTGATTTTCCAGTTAAGTGAACGGCTGGTACATTAGTCCTATTCGTTCACAGTAACCTGTCATTTGCGGCACTTAATTTAACCAAGGACAGAGTACAGCTTTCAAGTAGCTTGTCAAAGAAACTGAGCAACACATCAGTCATGTGCTTTGCACAGCCACATAGTTTTCCTTTTTCCAAACTTGGATGCACTCAGTTTTGTGATCATTTTGGTTCTGCCCTATTCTTTAATTTGCAACTCCATAGCAGATGGGAGTGTTTCTTTATCTGAGGTCTCTTTTTCAGGCCATTGCCAAATTCAAGAAACTGATCCCGAATGTAGTTTCACACTGCAGTGGTAATTACACCAGATACTCCCCCTCAGTGACTAATTACATCAGTCATCTACATCATCATGCATCAATCATGTACCTGCAGGAGACAGCAATTTGACGTCCCAGTACAGTTGATTACTGCACACAGAGACCCAGCAGACAGCTCTACACAGTCCAGTTGGAAGGCAGAGCTCACTGCCAGGCCAAAGCAATGAGCATCAGCTCATAGCACCTCCCTCTGCCCCGCTGTCAACCAATCAGGCTCACCTTGACTTGTCAGCAGTAGGGTCCATCTCTCACCTTGAAGCATATAACATTTCCTAAAATTTGTGGATGTTTTCAGCATCCAGACAAGACAAACCTTATCTACAGCTCCAAAGTGTCAAGTTTGTATTGTAGTGCAGCTGCCAGCCATAGTCACAGTGGCTGGTGGGAGGAAAAATGAGCAATAAGGTCTTAGCCTGAGGAATATAATAACAGATAGGCTAAATAAATAAGTGCAAGTGCTGGGATATTAATACTGCCAGGAGTCAGTGGTATAGGCAGTCTTACTGACATACAGTGTGGCGCCCTCACAATTAGATCCACCTATGTGCTGTGCTGCAGCCTGCTATGAACACAGTGCAATCACAAGGCACCTGATGGGATGAAGTGAGAGAATAAGTTCCAGCCAATGCTTCAGACTTTGTTGAAACAACTGCTTCAGCCAAAAATCTGCTGAAGGATGGATTCAAGAATCCAACTATTAATATAACAGCGACCGCTCCGAACCAGCTCACCGCAAAGTTACAGCAAACATACCTGCACATAGCTTTAATACACCTGTATGACTGAGGTTGAATGTTGTATGTGGCTTACCTTTCTCTGTCTTGTCTATTTATGGTTCCAAAGCCTTAAGTTCAGTTTTTGGAACTGGGAGATGTTCTCCTATCAGGTTCAGACTGGTTTTGTGGCACTTTTCACCCAATTGCTAATATTTGGTCTGTTGTTTGTTAGAAGCGTTTGCAAATGTTGGACATGAATGACCATAAAAGTGATTAACTGTTGATGTTAATACAGGTCGGGATCTGGATCCAAGAAATGTTTACTCTTGGTAGAGCAGAGATCATCAAATCCAGAACTCTTGGGTCAGTGTCATGCAGGTTTTCAATGTATCCCAACACTGCTCCAACACACCTAACTCAAATTAATGAGTCATGTGCAGAACTTCTTGGGTTGTTGGATTAATTCAATTTGAGTCAGGTGTGTTGGAGCAGGACACCTACTGGACAATGGCCCAAGAGGTACGGATTTGATGATCCCTGTGATAGAAGCTTGTATCTCGGACTACTCTTGTTAAGTCAGACTGTCACTACTAAAGAGATTGTGTACTTCCTCCGAAGAACCAGGTTAAATAATGCATAACTTAAAGTAAAATTTATATTGAGTCACTGCATAGCTGTAACAAAAGGACAGAAATTTGCTAAGCTTTGCCCTGCTGCACAACAGAAAGAAGTCCTCATTGACAAAGACCTGCTTCATATTATGAAGATTGTGCAATGCAAACTGTATACGACCTACTTGAAGTCGGGCTGTCACTATATTTTTGGTGTTTGTTTCTTCTTTTCAAAATTCAAGTTAAAACTATAGAAGATAAAAATCACACCCAGAAATACTGGGAACATATATTGTGGTTAGAACAAGGGTCTTCAACCACATCTCAATGTTTTTCCAAAGTGGTTTTATAAAATTTGATGGAATTAGCGGAGCCTGAGTTTACAGTCCCATCATGAAAAACCACATGTAAACTGTTAAATGTCATAATGTTATGTACAGTGTTAGAATGCAGACCAAAGTCACAGGGCAGCATACTTCTCTATACAGCTCAGAGGTCACGTCAACCGAATATTTTCCATCATTGACCGTTTTTTTAAAACGGTGACAGAAAAATCCGAAGGCCATCCGTCATTTTGACAGACTGCAATTTACACCCCCAACCACTTGGTAGCGTGTGAGCATATTAATTAGCTATTATCTGTTACCAGTCCAGCTGAACCACTGGCGCAAAAGAAGTCCATGCTGCGAGATTTCCTCACGCTGAAGCGAGTGCTTACGGGATCAGGAAACCCCTCATTCAGAGAATCTTACAGACTTCTGATCACTTTATTTGTGAAATGTTCCCTAATTACAAAACTTCTGCTAAAGTAGCACTTGTAATTCCAGTCTCTAGTGTAGCAGCAGAGTGCAGACTCAGCCTCCAGAACATCAAAATAGCCATGAAGTCTTCTGTCCGAGGCAAAAGTCCAAAAAGTCCATTCAGTAACGCCGTAAATTCTCTGCCATCTCTGCTACAACCTAACCTGCAGGAGGCGTCAAAGATTTCCCAGACACCTGGAAAGATGTCTCACTCTGACACATTTTCTAGAACTAAATTTAACTTGTCTCACTCCTACGTATTCTTCCAATCTTAACGTCGTGAAACTATTTTCAGCTTCCTTATTCAATTCACTGTTCTATCAGGTACAGCACACATGGCAAGACTGAGAGGTCAGGGTGGTGCCCTTTTAGAGATTACTGTAGTTATAGGGCTGGGCGATATGAACCAAATTTCATCCCAGTGTGGCCCTCAATCTATTTTGAGAAAAAGTCTCGATATATTTGAAAATCTCGATATATTGCCCAGCCCTACTCTAGTGGTCAGCCACTGTTAATGCAAGCTCTCCATGTTGTCACTGATCTGTTTTGATTCAATGTTGGTCGGTCCTCAGAGGCCCCCTTAAAATTAAAGTGACAGTCAAAAAAGTCTAGCACAGCCTCTGCTACAGCTGCTTACGATTGAGGACTAACTGGAAAAGAAACAGTATGTGTGCATGCCATGGTGTTGGCTATCACTACACACCTGTCAGGGTTGGGGGATTCAAAGAATGGTTGGAAAAGTCTTGTCGATTTCAAATATTTTTACTTGAAATGCCCATCTCTAATAAAAGAAAAAAGAAAAAACTTGTTCTCCCTCCTTCTTTCAGTTGTTACTTTATTTACATTGCTCAATGAATCTCCTTGTAATCAAATTAACACACAGTAAACCCACATCTGTGAAACACTTGGGCATAAATACTGTACACAAAGAGGTTGGGGAATGCAGGGTTAATGGAGGGCAGCAGATTGTTGTTGCTCAAGACCCCCCCAAGCAAGTTAATAAGGCTGTGTCTACATTCATGTAAATGTCTATGTAATTTGATCAATTCAGGAAAAGGGCTTCTCATAGGCAACCAATGAAGTATTGATGAACCAATCCAATGGCATCATTTCCATCATAACAGAACCGGATGGCCAGCTGGTGTCTGCCTGACATACATTATTGGCAAATACATCAGTCTGCCTCCTGAAGGCAGAGAAAGACTAAGAAATAGAAAAACAATACTTGGTCTGCAGTACCTATATATTCAGTGTCAACATGACACTTAGCTTGGTAATTTGATGACACAGTACTCTCAAAATACAGCAGAAGTCTGATGGAGAGTCATCTCACTGTCCTACAAAGTGAAAACGATGAGGTTAATAACAGAAACTCTCTGGCCTAAAAATGAAAGACAAATGAATTTTCAGTGGGAAGCACAAGCTGCTTAAATGACATTAGAGTAATAATCTCCCAATGCACAGCCTTCAAGAGCCTTTGACACCGCTTCTACCCCATTATCCCCACACAAATGTTTTCTGGTGGTGGTCCGTGGGGTCTGCATCCTTCTTGCTAAATTAGGTGGCTTGGGATATCTCAGAGCATATTCATCTTTGATGTTTCATTTAAAAAAAGAGCTAAAGAGGAAGTGACATCCCAGTAGAGAATATTATGCTAATCTAGCAAATGTTAATTAGGCCCAAAGGGTTAATTTCTTTTGCTTTTTCAACTCAATACTTTAATCTGTTTTTAAGTTAAAATGCTTATAATGGCGAGTGCTTAGAAATAATAAGTGTTACAAAATTTGAAAACATACGTTTTTCTTTCCTTTTTTAGCTAAAAGTTTCCTTAATCCTCCTTTGAAATGTAATTGGTACCATCTCGCAGCTAAGCTCTCTCATCTAGCCCAGAATAACATAATCGACTGTCATTTATCACAGAAATTCAACCACATATTGCAGCACATCTTCCCATTTATTGCATAGTAGATTTTTTGTGGTGGCTAAGGAGGGCAAAAGAAGGTTGTCGAGTATTGTCTCTACAAACAAAAAAGAAAAACAACATGCAATCCAATGGCCAATATGGAATTTAAAATAACATTCACAATACCCACAACTTAATCACATTTCATTAATTAATTCTCCCAGTGATCCAGCAAAGAATACCCAAATGAATGATAATTACTTTGACACCGAGGTGCTACACTTATCTCACAATCCTTTTTTGTATAGATGAGTAAATCACAAAGGAAACTCTAAACATGTACCTGCAGAGTCAACAGGGGCCACGTAGCATGTGAAACATTTGATTTGATGCAGAGCAGTGCATGCACTTGGGGCGAATTTGGCCCAAAGCTTGTTTGAAATGAACCAACGAGTGCTCACAGACAAAAGGTATGGTCCCCTACAGGATTGCTTATTCACATGCACATTCACCAGAAAGTCGTTGCCTCTCTTTCTGACATTTCAGTGTAGCATTAGGTACTTTAGCCTCTTGAAAATGGGTGCAGCACCAAAGCACAAGGGCCCTATTTGTTTTTCGCTTTATTCTTTTTTTTCATTATAGATGCAGAGAAGAATGAACGGCTCTCACTACTCACGCTGAGTGATGAACAGTGTCCTGACATGGCAGGTAACAGTTATGTATCACCCTTCTGCCTATATGTGACACTTTGAAATGATAGGCGTAACTGCAGGGAGTGATGGATTCAGCACTGCAGCAGCAGCTCACATGCGGGGGCTGAATCAGAGAGTAGGCATTCATCTCAAGGTTGGTCTAAAAGTTAAAATTAAAGGGGCGTGGAGCTTGACCGTTTCAAGGTTGCATTCACACAATTTTTTTCCCAAGGTCTACTTTTTAAGTTGCATTAAATAATGCCATCTCCAAAAGGCACTATTAAAGGGCTAAATAATTACTTTGGAGTAATGGCTTCTTTGAACGCCACAACAAAAACTTACATTACATATTTGAGATAAAAAAAATCCTGCATGTGCAGACAGAAAACTTTATCTTCTGGGCGTTGTTAAATTATTAATCGTCAAACATGTAACTTCTAGCAAATAGTTGAAATATTTTAAATTATGCTGTTTTAGCATAATACACAAAAAAAACTTACTTGTTAAATGAACAGAATAAAGACATGGTAATAGTTTCCACCTAAATCAAATTATTTAATTTAGTGAGAAAGAATTTTGTTGACTGAACTAAATATAAATATGCTGCATCAGCTTGATGTATTTGGGTCTTGTTAGTCAACCCTCTGGGTTCAACAGAGGTGCCAGCGTGTTCCAGATTGTATAACCGATTTAAGGTGATGGGGCAGCAAGACAGCCACGCAGATTCTCCATTCCAACTTCTGTCAAGAATATAGACTTCAAACTATATACCAGTTTTTCAATTATGTTGATAGACCAAGTAAAACCAGATTAACGATAAAAAATATACGGCATTACAACGCGTTTGCTGCATGTTTGTTGCAGGACGAAACGGTAGAAAGGGGGATTCTAAGGAAAGTGTTCACAAGCAACAACGGAAAAGATAGAATAACACCTTTCCTATTGGTGGAAAAATGCACCACATCAAAAATGATATGACAAGGTGACGCATTTGGTTGCAGAGGAAGAGGGGAAATTGTGGGAGTGACCCAAATTCCACCAAAAGGAGCTTGAAATGCTGCCCACTGGTGGTCAAATGGTTAATAGACTGTACTACTACTGTATCTTTAATGCGATGTAGCAGCAAGACAGTCTCCATTTCAGCTTCTGTTGAACCAGATTTTAAATGTGTTGACAGACCAGAATTATGATAAAAAATTGACGGTGTACCTTTTTTGTGTGTGTATATGACAATCACATTTGGTGCGCGTTTGGTGCAGGAAGAAACGGAAAAACAGCCAATTCTAAGGAACGTGCTCGCAAGCAAAAAAGAAAAACTAAATCTTAGCAAAAACTGAAGAACCCCTTTTCGATTGGTGGAGAAATGCACCACATCAACCAATCAAAAATCAATTATATGACAATTTAGTTGCTGAGGAAGAGCAGACAAAATCCACCAAAAGCAGATTGAAGGCAAGGCAAGTTTATTTGTATAGTACATTTTCAGGTTCAAGACAATTCAAAGTGCTTTACATAAAACATTAAAAGCATT
>JBBBVU010000012.1:27507088-27524109 GCA_037177055.1 Atherinosoma microstoma
GACTTAGAACATTGTAAGAGACTATTCCAAGGACTTATAAAAGTGATTTTTGCATAATATGTCCCCTTTAAAATTATTTAGAATAGAATCTGAGATCACATCTTTGGATATTGACATTTTCCCCATTCAAATAAAAAAAGACGATGGAAACAATTCCACGTGTTTTTCTGAAACATGATCAATGTATCAATGTTTAACATCCATCCATCCATCCATCCATCCATTTTCTGTACCGCTTAATCCATACAGGTTGAGCTGGAGCCTATCCCAGCAATTATCAGACGAGAGGCAGGGTACACCCTGGACAGATCGCCAGTCAATCACAGGGCCCAATGTTTAACATATATTTTTAATTTGGATTGATGCAATCTGCCCATTGATCATTATATGGATGTATCAAATGTATCAATTTAAAGTTACATCCCTACACTATACCTAATTCTGACAATATAAGCTCACACCAAAAACAGAAACACCAAAATAATGCCCAGCTAAAGGAAAAGGCGAATAATGCTCATCAAGATCCAATCCACTTAATTTATATAGCACATCTTAAAACACATTGTTGCTAATGTGCTGTACATACAAAGTATAATTGAGACATTCCACACAGTCAAAAAATCTGCACTCCAAAAAGACATTTAAAGACTTGAGAAGCAAAACACTGATATATTTGAAATATACCAAAGAAATCCAAAAACTATGAAATACACTAAAATAAATTGAGACTAAAATACACTAAAAGCAATAAAAGATTAAAATGCATTAAAACAAATTAACAGATTGAGAAAGGCTACAATAAGACAATTAGCTTGGTAGAATACACTAAAAGAAATTAAAAGATTAAGATACAGTAGAAGAAAATACAAGTCTAAAAACATGTTGAAAAAAAGAAAAGAAAGAAGAAGAAGAAGAGGCCATTAAGGTGATTGATGGACTTCTGTGGCAAATGACTCATATGAAACAGTGATACAGAATTACTAGAGGAACTGAAAAGCACTAATGTGTTAATCAAATCATGAGAAGAGCAAAGACTCAGACTTCTGCTTCACAAACACTAATCTGAGTCAAATAAATTACACGTTAATTTGATCCATATTTCAGTGGAACATAGCATACATATCAAAAGGGATGAGGAGAGGCAATTTATTTCTTTTTTCCAATAACAGTACTGCCAGAAAGAAATATGTCTTCATGACCAAATAATGCTTGCTGCTTGATCGTCCACTTATTGAAAGAACGTCTTCAGACAGCATTCGTCTAGATGACATTTTATGACTTAAATTACACAAAGAGACATGCCGAATCATCGAGGCACCAGTGGCTTATCTGACATGTTCCCAAACAAGAAGCAGCTTCAGGCAAATGCTACAAGGCACGCCACATCATTCCATTACAGCTATTAATTCAAACTAATGTTAATTCAGTTTAAAGAGACAAGCACAAAAAAAATAGTTTTTTTTTCCAGGGATGCTGTGTGGGCGCAAGCCAGAGCAAATCAGCAAAGATGTTATGTGGACAACGAGGTTGAGATGAATTCATGTTGGTTCATATGGGAGGGTTGAGTAATCCACACGGGTGCCAACCTTGAGGACCTCTGAGATTGTATCAAAAACCAAAATGAGTTTCAAAAGGAGAAATTCTGTGTATGAAAAGACGGCAGTGGGAGGATGCCTTAGGCACATGAGGTACTGAAGAGTTACACAGTCAATACCAACAAAGACAAAGCAAAATGGAGTATGATGTAAAATTCATATTCTAAGTGCATTAGCGGGCCACAAGTCAGGTGTAAAAACCTCTTAAGTTACACAAAGACAGTGGAAAAACCTGCATATCCCCCCATCAAAGTCCATACTCATTAAAACACTAAAAACAGACTTCACACGGTGCATCACTAACACCGATGAGAAGGGGAGGGGAAAAAAGACTGTTGTGAGCAGCCAGTGAAAGGTTGCAGCTGGAAAACGCACCAGGTGTTGCATCACTTTCCAGCTCCGAGGAGATAGCAGCAGCTGTCTGCTATCATCAAAACACGGCTACCTCATTTTCCTGTCCAGAAGTCAGCACTGAAATATGCTGAAACCCATCACCCAAATGCTGTAAACTAATGTCCTACGTCTCTGCCATGGTGACAGGCTTTAAATGTATTTTCATATTACCCTCCATTTCAAAGTGGCCACCATTGTGGAGAGGCTGGTTCAGATCATTTGTCAATCCAGGTTGATACTTGTGGTGAGTAATGTCATATGAGAAGCATGGCTCATGTGGCTTGTGAGTGAACAGACTTGTCAAATGCAGACAGACCATAAAGCAGGAAGGCGGTCAAGAAGGTGCCTTTGAGGGAAAAAGGCAAAGGGAGCTTTCTAAAATATAAAATATGCATTGCAGCATTTTTTAAAGCACTGCTGTCTAATTTGTTTCAATGCTTTTGTCAGATGGTGAAGCATTATGTATTGAAACTATGCTTTATGAAAGACCATGGTAATCTCAAACTTAATTTTTTTTTGACAACTTTAGCTTCTTTCTTTTTTAAAAGTAAATCTATTTTAGCAGAAATAGAAAAATGTCATTTTCAAAAGTTTCTTCTGCCAATATTTTTTGCCCGTAGCTAGCTGATGCAACAGGTTAATAAAATTTCTTTTCGGCAACTTTCATTCACATGTATAAAAGTGGATTAAGCGGTACAAAAAAATAAATTAATGTATAAAAGTGGTGCTGCATGGGACCAAAATGTGCAGGTGCATGGAAGTGTGTGGTGTCAGCCCTGTCATGGATCAGCAACCTTTCCAGGTACTTCCCCCCAAATGTCACCCAGGATGAATTCCAGTGTGCAAATGGATTAAACATATATGCCGAACAGGAGCCAGAAACCATGTCATGTTAGATCCTTGTAATACATATGCTAATAAAGGATTTAGTGGGTGTTATATTTCTGATGTGAGAGATTGTGACTACTTTATTTCCTCGCTGATTCATGAGCTGTAAATGTGACAACCTAGTCCAAGTACACTACTGTTCAGATAATCACTGAAAATTCTGTGGAAAAGAATTAAGATATGATATTCTATAGCACTTAATGCATGAATTGCTCATTTTTCCTTTCAAAAAGGACAAGCTGTGACCCCTAAACAGTGCAGACTGTGAGCTGTGCTGCAGATGTGGATTTGATTATTACTGCAACTACAGATAGATTCATGGTTGAATACAGTAGCTACAGTTTGGTTTCTGCTCCACTTATTTATGCCTGACTTATTAATACATCCTGCTGCTCAGAAGTACAACAAGCTTCAATGAACACCTCTCAGCACAAGCAATGTCAAACCCCTGCAGTTAGCATTATGTCCCTTTTAAGCTAACATGACACAGTCAGAATCTTAACAGTGAGGCTGCAAAAATATCTATCTACAATTTGTATTGTAAGGGTAATAATGAGGCAACTCAAAAAACACATTATAATTATTTTCTTCTGACACATTGTTAGCATGATCGGTTGGTGCCACTCGAAGCAGTCAGCCTTATTAACCTGCTGTCTTTTGACAGCTTTTATCAACAAAAATCCTTAAAATGAGAACACATGCCGAAGTGCCCACAGGAGCCTCTAATCAATACTCCTTCTAAAAGGGTGATCCACCATCTCATCAAAATCTCTGACTGATCAGATGACATTATGCTAAAAGCTGAATCAGTCATAGCCAGTTTTTCAGTCATCTACCTACTTTTTGTTTCATGCATAACTTCTTAAAGTTGTTAAAGTAATTTTGTACATTGATTTTAATGCAGGAATAAACATGAAGAATGTATTAGTGGGATTTGTTTTTAAGATTGTACAGTTAAAAAAAGATTAGGAAAATCTAAGATAACTCATTAAAGTGCTCTAATTGGAAATGACTCGCATCAAGTCAGAAGAGACTGGGTGAAAGACATGTTTGTGTCCAAAAATTTCCAATTTGGACCATTTCTCCACTTCAGCAGCCACTTTCCACCCAGACACAGCAGAAAAGTTCCCACACTAATTTACTGCTCCTGCTGATCTCATCTGTTCCCCTTGATATCTAGAGACATCTGATAGCTTCAGCTCTCATAACCATGGGTTGATGCCAACAAAATCCTAGACCATAGATCAATGTGCACTGTCTCCTGTGAGTTGGTCCATCTTCAAAGTGAACATTACATTCACTATCAGATAGCCTGAATAAGCTGCTGCAGTTCATGAACTGATGTTACTGAAGACGTCTAATGTCGGCTGCTGTCGTGGAGGCTACTTTTAGGCTAAAGGCAGGCTACTGTAGGTAAGAACTGAAACATGGAGATGGTGTCTATAAAAAAATAAGGTGATAAATAAAGACTATAATGTGGATGTCCCTCACAAAGGAAGCATTGACATGGAAAAAAGACAAATATTGAAACAAAGAAAATAAACTCATTTTAAATTAATTTCCAAAGAGCTCCCACGGTCACCACTAACCAGCCAACACTGCCGGGGCTTCTTGGAAATGATGCTCATCAAATCATCTCAGCCATGTCATTGACTAAGCAGAAATTTTTCCAACTCTAAATGAAGCTATTAAACCCCTCCATTGTCACTTAATTGGTAAAATGGTTGTTTTAAAAATGAAAACATCTACTGAAATGCAATCAGCAGCCTGTTTCATCAACCCTTTTTCAGGTCAGTGAGGAACACAGCACCTCGTTTTCTAACTGTGCCCTTCAGTCTGTGCCGATACTGTGTGAGCTAATCTATGTGTGACCAATACTGCCTCGTTAGCAAGATTTTTGCAATAATTAGACTGAGTTAGTAAAGCGATTATTTGCAGATCAGATTGGAGTTATCGAAGCTTCTTGATGCTAAGACATTACACTCACTGGTGCCACTGTCTGAGCTGCAACACTGTGTTAGGATGCATTTGTGGGTGAGAAATACAGGAAATTGTGACGTGCAATGCTTTTCTCTGCAGTGCTCATTTATGACAGTTCAAAACAAAAAGAAAAAAAACAATGAATAAATATGAAAAACCAGGACAATTTGTTATTATATATACTTATTTTAAACCCAACTTTACTAGGAGCTCAATTGCATTTTGAAAATACACTATAAAAATGCAATTTTGAGGATAAAAAGATGGTTAATTCAAGTATTTGTGACAATTTACTCTCTTCTATTCTGCCCCAAACATTTTTCTATGTCTTAAAATAAGCTCTTTAAAAAGAGAGAAAAAGAAAGTTTTTAAATCATCACAGCCAGCACTGCCGTGTTCCCTAATTAATGCTACAAAACAAAGAAACAAAGACGAAACTGGTGTGAGAAGACATCATTGTTCTCTAATTATGTTCAGTTCAAATTTGATTTATCAATTAATCAGTTTTGCACACCAGTATGTCTGTTTTTCTAAGGAAATAATTGGATAATTGCTGGTTATCATAAATTTTCGGCAACAACATAAACAACCCCTGCAGTTGTTTTTGACTTTAATTTGACAGACTAAAGAAACAAACAAAGGAACAGAAGATATCACTTGGTACCATAATGGTTGCATTGGTATCAAAGTTATCATAAAGTTCTTTGAAACCTTTAAAATCTGTTAAGTGTTTTAATTGTTTACCCAATTATTCTATTAGCCAATAATCGACTTTATTGTCAGTACAAATGAAAACCTACTATGAAACCTCATTAGAAACAGCAGCTTCTTATGACTAACATTAAGCTGGAAGCAAAATGGAGAAGTCCACCAGCCAGCACAGGACTGCAGCTCGGCAGTTCATTCATCACAACCTGTCCTTCAGCGCTGTTCTGTCCTGGTGGACTTACTGCTCCATCATGGATCAACAGAGGACTTGTTTGAACAGCTGACCCAAGGCTACGAAAGTAGGCACGGCAACAACAGAAAAACATCAAAGGCCTTACATCAGACATCCAAGAAAAATACCTGGAATCTATTTACTGAAGAGGTTTTACAACTACTGGCCTTTTACTGGCCCTCATGTTGCCGGGTTACCATCCTGGCTGCTTTCTGAGTTTAATAAACTCCTGCCAGTCACTTTCTGTTTCTGTCTCTGCTACACCCTCCGTGCTGGATAGGCAGCAAGTAACAAGTCAATAACAATACAGACCTGTACACGCTCAGAGTGGTGATAGCTGCTGCTGGGATTTGATGAGAATGTGGCATTTGGCTCAAAACACACTTTGAGATAAATGATAACGCTGTCATGCGAACAGTGACAAGTTATTTTGTTTTCCAACACAAAGTAATTGTCCTTGTTTGGCATTTCTAGGATGCTAACATGAGCTAAATGACAAATGAGTTTGACAGGAATGCTGTTAACTAAAATTTTGAAAACTCAGGTTTTGATAAAAAGAAAAACAAAATTGATTTCAGGAGGAGCAAAAGCACAACTAATTTAATAACAATGTATCCAGTCAAGTATTCTGTGATGGACATGCAACTCTTTGCTAGTTCGACTCCTTGATCCTCCAACTTTAACTTCTGCTCTGACTAACCCTGTCACCATGGATATATGGCTGCTTAGTTGGGTCAAAAATTACAGCTATGATTATTTTTGTCAATACTGAGATCATAACCGACTTATAAATGGGTTGAATAATATATTTGTTTAAAAAAATATTTACTGTTCCTCATTAATTTCTTCAAAACAAAGCATTTCCAAGCAGCTGAATTTCTTTTTTCCCCCCTTGTTGACCAAAGGAGAGTGGCTGCAAAACCATGATTTGGCTGTAGTTGAACTTAGCATGCCACAGTCTTTCAGCTAGTCTGTTTCAACTGTCAGGGTAGGGCATGCTGCAGTAAAGAAAAAGGGTGGATTTCAGATAAAATTCAATTGCATAGCCCTGTATGGAAACAATAGAGACCCCCCTTCACTGTCCGTTCAAAACACACCCCTAACTTTAGGAAAAACTAAAACACTCCTTATATATAAAACATAGGTTATTTCTCTGAAAGCATCAGAGATCACCATATATCTGATTTGAACTCGGGGGATTATGAACTTCTGTATAAAATTTTCAGGCAATTCATTGAGCAGCTTTTGAGCCACTTTGGAACAAAGCACTGATCTGACTCACAGGCTCGCATTGCTTTTCATAACATGGCTCTTTAAAGCAAATGGTGGTTGGAACCGTGCAATATACAGAATAATGACACTCCTTTGCTTGGTTCCGATGGGTGGACTTTGAGGAATTAACTTAGAGGCCCCAGTCTTTCAAAAAACCATTTACTTGAGATCTGCTGAGATAGATTTCAACCATGACCCATACATCAACAGGACATGTTTTTCGATAACAATATTGAATTCTCTCCAACTTGATAAGAGATGAAGCTTTGCCTTTTACTTGACTCTGTTTCTGTAGAAGCCCACACCCAGATTCCATCAAATACGGTTGGTATGGCTATGTAATATAAATAAAATTTAGGGAGAATTGTGTGTGGGTTTCATAACTGTGTGTGAAAGCACATTCGCACATTCCCCACCCAGTAATCCTTATGGCCGCTTGGAAGTTTGCTAAATAGGATGCTATCATAAAGCAAGCTTGTAAAAAGCTCATCTGGTGCACACCATCTGTAAACAAAGATATGGAGAGGTTCATGGAGCCTGCAACCTGACAACTCTAAATTTAGAGTTTATTACTGCATGCCTAATGCCAATGTTTGTGCTAACTAAATAAGTTTAAAAAAAGCACATTGAGGCTGCTTTTCATAAATATGTGGTGCACAAAATCTATTACTAAACACATGGTATGATTTACCATGCATTAAAAAAATACTTGAGTATGTGCAACAAATTTTAGCTTTTGATGCATGACTTATTTTACTTTTGCTCTTCATAGCAATACAGACAAAATGATTACTTAGTCATCTTGTCTCTACTTTTAAAGCAGGTTATGCTGTCTGAATGTTTTTATCATTGTACAGTGCAATAAATTGTCCTCATACTACATTTTGATCCCAAACGTTTTTCACCCTCAAGGACTTCTCTTTAAGTGCTGAAAAACAAAGCAAAGCTAAATATTCTGTGTCCACATGTATTACTCACAGCTCATATAAACACAGCAATATTTAAAAAAAAAAAAAAAAGGGAACGAAACCTACTCAGTTACAGTATAGACAGGGCTGTGGAATGAAGACATGTGGCTCTAAGAACACAACTGATTGAATCTGCTGACTGAGATGGATGAAGGGTATCTGCAGCTTTGTTCTATGATACAGCTTTGTGACTGAGAAGGCCATCTCACCCTGTCCTGATTGCCATCCTCTCAGATTAAGCAGGGTGAAAGCAACATCCTACAGAGATAAAGCCGTCTTGATTTGAGCATGTTTGAGGGAATTCTCAAACAGAAAGTTGATGAGTCTTTGGTACATAAAGAAAAAAGCCTGAAAAGTGAAGACAAAGCACAAAATTTTGTGCTTTGTTTATCATTTTTGAAGTAGCCTACTATTTTTATTTGGCTAATGTTTTCCAACAGCAAAGTCGTACAAAATAGTGAAAAAATGTTTCTTGCTGATTTGTAGCATTGCTACAGCTAATGTTATAACATCATTATAATATCTCACACTGCTTTTAACATTGTTTTATGCATCATTTTATTTGTGTGTTTTATTGATTTACTATTGTTGTTTTATTATTGTTGTCTATGTTGTAAGGTGACCTTGAGTGACTAGAAAGGCGCCAACAAATAAAATGTATTATTATTATTATTATTATTATTATGTTAGTGTTCAATAAGTAAAATATTCACACTCCTTTTAACCACAGTTAGGTTTCTCAGACTGTTAGCTGCTAACTGTTTTAATACACTAGCAAGCCAGCTATAACTAGCATTTTCTGTTGCTCAAGGATCATTTATGTTTGAAATTTGCCATAACAATACTTCCAGAAATTTATTTTCTAAGAGCAATGATAGTGAAACTAACCATTTCAATGGAGGTTATGATGTCAAAACAGTGCGCTAAGAAAAGCTAACTCTATGCTGAAACAGAAGAACCATTTTGTGGCGGTTTAATGCTATGAGCAAGGTCTTTCACACCTATATGGCAAATTGCAGCTTAAAAAAAACACTGATTGGTGTATCTTTCATATTTGCTACGCTGATCATGATGAAATATGCCCGTATTGAAGGATTCAGACATGTCAGCCATTTGCATGGATGTCTTCCTTTAGCATTTTTTTCTGGCTCAGGTATGGGGAAATGATATCCCTTTGTGAAATGGCATAAACCTACAGATTCATATGTCATACAGAAGCTGGGGAAAAAATTGAATTTCTCGGTACTATTCCGCCTCACAGCAGACTGAAGAACCCAATGAGCTGCAGGGTTGATTGCTGACTACATTAAGCCTCTTAGGCAGCATGCTGATGAATCCACTCGTTGAAATGTGAGGGTAATAGTCTTGACATAGCAAAGACATAACTCATTGACTATACCTGCAAAGTCCGCAAATGACAGCAATCCAAAGTGGGAGCCGGTCCAATATGAAAGAGGACTTTGCTTTTATTACCATCATCATTACTGTATATCATTTCTGAATGTAAAGCCATTTGGTTTCATTTAAATGTAAATCTGGGCACTGAACTGGGCATGTTGTCCCCAACGGCAGCCCGGCTGTGATGATTCATTCTGGGATCTGCAGGCAAAATATAAGAGCCCCTTTACTTTCTCTCAGGGAAAATAACAGATTTGACCTTTGTCTGTTTTCATGAAAAACCCTCTGAGCAGCAAAATAAGAAAACCTTGAGACTTTTTTTTTTTCAAAAAGTAACCACATTTCTTACTCTGTTTCTCTTTTTTCTGCTTTCTTTTCTTTTCTTTTTTTTTTGAATGCCCAACCTGAAGAACAAGAGCAGAGGCGTGCAATCTGCAGCACAAGGTCAGGACTAAAATAAAGCCTGAGGAGAAACGACAAGACCTCGTGTCAAATGAGGCTGCGGCGACGGAGAACAGAGAGACATGCATCACACGCCATGCGCTGATGGCTACTTTACTGAGGCTTGACACAGCTGTGCATCAGGAAAGACACTGTTTGCTGCTAATGTTTATCAAATGAGGTGACCACCGGGGGCCTGTGCACGCGCGCATGCATGCAGAGAGGAGAATATGACTCTTTCCAGCAAAGCAAACATTAGCAGCTCCCTGAACTTAGAACATGTTCTTGTAATTATACAGGCCATTAGCAAAACTTACAGCGAGGCATGTTGGATAGCTAACATATGATTAAGGTGACTTCAAAAAGCCTCAAATATCAAATAACTCATTACCTTTCCTCCCCACACAACCCTCAATCTCTAGTTAAATCACTGGTCACATAAATTGATCATCAGGACCAAGATAAATGCAGCTGCATGCAAAGTGAAATCAACAATCAGCTTCGTTGACAGATTTTAAAAGACATTGCATCTTTGCATTTCAAGCCTATTTACTTGTAAAAGCAGAGACTCACTTCAGATAAATACACCAAGAACCAGTTCATTAACTAAAAAGGTCACAGCACAGCTATATTTGATACATCTTGAAATAACCCCGACGTTTCATCAGCATCGTTTGACACAGCTGGAAAGCCTTTTAAAGTTTCCCCCTGGGCCACACAGTTCATGTGTTACACATGAAGAGCCATCGCGTGAGGCTCGTTCCAAGCCGACAGGGGCCTGCTAACATCAGCCATTGATCCTTGAGAGCTTAAATCTTGCTGAGTGCAAGCTAGCCCGGTCACGTCACGCTGCTGCCGCTGGACCGCCACCGCTTGCTGGTGTTTGGTCAAGCTTGTGGGAAAATGTCCATGTGATACCTGCCGCTAGATTTATGGCCTCCGCGACCGATGTGACGTGCTGAGAAATGGTAACATGGAAAGCACCGGTGCTGAATTTAAGGAGCTGAAGGTGGCCCAAAATGTCACTTTGATTGTTGCACATAGCAGGGAAGCATCTCAGGTTTACTCATCAGCAACTGTTATGAGATAAATTTGGTGACTTTTAGCATTAAATTTAAAAAAAAACAAAAAAAAAACTGTAAATCATTCTCAAATGAGATCTTCTTTTTTAGTCATTTTAACCTGCTATTAATGTTATCGGCCCATTAAAAGAAGTTTAATCAGCTCTTTTTGGGCATATGAGCAATAAGTGCCCATCTTCACCTGCTAATAGACCCAGTAACCACCTACAGGTACAGAGGAACATAAAAAAAATCTCCATTAGGGGGTAGACGTGCTAAGTCTTCAAGATTCAGGGTGTAAAAAGTAATGTGAAATGTAATATATTATTAAAGGCTGTGTTTTTATTAGTATCGAACCACTTTACTAAAATAAATGTTATTATTGTCTTAGAATGAACAATTTACATGACAGCTGCCATATTTGTGCCACCATTTTTACAACAGTGTCTCTGAATGGACAAACAAACACTGTGTGAAGTGAGAACAGTATCGGTTTTGTTTGATAGGTGTTAGAGGACCGTTTGGGATAAGTAACATCTTAGAAGGACCATAGAAGAAGACAGTACACGTGTACACAATGTTGAAGTATTTACCTGTAGTGCAGTCATCGCTGCACCTGAGGCCACTGAATCCGCTCGAAGATGAAAACATGTTCATGTCTGAAAGAATTTTGGCCCCTGACGGCCACCGTCCATTCACAACTGTGCTTGCCGTTTGAAATCATTTCTATGCTCATCTTTACCACTAGATGTCAGTCATTTTACTTTACCTTTAAAGTAACTGAGCACAAGATCAGTCTAGTTTCCCGCAAAGTAATCTCCCTGATACATTTTTTTCTTTTTTAAGTTAAATTGAAAAGCTTCCGTTTACACACCGATCATTTTTACCCATGTATATATTTTAGAAATAATAGGTACCATGACTGCATCTGTATAGGACCCTATGATTTGCAGACATAATCAAGGAAATTGACACTGAAACTTAATCTGTTGTAAAATGGTGGGAGATTTTCTCAGTGTCTAAGCTAAATGAACAAGAAAAACAAGATTAAAGTCAATTGTATTGTAAACGTTGCAGCTTGTGTGACGTCGCCTGCATTGGCTGGACTCATGTCTCCCCCAGAAAGTCAGCAATGGCTAAGAGACCAACAGAAACACCAAAGTTTTCCAAGAAATTAAGAAATGCTACCATAAATGGGGCTCTAAAAAGCTAAAAAAGCTTCCTCTGTTTTTGGTGAAGCATTACAAACAAGGAGGAGCGTTGTAAGAAGATGAGAGCAGCCTCTGTCTGACTCACTGCGAGTGTTTGAGCTGCAGCCGGAGGATGTCCTGAAGAAGATGCGTGGGGTGAAAAGTATCAGTCAATGTCGACAAAAAAGGAGAGACTGCAGCATACTACAAATAGAAATAAGAATATAAAAAAAAAACATTTTTAAAGGATATTCATGGCACTAAGCTCAACTGGGTCAGGTCCGATTCCTGGCCTGTAGCCCTGAGATGCAGCCCCCCCCCCTTTTCTGACAACCCTTTCCTGTCCAGCGACTGTATCATAAAAGCCTCTAGAGCTAAAATAATATAATCTTTGAGAAAATCATATTTTCCTATGGAACTGTTGAAATTTGATATATGTATCACATGATTAGGTACGTTGCCCCCTGGAAAAAATAGGTTATATAGTAACACAGAATTCAGGGGGGCATATGGAATTTGGGAAAAATCTAATAGAATCTAATCAAACCAAGACAATATAATAGTGGTTTAAGCACCAGTTTAGCACCAGTACCGTTATAAGGACTGGATCTGTGCAATATGGACTGGGTTGCTGCACAAAGTACCCGAGAGGTGACCTGATCTGAAAGTCTGCAATATAGAGAGTTTGCTAAAATCTATAAGCTATGAGCTCTTCTCATGTTTCTGTTTTGAGTAGCTTTAACTTGACTCACCGTCAAGGTATTTTTCCGAAATCTCCAGGCTCAGAGCTTCATGGCCATTCAAAACAGTACTCTACAAATAAATAAATAAATAAAAAGTTTAAAAATTCCACATGAGGCTGATGAAAAAGTGAACCCTTTCAAACAATGCCCCTTCTATTAGCTATTTTTATAGTACCTCCTTTGGTATCACACATCACAGAAAGCTAGTTCTTGGTCATTTATTGATGCAGTTCACTTTGTAGGACTGCTGGCTATGTGAGTCTCTCCATTTTAAACCCTGCCAATGATGCAAAATTGTATTTTCTTTCAATCTGGTGGGGGAAAAAAAATACCATAAATTAAGTGAAGATATTCAAGTTTGCATAGAGTTATCAGCCTAAATCAGTTGGTCCCTAACCAGAGAACAGGAGATTTCTTGTTAAATCCTGGTGAATTTAGGCCAGATAAGCTCTGGCAAGATCATCAGTTACCCTAAAAGGACACAACTTCAGGCTTTTTGTCATCTGATGATTCCACTCAGACCCTTCGTCCTGTTTATCAGTTTTATGGGGCTGCATTGGTAAACACCTGGGGTGCCCTTTTGACTCCTAGCTCATAAATAAATACATCCAAATGAAGCTGAATATAATAAAAAAAATCTGTAACTTCTGAGGTCTTCATTTTTAACAGGGAATTCTACATCAGAAAATGATTCAAATAAAAACTACCTGTTTTTTTGTTTTCTTTATTCAGTGGTGTCCCTCTCACACAACCTCTGTCTTCCTTCTAAATGATGCTCCTGTTAAAATTATAAAATGAAAGCTTGATGTTCATATCCAGTCTCTTTTTATTAGTGTAAATATTTTCTTGTAGGCTGTTAATAAACATATAGCAAACCCACTGCAGTGATGGGACCATGTGCACCGCGCTGTCATGAATATGAGCCCCGTAAGTTCAGATTTTTGTCATATATCAAACACTTGGAGTCATCTTTTTCAAATCTGTGGATTTTTAGCAGTAAGGAAATTAAAGAGAAAGTATAATGTTTCCATGGACACATTGAATTTGATGAACCAACATGAGCCCCATTAGATAAAAAATTAACTAATAACAGCTGCTAGTGAGTACCATCAAATTCAATTTCCTAAATTTGATTTGAGGATAAGATCTCAACAAACAAGCCGTCTTTTCTTTTTCTGTGGCAGGTTCCTGAACGTTTCATAATCTCTTCTAATGCTTGTTTATTTGGAACAAGTTACAGTTTCTTGATATACATAAATTATAATGATTTCCTCACAGCACCTACCACACTCCACCAATAAGATGAGAAAGCTGGAGTGTCACATTGCGCAGAATAATAGGTTCCCCTACACACCCGTGTTCAGTGGAATCAAGAAGCTGTAGCCTAAAACTATTACTACACGGGATCCAGCTCTGCAGCGTGCCACACAGTTAGTTAAGAGAACGCGCTCCGATGGGGGGGAACACAGTGATATCACATTCAAAGACCCTCCCTGATGACATTCAGGAAGAATCTAAAGATATCTGTTCCGAGTCTGTGAAAGTGGGTAAAATATGGAAATGTGTGAGACTGTTTTGAAATCACAATACAGATTGAAACATATTGATGGAGTTTTGTGTGTGTTCTATAAAATCTGAATCAAACATCCATTTATTTGGGTAATTTTTTTTCTATATGTGTCATTTATAAATGGTTCTTACTTATTTTCTATTTTTCTTTTTAAGGAAATCTGTAGAATGATGCCTTCTTGGCAGATTACCTCACTGTTATATTAAGTTAGATAAAGTATATACATTTGTAGACACATGGCTTTATAAAAAGAATTCCCAGTATTGTTTAACAGTGTGTGGCTGCAAGCCATCCTTTTGGTGATAAACGGCTTTTTTCATTGTGAGCTTGAACTCAACACAAATATCTCAAAGCTGCTTTTTGTCCCTTAAAAAAAGAAAGAAAAAAGAAACACCCCGTTTCTGCAAAACAACTTTATGACATTAGGGAGCGGCTGATTTGAACATTTAAAAGAATAAAAAAGAAACGTTCAACTCTCAGAGACCGATGTATGACATGCCTGTTGCACTGCGTGTTTTTACAGCCTGCACTCCAGCACGCATCGCGGTCATCATGATGGATTTTATTAAACAGACATTTAAGTGGGCATGAAAGACTAAATAAAAGACTTGCCAGTGTGAGTTGCGTCTGATGTATCAATGCTCTGTTGCGCATATTTTTGAACTAGAGAGCTCAAAGAGTGGCAACACTAAGTCTGAGGATGAATGAAAACGCACGCGCTGTGAAGTATTTACAAACCCACATCAATAAGTAGCATTTTCACTGCGGAGGCAAGTGGTGCGTAACCACGAGGATGGCACTCAGAAACATTCTCACCAAGCCGGGAAACGCATGCACGATGCAGTTACACCCAAAGTAGCCATGCGTGCACATGGAAGCAGCTCTTACCTTTGGAGACCACGGATGTTGTGCAGTAAACAAGGAGCAGGAGGCCCACCGTGAAGAGGAAACGTCCTTTTGTCAGCGCACCCATGCCGACGCGTAGCTCTCCACGGATACGCTATACAAGTGACGGTCCTCCGGATCTCCCGTGGCTCCTCGCGCCTCCTTGAAGCTGCGCAAGTTCCTCTCGTATACCAGTTGGGCTCTCTTGTAGCAGGAGTAGAGAAGACAGACGAAGAAGTGAATGGCTTGCGGACTGGACTGCTGATCGAACGGGAAGAAGCATCTTCACTTCACTTTTGCTGTGCGTGTGTGCGCAGCAGGAGAGACGTGCGCTCTCAGTTTACTCCCCTTTCAAAGCATCATAATCCCAAAGCCTGCCGCGTGCCAGCCAATGGCAGAAGGAGAAAAGCAAAGAGGGAGGGGGGCGATTGGTAGGCTACATGTAGATCTAATGAGTCCAACGTTTCTTTTTGAGTGAAAGATGTTGACGCGGACAGATCGAGGAGCAGATAAAATAGGAGCTGATTTCACCCGAGCATAAAAGTTACATCTATTTCCAATAAAACAGATAAATCAAAGCCTAAATAGAACACTGACTGCCAAATTCAATGTGACTAGTGTGATTTGATTTCTTTTTTTAGTCACGAAACAGGCATCCCTGGCCCTGAATTCAGAACTCAGAAAATGTCCCTTTTACCATTGCTGTCTTACACTGCGACAATATTTTTTAAAAAATGTAACCTTTCCAGTTCTTAAGTTTTATGTATAAGGGCATGAAATTATAGTCCGTGCCTGATTGAAAAGTCAGGTATGTAGGCTATCTTTATAAACTGCATGTGTCGATCATTGTGTTAGAACAAAACAAACTAAGCCAACATGTTGATGCAATGTGTGAAAAACCTACTTATACGGCTACCAGAGGACTTAAGGAGCTGCCAGGAGCTGCTAATTAAACACACTTGATTAAATATGAGCAAGTGTGATAAGTTCCAAAACACCCAAGAGCTACATCTCAGACTCTCCAGGCCTCAGTTAACATGTTAAATGTTAAAGGTTATGACTGTACAATTAGAAAAAGACTGATTTAGTATGGCTTGCTTGGAAGAGTTGCAGGAGAAAAACCTAACTGAACTGAATCAGTGTTTCCTCTCAGCAATATGAGAGACAAGTAACAGCTTAAAGAAAATAATTACTTCTAAAAAAGGATGCATTTTCTTTACCAATTTTTTTTAAAAGGACATAATCTCCGAAAGCAAATAATAAAACAAGCCTTGATCCAATAATAAATCAATAAAAAAACAATGGTTCTTAGGCCCTTCTACACAGAGGCGATTCTAAGGTCTCTTGGGGCCTTGGGAAAATATTCACAGGGGAATCTCCAACCAGTTTTCATTGGCCTCTTCTCATGATAATGTAGCCTTTTAAACAATGAAATGTTTATAGTTTCATCTTTAAAGGCCATTTTATTACAGCATTAATCTCATCAATGCAACTTTTGGATGTCGTTTAGCTTTTATTAGGCCCGAGCACCGAAGGCGGTGCGAAGGCCTATTGTATTGCAAGTGTTTCTCGTTTTTCTTTTTTTTCTCTTTCTTGTCTTTCTCCTTTCCCACTCTTAGATTGCATTTTTGGGGGCCTGAACATATCCGAAAACTCACGAAATTTTGGCTACCCCCCCAGAGGGCAGCGAAAAATTC
>JBBBVU010000012.1:27574380-27588731 GCA_037177055.1 Atherinosoma microstoma
AGCCACCCTCTGCATGCCACCATCACGGCACAGATGAGCTCTTTCAGCAGCAGGCTGCTGTCTCTGAGCTGCTCTACAACAGACTCAGGAAGTCCTTCCTACTCATGGCCATCAGACTAATTAACAGCACACTAGGCGGGGGTAGAAGGGAACCACAGTGAGTAGTCCGGTCTATCTATCTGGGTATATATTTCCTTATTTATTTTCCTAATCCTTTAAAGATTAATCCTATGCCCCCTGGAACTCCCATCATTACATACCCAAACCTTGTCATTTCACTTGCCCCAAACATGAGTGGAATTTTACATGAACTTCAAAAGCAAAACTGGGATTTTACCACGATAATCCAAGTGATCCACAGACTTAACTAAAGCTTAAACATACAGAGGGACCAACTTACTTTGTTGACAAGGAATACGGATCCACACAATGTTCACAAAGACCAAATTAAAACAGATACTTTCGAGAACGGAGGTATATTTACCAGTACTGACCCAGCTCAGTATATCATTCCATGAACTAAAAGCGCCACAGCTTTATTTGCCAGGATGACAGACTGTTTCAGTGTTTGGATTTAAATGTTCATTTGTCATCTGGCCAATCCAAAGAGAAACAGCTTTAAACGGGCATCAAGGAATGTCACTCATGTCTCTATTTAGGCACTGTACATGTAGCAGTTTTTTTCATCATCTTTTTTTTCTTTGGTGGCAACTTCATTCAGCCAACACTCCTTTTTCTTGTTTTGGCATTTATTCTAAAGAAGAGCAAACTGTTTTGGAGAGACTGTGGTGATGAAGGAGATTAGCTGTATTTATGCTCCCAGATGTTTGTCTAGAAGTGAGTAATCACCAACGAGCACAAACTCCAAGATGCCAATCCTGGGGGGTGGAAAGCCCAACATGGGGACGGATCTCAGCATTCCGAAGAAGAAAACAAAAGCAGGGGAGCCTTTGATGGGATTACAGCGAGGAGACAAACACCGTGAGGAAAAAGCAGAGAGGCTTTATCTTTGCCGTTCCACCGAGAGCACAGAGCTGACTTTGTACACCTGTTAATTTGTTGATATAAAAACCACATCTTTGGCAAGTAATTACAGCCCCCCCCCCCCATCAATTTCTCCTAGACTGCTTCCCATCTACGCTAGCTTAAAAGCTCTTGTGGGGATCAAATTCAGAATGTATTTAAATTCTATTAACCCAAATCATGCAACAGGGCATGAACAAAATTGTTTTCATGCATGAGTAAAAAAAATAAAGCTATATAAATAATTACATAACTAAATGCCAAGTCCTGTCAGCATTGCCAAGTCAATCCCAGCTCTCTCTAGAGCTAAATGTATTTCAAGACTTTTCAGTTGGTTTTCTGAGGGAAAAAAACAGAGGTGAGAGGAAAAAAAAAGAGATGATGTAGACGTCATGCTGTGCCGTGGATGGACTATTCTGCCGGGCCCCCCAGCCATCTCTTGTGGCTGATCTGAGCCCTCCAGCTGGGGTGGCCACAGCACTGCTGTTATCAAAGCTGACTGATGTCTCGCACAGTAAGGACTATAGAGAGCATACATGTTCTTTGGTATATACGTCCCTTCAGTCATCATTCAAATTAGATGTGTGCACGGCATGGCAATTACTTCCATTCATGGGACCAGGTGACGGATGATGCTGTAAAAGCTGCTTTACTGTGCGATGCCTTTAATAATTCCCAGGAAAGACTGATGTTACAGTCCCTCTACATATTAAGAGCGGTCCATTTCTCCCGCAAGAGGTTTGAGTTGAGAGAAATAGGGGGATGAAAAATAGCAGCAAAGAGAGCAACAGCATAGAACTGATCAGCTAGTCTGTAAAAAAAAAACAACACAAAAAAGTGTTATATGAAGAAGAAATTATACCTGATTTCAATTATAAACTTTTATGTAATAAAAAAATAACATAGCAATAACAGTGGTGTGGTGGTTAGGACCGCAGCCTCAAAGGAAGACGGTCACTGGCTAAGCCTCGGCTGCGGAGGGGTTCAAACTGTGGCCTTTCTGTGTAGAGTTTGCATGTTCTCCCCGTGTATGTGGGGGTTCACTCCAGCTTTCTCCCACGTCCAAAGACATGCATGTTAGGTTAATTGGTCACTCTAAATTCTCCCTAGGAGTGCGTGTGAGTGTGATTGGTTGTTTGTCTCTATGTGTTGGCCCTGCTATGGACTGGTGACCTGTCCGTGGTGTACCCTGCCTCTCGCCTGCTAATTGCTGGGATAGGATCCAACTTCCCCACGACCCTGAATTTGAATAAGCAGCATAGAAAATGAAGTGTAATGTAATGTGTTATGGCCCTGCGGGGCACCGGTAGTTGTTCATATATGGAAGCATTGTACGCGCCTGCGCAAAAGGCATGTAATGCGGTTAGCAGTTTTGTGGTATCTGAACAAAGCCAGTTTAAAGAGACAGCAAGAAGTCTGGTATATTTGAATCCTCAACATAACATGAAGGAGAAGAAAAAGAAAAATCTGGCCCTGACTGAGCCTTAGATAAATAAAACCTAAACATCAAACACTCAACAGAAACTAAGCCAAAGTGCAGCCATGTATGAAAAACTGTTGCTTCCATAGGAATTAACAGGGCAGCCTGCTGCTAATCACATCATCACTTGATCAATCGATCGTTGGCCGTTTGCTGTTGTGGAGTATTTAGGTGTGTCTTCACATAATACCAAGGAGGAAAGTGAGGATGGGCTCTTATGTTTGAAATCGCATTGTAGTTTTGATGCCAAGACAGAAAAAAAAAGAAAAGAAAAATGAAGGCCATCTTTCTGCATGTGATTGATTACACAGATTTTTTTGTATTTGCATGTAGCCTTGATGCAGTGCATCATGCCTCCCTACGTTTCACTTCCAATGCAAAATCTCTTTCATCAGCATACTCTTGGATTTGACGTCATTAACTGGTATCATAATAAAGTGTTATATTTTTGTCTATGAAAGCACATTCATTATTATTTAGTAAGTTTAGGGATAACTACATTTCGCTGCTTCGTATTTAGGATATGGATCAATCTGTAGAAAGAACACTATTACAATTATCAATATTAGAAACTCAAATATACTGATGGATTTGTGTTTTCCTGTAAGATTACCATTATTCTATATCATGATGTGACCTAATGGGACATTTTGATCTATTTTATTTATGCCAACTTAAACATTTTGTCACCTTTGATGTAGAATTTTAATATTCGAGTTTGTATAGCTGCCTTCTTGGCAATATCTCCATTTAAAATCAGATTTCATTCATCACTGAGACTACCTGGTTCAGTAAAGGAGAAGTAAAAAGAAACAAATTTGTTGCTACGTTTGGACGACATGCGTTGTCCTACATGTTGGCGGAGTTTTTTGTCAGATTTCTTAAGACCTCCCAATTTCTCTCATCTGCTGCTGATAAAAACCTGTAGAAACTTTTATCTTCCATGATACTTCCTCTACCTCCTCATTACCCTGTTTTCTGCTGCCGTAGACATTGTTATCACATCGTCCTTTGGGGCTTCCTTCCTTCCTTTTTGGATTTTCTTTGCATGTTACTGGACCATCCTTCTCGTTGAAGTGGTCCATCTCCTCACCAGCTGTTCACCTCAGCACATTTTGGTTGTTACTCTGTTTGTCAGTTGATAGTTTGAGATCTTCTCCTGTGTGCCCTCTCTTCCTTCATAGTCTGTACAGACACCAAAAGAATAGTTACCAAACTGTATTACTATTAGGATACTGGAGGACATCTTTGGCTGAATAAGAGAAAAACCTGCAACTGTGTGTTTTGTCAGTCTGTATGCAAGACAGTGTCCTTTGATGATCTAAAACTTTTTGTATGTGTTCTGCTGAGATGACTTCATGAACACATGATCATTTTGAAGGTGTGCGAGTTAATTTAAGCATGATATTATGGAGTAAATGTGTTTGGGGAAGCCTTTTTTATTTAGTGTTTGCAGCAAGATATTGCAACAATGTAGTAGCATCAGAACCAGTGACTCAAAGAAAATGAACAAATTGATAGATAAATACTAAAAGGCTGGTTTTGAGCTGAGTACTGCTCTGGAGCCAATCGAGGGGGTTGTAGAAAGATGAATGTTGGTTTTGGTGGCTATATGAAAATTTACTGGCCGGTTTGACAGGTGATAAATGTAAGAAATCATTTTTTGTCCTGGCAGTACTATCACAACATTTCCCATGAATACTTCTCCATGACGTATCATACATGCATTGGCTGTGAGCTTCCTTTAACGTATGTGGTGTTGTTTACAAACTTCTGCCTAAACAAAAAGCAATGAAGTAAGTGACGTGTAGAAAAAAACAGAAATGTGGTGATGGTTAGGGGTGTAAAGAATGTGGCTGGTTACAAAAAAGAAAGAAAGTTGGGGAGAATATTGACAACAATATACATACAGTATCAGTCAAAAGTTTGGACACATCCTCTGGTCGTGCAAAAGATGTTAAATTGGTTTAAGAAGGGTCAAATCATTGGCATCCATCAAGCAGAAAAAAACATCTAAGGAGATTCAGAAACTACTGAAATTGGTTTAAGAACTGTCCAACACATTAAAAACTGGAAGGACAGTGGGAACCATTGTCTTAGAGAACAAAATGTGGTTGGAAAAAATCCTGATTGATCGGGATTGACGATTTCCTTAATGTTTGGTGAAATCAAATTGAAAAAAACAACAACAGTAGAACTCAGGACTATGTTTAATAGTGAAAGTAAGAATATTTCCACAGGCACAATGTGAAGAGAACTCAAGGGATTGGGATTGAACAGCTGTGTAGCCATAAGAGAACCACTTATCAGTGAGGCTAGCCGGAGCAAAAGGCTTCAGTTTGCTAGGGAGTATAAAGATTGGACTCTGGAGCAATGGGAGAAGGTCATGTGGTCTGATGAGTCCAGACTGACCCTTTTCCAGAGTGATGGGAGCATCAGGGTAAGAAGAGAAGCAGATTAAGTGATGCAGCCATCATGCCTAGTGCTTACTGTACAAGCCTGTAGAGGCAGTCTATGATCTGGGGTTTCTGCAGTTGGTCAGATCTTGGTTCAGGTCTAGGTTCAGCAATATGAGCCCAAAAAAATGAGGTCAGCTGACGACCTGAATATACTAAATGAGCAGTTTATTCCATCAATTGATCCCCCACCCCCACCCCCACCCCCCACCCCCCATGGCATGGTCATGTTCCAAGATGACAACACCAGGATTTATCAGCCTCAGATTGTGAAAGAGTGGTTCAGGGAGCATGAGACATCATTTTCACATATGGATCGGCGCCCACAGATTCTAGACCTGAACCTCATTGAAAATCTGGGATGTGCTGGAGGAGGCTTTGCACATTGGTTGGACTCTCCCATCATCAATACGAGATCTTGGAGAAAAATTAATGCAACACTTGATGGAAATAAATCTTATGACATTTCAGAAGCTTATAGAAACAAAATGCTAATGCTAATGCTACCAGGCTAGGCTGTCCAACGAAATATGAGTGTGTGAAACTTTTTTGGTGGTAACTCTAGTTTTTGGCCAGACAGTGGATTTATATACACACACATATATATATATATATACTGTATATATATATATATATGCACACAGAAATGACCATTTAGCATATGGGACAAATGTTTAACCCCAGTGTCAGCATGCCCTGCTTGTTTTTTATTTGATTTTTTAATTTCCCATTTGTGTACAAAAAAGGGTGCATTTAAAACCAACACTTACTATCTCAACTGTCAATCATTCAGACTTAGTTGAAAATTAGCTTGCCTTTTCTCACTAGTGAAGCAAGTAGTGCACAAAAGCTGTGGAGAACTGCAAAATAAGTGATAATTGTCTGTGGTTTCACCATTACAGTGATTTGTGCAGTTTTAACTTCAGTTTTACTTCACATTTCATAGCACTTGGATGTTAATAGCATCAGGCATATAGGCTGGTGAGTAGTACTATTGCTAAACCCATTTTGTGTAAGCTTATGTTGCTCCATAAAATTGTATAGAAAGACATACAAGGACATAGAGAGCTACATTATATCGGATAAGATCAGAGGCTTTTATTGACTCCGTGCTCAGCTTTTTCTGTCTGTGCTCCCGAAAATCATTGCTGCTTTGAACAGAGTGACTCAGCTGCCTCTGGTGTTACTCGCATCAACATTAGCTTGGGAGACATTCAGCTTTCCTCTGAAGCGGAGATCTGTGGAAACAAAGCAAGCTAAACCACTTAAAGTATCATCAATCACAGTGCATTAAAGGAGGAAATCCGTGACAAAGCCTCAAGGCTTCAATCTCCACTTTCACACTATGAGCCTCTTGCTGGAAAGGTGAGAAGGCCTTTCTTGGTTAATTAAGACTGCTGCTATGTTGAGACACCAATAATATTTCCTCCATCTGGAAATGGATACAGTAGAATAAAGCACACCATATTCAACCAAGAATCATAGACACATTACACCAAAGTTAATTTGAAAGACTCCTAACAAACCAGTGGCCAGGTGCATAAAGCCATGGGACAATCATTTCCTCCTTTCAACAGCTGGTCAACTGATACTACAGCTATCCAGACACCAGAGGTGGTTCTGCTCATGCTGGGCTCATTCAAATAAGCTGTAACAAGCAATGGATCGGTGCATGGGGGAATATCAAAGTGCTTTGAATAGTAAACCCAATTCCAAACTATAAATTGACAGAGAGTAATCCTTCCAATTCCACAGAAAGATTAATGCAAGTTCTGTGGCATAGTAAATCTGCACTGTTATTTATTGAACCGCAAAAGCTCTGGAATTACTGCACAACGATGAGAGGGAAATCGGGTTACTTTCAGCATGAGGACTATATTCAATCACTGACCTTTAGAGCTAAAAAAAATAAATAAAAAAAATAGGGGATATACTATCCTCTCATTCAAATGAACCTGTAATGGAGAGCCATGCATAAATGATGGATGAGGTCGGCACTGAATCTCACTACCACAGTGCTTCAATGTTGTTCATGTGACTTCAATTCTACAATCACAAGAGGCAGTGCATCATCCCTTTCACTGTTACTTCCGCACGGACTAAAACAGGAGGAGCAACCAAATGGTAACCATTAGTCCTATCTTTCAGCAAAGGACTACATGTTTCAGTATTATAAATCAAGCATGCTGCATGTAGGTCAAGTATCTAAGTTTTTTAAGATTAATCTACTGAATGTTGATTTAATAACTTTTACCAAGAAATTACAGTTAAAGGAACTATACCCGATTTTATTTTAATCTCATTAAGAAAAATGCTTTGTACGCAATGTATAATGTAATAAAATAAGTAATCTTATACAAGAAAAAAATTACTCATTGGTTGCGCATATGTACGAGTCCAGGCCTTTTTAGTTGGTGGAAGCTTCTAATGCTAACTAGCTTCTAAACTTTCCGTGACGGTTTTTCTCTGCCAATTGCTAAAAGAAGGGCGTTGCAATAGCAAAAACGCTATCTCTCCTATCGCGTGCACAGCAGATCTTGTAAACAAAACAGCAAGGCTACCGAGTGGAAAACTGGGATACCTCCACTGGCTGTCACTGCATACACAGCAAAACAGCCTAAAAGGATCAAAACTGAGGAGAGGAGAGACCAAAGAAGGAATAAAGTCGATACTTTATTAGGTTGGGGTGTCATTTTGTAATGTAACCTATAACATCATAATTGTGCATCTGTGTACAAAACTTTTGTAGTTAGGCTATTACGGTAAATTAACACAGTTTATAAACGAAACGGCTTGTTATGCAATCATTTGCACTGCCTGGATTTAAGTGAAGTCCTTTACCTGAGACGCAGCCATTTACTGCTACCAAAACAGTAAATTCACTGGAAGACACAAGTTTCCTCTGGAGAATCGTGCACGAGTATGAGATGTGCGTGTTACCACATGCACGTTGAGTGGGAGGAGAGCATAAGTATGTTTCTTGCTTACAGTTCAAACTAAACTGTACTCTTCACTTATGGTTCAAAACTGTGCAGAATCAGGTAGGCTATAGCTCCTTTAAGTTTGAGCTCCCATTAAACCCAGCTAGTCTTATTTTGCTGCCTCCTGTCTGAAATGACATACACTAAATAAATAAAGTATATATTTACAACTACAAGGGCAGTACAATCTTGGTCTCAAAAAAAAAAAGCTGAGCCATGTAAGATTACTACAGAAGTGTCAGAATTAAGATACATGTTACTGTGTCAGAGTAAATGCACCTGGAACACAGTAAATGGTTGTCTCCTCTTGAATGAAAACCACATTACTTTCAGTGAAAAACAGAAGATAGCAGCCCAGTTCATCTAGGAATGAGTAAAGTAATGTCTGATGAGGAACTGTGCATAAAAAGAAGCTAAAAAAGTGAACCTGAGCAGTTTTACAGGTGTTTCAATAGAGGTGTTACACAGATAAATATCTCAGGAACCCATCGGCCGATGTTGATGATGGACACCTCTAATACGCAGAGTCAGGAAAATCGAGGGATAGCCCCCAAATTCAACTTAGACACACCATGAGGATCCAGAAATATAATGATAGGAACCCCAAGCAAACCCCAAGAGAGTACATCATAGGACAAGTGAATACTTCACTATAAAACCACCTTCATCTTCATGGAAACTACAAGGACCTTCATGATTCATTTCAAACAAGGCAGAGTCATGATGAGACAGACATCTCTGTAACCAGCAGTCTTTGCTTTCATATGACACCTTGTTTGTGTGGTTTGCTTGAAGTGGAGAAATTAGCAGAAGCTCTAAAGTGGACAGTGCTGTTCACGTGTCTGTTACATGCCCATATTATTGTTTGGGGTTTGAACTGTGTTTTGCCTGGACGGCAGTGCTTGGGTCTTCTAACTGAATTTTCCCCCATCAGTTTGGTATGACATGTTTCAGGATTGGTGTTTCCTAGCATCAGCAAAGATCTTCTGTAATGCACGTGTCTCATGCTGCCCCCTGTACAGGGGACTCTCGTGAAGAGGTTAACTCTACATAGTCTTTGATGTGTGATGAAAAATGCCTTCAATGATGTAATGGTAGTTTTTTTTTTAACAGTGTACGTTTTAGTCCTAATCATGATTGTTTTCTAACTTTACCACTTAATGTGCTGTTTAATGTTCAATAGCTTCTACCCAGCAAAGAAGTGACAAAAGTGATTCAAAGAAGTGTTGGTGTGTTATTATTTGACTGACATATGAAGGTGGGGACAACAAACAAACAAACATGAATAAATAGTTATCATATGGTGAATGTGATCTGGAACCAGAAGGTGTGCAGACTACACCTACACAGTTCTGTACCATGTGATGGTGTATAAATGGCGTGGACCTAGGGACAGACTGGCCATCTGGCATACCGAACATTTTCCAGGTGGACCGACGGGTTTTGTGGACCGACACAGTTCATTTATTGGTCTGACTGGTCCATAAAATTCAGTAGGTTGGCGGCACAACTAACCCTGGCCCGGCCCGCTCAAATTTTTAAACACCTTCCCTTTGGCTGTGGTCTCTATGCCTGAATAATTCATTCATTCTGCAGCACAGAAGTTTCTTTTTAGACCACTGGCCCATGAAACACGTTAACCTGGGCCCATTGGGTCTCTATTAATTGACACCTGACTGAACCAATCAGATACATTAAACCCCTTTTGGCTCCATGCCATTAGATAAAGCTACCTTAACCAAGGAGAGAAAACAGAGAGGAAGCGAAATGTTGGAACACATCAATAAAACTGCTGTTTTATCACCACCTTAGTTTGTCTCCTTACATTTATGATATTAGTTGATGACGTCAGTGTTTCCAGCAGGAGAACAGCTGGTTAACTGGTTGTGTTCACTTTCTAACTGGTGTTAAAACAGCAGATCTTAAATGCCTTCCTAAACTAGATAATCTTATTGAAAGTGAGAAGATGATTTTTAACCATCATCCATCCACATGAACAGTGAGTCAGCAGCTTTCTGATTTTCTTTACTAGCCTATTTGTTATTGGTTGTGGGCTGATGGTGGGTCCAAATATGTTAGAGGCAGCTTTTGTGTTGGTGTTTATGTCAATATGTTATTGGTGATTGATGCAGTTGTTTGTTTCCAATAATTCTGGATCTGACTGCATCATTATGTGAAGAAAGAAAAATAGCTCCATTCAATCTTTTGTTGAACCTTGTTGAGATAACATCTCCAGAAGAGAAGAGCAGCAATAACACAGAGACACTGTGTCTACACTTTGTCCAGGAACAGCTTTCATCTGAGCCATCATTTCTCATATCTGTTCTTTTTATTTTCATCATCCATCAAACACAAAGTAGAATACTGCTGTAATATCCATCACTGTGCCCGAGTATAGATGTTTATTTCATTAACAAAATACCATTTTTGGAAGTATTTAACGTGTTTTTTCTCACTGATTTCTGACAACTCGCTGTATGGTTTCTGTAGTTTTAAGGAGTTGCACGGTTGATATTCAGATTTAAGGGAGAACATTTGGTGTGTGTGTGACCGTAAATGCCAGAGCCAAATTTTTGTTCCAGTCTTCCCCCGCATGAACCTACACACAGAAGAAGACAGACTAACACACACAAAAAAATTGCGTAGAATACAAATAAGGTATTACAATCCAACAACGGGCCTGGAGCTTAAAAGAATATCAGCAATGATCATTCTTTCAAAGCAGTAACAGCTGATTAGTCATGTGATCAGTACATTTGGTATGCCAGAGATGATTAACAAGAGGCATTTTCATTTTCTCTGATTCACCACAAATCTTTTTCAAAAAGCATTTCTGGTAGAATTGAGGAGTTGTTTTCCTTTTTTTCTCTCTCTCATTAAAGCCACACTGCTGAACTTTAGCAGCATTCTTTGTTAATGGCCTCAAGGGTTTCTTTGGATAATCAGCCATGGTGCTCAGTGAAAATGACAAATGTGTTGATATCCAGTTGTTGGCGTGTGATGTTGTCCCGTAGAGCAAAACCTAGCTGTCACATGAGGCCCCCCAGGAGGCAAAAGAAAAAAATTGTGAAGTGTGGTTTTCAGCCTTTGGATGCTGCAGAGCAATGGTAGTTCCATGAATGTGCATAATGAATGTCAGTGTGCCATCAAGACAAGTTAGAACCACAGGATTTTAAGGTTGGAAACGGATCTAGTGTTGCTTTAAAAAACAGGGAAACCAGAATACAAAAGTCAAGAAAGTCTGATCTTCCCATAACCTGCTGTCTTGGACGTTTACCTGTATGATGATCATGCCAATCCTATTTGATGATGGCCTTTATCTTTTTGCAAGGCTTCCACATTCTGTCATTTCAATACACTGCGTCTAAAAAAGACACCAGGTAAGCCAGGGCTATGAAAATTAAACCTGTATCAGATTATAGTTCTTTTTTCAAAAAAGTCTGTATAAAAACGACTTAAATTGGTTGCTGTATTGAGCCTCTAGAGAAGCTTAAAGGGACTATTTTCATTTAATTATAGAATCCAACTATTCCGACATTGGATGATCACAATGCAGCTGGCCCATACTGATACTGTTCAGTACCAGAGGATAAAGGAAAGACATGTATTCAAACTCAAAAAATCTTCCAAAAATAGCACCAAAGTATATGTTTCTATGGGGATTGTGATGACTATGTTTGAAAATTATACCCTGAACCATTTATTGTGCTTTTAAAATGATACATTTTGCAGTGCAAACCCTTTTAGGCTGCAGTATGTGAGCAGTCAGTTCAACAAAATGAGTAAAACAGCCGTCACAGACAAACTGTGGCCATGCACAATAGTTTGGCAGCAGTTCAAGGTGCTAATTAAGTAGTACCATACAATGTTAAATACAGAAGCCCTCTGCTAAGGCTGGCCAATGACTTAGAACAAGATCAGTGTGCTCAACATGATCTCCTTTCATTCCACCATGCTGGATTATCTCATGCATCTTTAATCCTGTTGTACTATGCTCAGACTGAGGAAATAGATTGAATGTAGAACACAAGAACAGAGAATACACACACACAAGCAATAACAGCCTCATATGGAAAATCTGAGAGTATGTGAGTTTGTTGTCCTCCACTGTAGTGATGCTTTAAAGGTAAGCTGCTGTATCATCATAGACCAAACTCCTAATTACTTTTGTAAATCAGCACATATTTACGTAAATACAACTCCACCTCACTGCATCTGTGAAGAGGTCTTAATTCAGGAGGCATTTTCCTGAAGTACAGATTTGATTCCAGCTCTTCTTGGACATCTTTATACTCTAGTGACTGGATAAATGTAGTGTTCAGCGCATTAAAGGAGTTGATAAATAATTAAAATTTAAGCTGTTGTTGGAGCAGAAAAAAGATGGTTGAGGGAAATATCTTGAATACAAAAAGACGGATGCCAAGAAATATACCCAACCAAAAAATACACACTCTAGCCACTTCATTGTGTGTTGTAGTAGTCCCGGGTTGGACCTCATTTTGCCTTCAGAACTGCCTTAATTCCTGGTGTCATAGATTCAACAAGATCTTGGAAACATTCCTCAAAGATTTTGCTCCATATTGACATGATAGCATCACACAGTTGCTGCACATCCATAATGAGAATCTCCTGTTCCACCTCATCCCAAAGGCAACTGGAGTACAGTAAACTCATGATGTAAACTTTGTGATATGGTACATTTTCCTGCTGGAAGTAGCCATCAGAAGATGCTACACTGTGCTCATAGAGGAATGGACATGGTCAGCAACAATACTCAGGTAGGCTGTGCTAGTTAAACCATGTCATGTTGGTACCAATGTGTCAAGGTCAAGGACAACTTTATTATCCCACTTGAAATTCATGATCATTGCATGTCTCACAATATATAGTGTTACAGAAAGAACACAACACTTACACATACCATAAAAAAGAATACAGAATAAATTAGGCTTAAAAACAAGATAAAATGAATTGAATAAAATAATCTACAATTCAGTTAAAAGTTAAAAAAAAAAAAGTATATGTGCTAAGAATTGATGTTTTGATGGCTGCAGACACAAAGGACTGTAGGCCCAATCCCATTTCTCTTTTTTACCCCTACCCCTTCCAATTCTCCCTTCCCCTTGCCCCTTAAAACTGAGCTATAAGGGGGGAGGGCTGAAAGTTAACTCCTACGAATTAAGACACCCCTTCAATCGCATATGTTATCAGTAGTTATGCTGGCTTTTACAGATGCGATGAACTGTTGCCGGATATCTCGAGAAATCTACAGCTGATGATCTCTCTTGCATGGGCTATTGGCATCTGTTTGACGTTACCAGGCTAACTTTAACGTTACATTCGATTATTACTACTGCATATGTTGTACCCCATGAAGCCCTCAATGTACTGAAGAGCAGCAGCGAGGTTGCTGAAGCTTTTATAGATAACATTATTTTTTCGTGTGCATTTTATGAAGAAAATGACCACTACACATTGAAACAGCGTTAAACTGAACAATACAATGATTGTCATGTATTTTAAAACGTTATTAATTGAGAAAATACTTGCATTTGTGATTTCTTTGGACTCGGTTACAGCCATTCTGGGACATTTTTCATTCCCCTTCGTTTAAGTGAGCCCCTGAAAAATCTTCGTTTGAAGCGGTATATAGCCCTACCACTTGCCCCTACCCCTCAGTCCTAACGAGAATTAGGACACCCTACCCCTACACGCGAATGCGCAAAGCGGAGGGGTAGGGCCAAGTGGTAGGGGGTGAAATGGGATTGGGCCTAGTGTACCTCACTGTTCTAATATTCTGCATTCAGTCTGTAACAAATTCTAACAAATTCTAAGAAGAGAGGGTGTGTTGGGTCATTGAGGATCTGGTTGGTCTTTTAAAAGCAGCACATTATACAGCTGAGCAGCAGATGCCAGATCAACTTCAATCATCCCTACTGGCTACATTAATCCTGTGTTGCAGTTTTTTTGGATCTTGAATGTGCCTGTTACCAAATTTCAGATGAGACCGAAAGACCGAAGACTTTCCAGGAGAGCCTTATAAATCATTTGAAGTATGCAACTATCTAATCTGAAAGAAAAAAAAATTCTGTGCTACAGTTTCTTAGTCTTATCTAGTGCACATTCCTCAAAAGTCAGTTTGTTGTCAATATCAACCTCCAAAGTGTGTCAATAAATATACCCCCTATACCATTACACCACCGCCACCAACCTGAACCGTTGATACAAGGCAGGATGGATACATTTTTCATGTTGTTTCCACCAAATTCTGAGCCTACCATCTGAATGTGGAGCTGAAATGGAGACTCATCAAACCAGACAACATTTTTCCAATATTCTATTGTCCAGTTTTGGTGAGTCTGTGTGAATTGTAGCCTCAGTTTCCTGTTCTTAGCTGACAGGAGAGGCACC
>JBBBVU010000012.1:27594028-27605255 GCA_037177055.1 Atherinosoma microstoma
TTTTGACATCAGATCAGCTAAGGTCTTTCCATTATACATTTTTATTCTGATTGGATGTCCTATTGGACCAGAAATACTCTATGTAAACGCTGTTAATGTCTAAACCTTTATTTCAGACCACATTTTTTCCTTGAAGTTGATTATTTGACACCATATTTCCAGGGTTTTCAATAATATGTCAGTCAGTTCTTAATTCAGTTTTAATAGTGTGAGTGATCTCCTTTGCTATTTTGTTTGCTACATGCGAACCAATAATTTCACCCTCCTGAAACAGAATAATATATTTTCCACAAACGCAGAAAGTGTCCTCCAACATTGTTGTTTAAGGAATGAGAAGCTGCTCACTACATCAGTTGGAGTTAAATAACAAAGAAATCACTGCAGCCCTTTTCCAGTGGGAGGCTCTTCCATATTTGCTTCAGTAAATCCACCGTTATGACTTGTTTTTCTGGTCAGTGTGGTCATATGCACATTTATAGTCCTGTGATGATATACTCAAAGGATTTTTGTGAATCTCTGCCTTGATTTTGTGCAAATATGTGTGGCTCACAATGTATAGTTGTATTAATTTTGGTATCTTGACTGTTTTTATATTACCAAACTTGAGGTTAACATTTATGCCTCTCATGTAAACATAATAATAATATCATTAAATACTATTTTATTTAAAAAAAAAAAAAAAACTGTAATAGTTTTTGGTTAAATCATCAGACAGTAAAAGTGCAGTTCAAAGATATTTTGGGTGGCTGCCCAAAGGAATCTAAAACTGTTGAATTTGCACATCTGTAATAATGTGGTTACAATGCTGCTAAATGAATGCCATATGATACATTAATGGATGGGTGGGTTGCAACAAACTTGTAGTACTGGTGTATATGGCATATATAGGCAAGTCAGGGTCAATCATGTTATTATTAAGTGTTAAAGGCTAATGCTAGCAGTTAGCAGAATAGCCCTGGTCTTGCTTTGATGTTACTTCTCACAACATCAAATAACAATTTCTTTTGTTTCTTTATGTAGTGTTTGGCATGTCCCAGAGAATGAAATTGAATCTATGAGTGTCAGTTAAAGTTGGCGCCATACCAACAAAGCCAGGGAGACTGCCAGCACTGAGATAAAACCATAATTGTACAGATGGCTGTACTAATATAATTGGTGCCACAGGTTTAGTCCTCAGAATCTGAAGCAGACTTCTGGGGAGGGATGCAATCAGCATCTCTGGGGTAGCTGATCAGAAACCCAAGCACATATCACTGACATATGGAGTAGACATAATTTGAAGAGACAAGCCCAAAGAAAGAAAGAAAGAAGCCGACTACAGTAGCTGAGAGAAGCACAAGCAGCAGTGAACTGGATAGAACCACAGAAATAAACATGCTACTAAGCGCTTTGTTTATGTAATGTGATTGGTGTTAGTTTTGATCAGCTGATGTAGCGACTGTGAAGGTTCTGCATGAGGGAACACAACGCATAAACAATGGGGCATGTCTCTGGACTAAAAGGGCATGTCTATTATTTATAAAGCAGCATGTCCTGTGGGTGTTTGGCATTCCGCTTCACTGGGGCTACCGACATTGAAGAAATTAGTACTCTGTCCACTCTGCAGTGTTTTATGATTGTTGACCACTGTTGCAAAATGTCTACAAAGGAGGATTTACTTTGACTCTGAGACTGGCAACTTCTGATGTCTTAAATTGCTGAGACATTGTTTACCATCAAATCAAATATAAAACTTCAAGAGTATATTATGGCATGACATTGGATTTTTATGGTTGGGCAAACATCCCAAGGAAAACACCAAACTTCAAATCACATAGCCAGGTTATCCAGGTTGAAATGTTTTAGAGTGCATCCATCTTCTTACATATGCTATTGGATGGAGGGGACTTTCATTCAAAGTGGCTGATAGCAAGACCAGCGTTCATGTTTGCAGAATATGTTGCCACAGTGGGAATCCACCCTTAACCCCAGTTTTGCTTAATCAGCAATCTTCCCTCTGAGCTACACAACAGCTAATTATTTTACACCAACATGTTTCAAAAGTATATCTGAAAGCACAGTCAGGGATTTGGGTCTGGTTTGCCAAAATTCTTCCAAACATGAGCATGTTTTCATCTGCTGGTGGATCAGGTGACTACTTCAAAATTGTGTATAGGTGTTCTGTCTTATATGTGCATTTTAAGGCGTTACTTACCCCAAACACTGCTCTAGTACCTATCAAACAAAGTTCAGAGGGTTCTCACTTCACACACAGAATTATTTGTCCGTTCAGAGACACTGTAGTAAAAATCGTGGCACACATATGGCAGCTACCATGTATTTGGACCCACAGCAAGTAGATATAAGTGTTTCATTCTGAGAGAATAAAAACATGTTATTTTTGTAAAGTGATTAGAGACCAATAGAAGCAGTTTATAATATTTGAAGTGTTTCTGTCATTAACCTTTCGATTTTGTTACATGCTACACCTTTAAGAGGCCCAAAGTGTGCCGAGAAAATATCCCCCCACACCATTATACTAACACCAGCAGCAGCCTGAACTGCTGATTCAAACCAGGATGAATCCATGCTTCCATGCTGTTAATGCCAAATTCAGACCCTCTGGCAGCTGAAATGGAGACTCATCAGACCAGTTTTGGTGAGTCTGTGTGAACTGTAGCCTCAGTTTCCTGTTCTTAGCTGACAGGAGTGGCACCCGGTGTGGTCTACTGCTGCTGTAGCCCATCTGCTTCAAGGTTGGACGTGTTATATGTTCAGAGATGGTATTCAGCATAACTTTTATTATAATATGAGGTTATTTGACTTCCTGTTGTCTTTCTATCATCTCCAACCAGTCTGTACATTCTCTCCTGACCTCTGACATCAACAAAGCTCACTGGATATTTTCTCCTTTTCTCTGTAAACCCCAGAGATGGTTGTGTGTGAAAATCCCAGTTGATCAGCAGTTTCTGAAATACTCAGACCAACAACCGTTCAGAGTAATTGACCCACGTTATTTTTAACTCGTTGAGAGTTTATTCAGGGCACAAATTATGTTAATCAGCTCCCTGTAAATATCAGAGTCATTTGCAGCATTTTGTTAGATTTTTTCCTACAAATTATAACCACTAATCATTTTATGTACCACCAAAGTGACCTCCAACAAGTCCACAGGGAAAGTAGGAGAATTCAGCTTCCTTTTATCCATAAAAGCAGCAACACAGTTATTATTTGAGCCCAAGCTTTGTGTGCTTCAATATCACTTTACATGAGCAAGCAGATGTTTGATTTACCATCTCTGCACTGCACAATTGTAGTGGCCACCAACAGCTCCCATTTTCTTTAAACATACTTCAGCGATGCAATGAAATAGCTCTCCCTGGAGCTCATTTTATTAACGTGACAAATCTTCCACCATTCCACTGCATCATCACCCTTGATAATCTCACAGTGTGGGAGAATGGGCTAGAGATGATATTTCCTTGTGAGGCTGTGGGTAGGAGGACTCTAATGGTATTAAATGAATTGTAACTTGGTTATCAATAGTAATGTCCCAGAGGAGGAGAGTTCATTGCTTCAGCTCTCTTGCAGAGGCTGCTGGGGGGTTGAAGCTTGTGTTGCATTAGGTTGGGTTGTCACAGAGAGTCAAGGTTAGAATCTTATTTATCTTTTTATGTAAATACTCCATAGTTATTCATACCATGTTGGGAGCTATGGCAATACTTTCCCAGAAACTAACCAGTTTTCCTGCAATACACTACTGTACCAGCCTAAGTTTCGCTGCATGTAAACGAGTCAACAATAATTTGATTAAAGCTACCCTGTGGAGTCTCCTTGTTAACAAAAACTGTTTATTATGAGAGCTTGCAAATGTATTATTAACTCTCATCGGAGTCTCTGCACTGTTATGTATATACTGCATTTTACACATCAAAACAAACAACAGGCATCTGTAAAATAATGGAAGGCACTTAATTTATTTAGCAGGACCTTTTATCCAAACAGATTTACAAGTGAGAAGCACATACAGTAGGTAGGAACGCAGGGTTCAGTATTTTGCATGAAGATGCTTTTGACATGAGACCTTATTGAACTGAGGATTGAACGTCATGTCTTCTGACCGTGTCCGCCCCTGTTGCTTTAATAAACCCTCTGCAGTTCCAATATATTTTCTGACCAACACTTTCAACCATGTCAGTTTCCTGATTAGCTTATTATCACTACCTCATAAATGCTGATTGGATTCGTTGACTTCTCTCACTGTATGTGTCCAAAGGGCCTACAAGGGTGATTGTTGTGTTATTTGGTCATCTTTGAAGGTTTTGCTGGCTGAAGCATTGTTCTGTATAAACACTGTGACCTTATTGAACGCTCCACAATCCTTCCTACACCTTTGCTCGAAGAAAACTAGTAGGAGTTCAGTTCATCTTCAGCTGTAAAAGGACCAAGATGTTCATTCTTCATGATAATCAAGAGCTTGAATAACTGCAGCTGAACTTCTTTTTCCTAGTGCATGAAAACATTTCACCTCTGTTCAGACGGTTTTTCCAGTTTAACAAACATGACACCTCTCTCAAACATCCATCTTCTCTGTCCAATGTGTGTACATTAATGTCTTCAAAGGGGTTAAGATGCAGGTGGGCTGCTGTATGATGACCTGAAGAGCCGGCTCCCCTGTGCTGTGTCATGCATTTGTGACATTATTATTTGGTTTCTGCTACATAAAGGTCTGAAAACTCCTAGCTGCACCGCAGTGCATACACGTCACCGTTCAGCTTGTGTTTGTGTGCTGTGTCCGTTCTGTGAGCCAGCTTTTGTCTGAGGGTGGTGTTTGCTTTATAATGTGCTGGATCCTCTCTCCGTTTCTCATTCGCCATTCCCACCACATGTGGAGTGATGATATTCTTGCACCCGTTCTGTTATCTGTTTGTATTTTTACCAGATTGATGAACTGATTTGATGAATACCCAGTCTATATGTATTCACAGGTTAAAAGGGCTTTCTTGATGTGTTTGAACAGAGGAGATGGCCTTCTCAGGAATTACATTTATGTACCCATTAACCCTTAAAGCTCTACTGGACCTGCCACCCCAGAGGGCTATTGCTTAAATGGTTAACAGTTTCTCAGGAACGGTAGTGTCACGTGTAACTCTATGGGGTAGATTATGATCGATAGCTTACCCTGGTAATTCTAGCCCATCCAAGAGGTTTACAATCCAGCCACAAAATGTTGAGTTTATTCAGACTTTATATGGTAAATCCACTGTGAGTGATCCATTATAACATGATTATCACATTTTCATTATGAAAAGAGATCGCTGCTACTAGTATGTTGCTAAGATACCTACGATACGTGAACAAAGACGAAAGGAAAAAGAGTGAAAGAGGTAAAAATGAGAATATGTAAATAGTTTCTGTTGTGTGTTTGTTTCAATGCTGATATTTTTTCTCCTGAAAGTGAAGACTTTAGAGAATGATGCGGATGAGAAAGGCTTGGTCACTCTTGATCTGTGTTATTTCTACAAAGTGCTGTTACAGTACAGTAATAAATTCTGTTTTGTGTTTTATTGTTGGCTTTTAATGTGCTATATATATTGATATGTTTGTTTTATATATTCCTCACTCATAATCTGACAACTGAGGCTCTGTGCGCATCTGGATTCTCTAGATAAGTTGCCATTTTAGAACATGGTGTAACTATAGTATAATGGCTTCCCATAGCTTCATGTTAAATTTGTGCCTTTTTTACTCCATGCATTTCCCCCCCTATGCACTCTAGTTTTTTAATAACATTCTGGCACACCTCAGTTATTTCAACAGTTTCAGGTGGTAAATTAGATTACACAGCCAACTTTCTGATTAGTGAGCCAAGGCTGTCTGAAAAGCATTTCACAGGTTTCTTCAGGGTCAGTTAAGCCTCTTTTCTTTCTTTTAAATCAAATTAATGAAGACATTCAGTGAAGAGCTTACTGCATTTTTAACACAGAAGCCCCCAAAATCATCATTTTTAGACATGCAGGTTCACCCGATCTGGTAATGTAACAGTCATGGGATGTTCTGAATTAGCAAAATGGAAAATGAGGCCAAAACACGGGGACAAAAATCACAAACTCGCAGATTTGATTGGGACAATTGCCAGCAGTCAGTCAGAAATAATCAGGAAACAGTTGAAGGCAACATTTGTCTGTTTTCCCTCAAATGGACTGACACAGAAATACATTATATTGTATGAGTGCCACAGGAGTGGCTTCCCTGTGCATTGAATATGTATGAATACAAATGCAAACTCTCAGCATGGCGGTGCAAGTACAAAAGACATTTGATTGAAGGCAGGATCCACATCACCCGGAATGATGTGGAGAAAATGAGTGCATTAGAGGGGAGTATATTGATGGGAAATATTTCCTCCAAGCACAAAACATGGTTATCATTTTATGTTCCTGATATATTACATTCACCATCTGAAGCAGCAGGGCTTCATTCTGTGAGTGTGTCAGCTTGCAAAATGAAACCAGCTGCAGAGTCCAGTCAAATATTTCACTCAAACGCACCATCCTGCCATAAAATCATTTTACATATAGGGAAGTAAGAAAGCAACAATCTACACAGAAATCTCCCCCGAGGACAAAATTTCTCTTTAAGTTCCTAAAGATCGAGGTGAGGATTAAACTTGGAAACAGCAACACCCGCAGGACTGGTATTTAATTTTAAATTTTGTTTGAGAAAAAAATGTTATGAATGCGCTAAGGTAATGCGATTTCAGCCGGCATATATTCTGTTGTATAAAAATCTAATTTCCATAGGTAGTTTTATACTCTTTTATTGCATACACATCAATAAAGGTGCCAGTGGCGCAAGGGAAACCACTGTTTATGATAGGAACCATACTCAAATATTAGGTATGAACAGTGTTTATGTCATGAATATAGAGAGGGCCTTGAGGCTGGGGGCTTAATACAGAGTTTAGGTGTGAGTCACCTTGAGAGAGCAGATTGGTTTCTACAAAACATTGTTTTACCTCCCACCATCTCCTCCAAGAGGCTAGATACAGATCATAATCTGGATGTGCTTATTTAATGGTCAGTCACTCTCTTCCGAAAAATTTGGACCCACAATTGAAGAAATGATTCATCTTAAATAACTGTCTTCTAACACAGATGATATTAAGCAATGGTTTCCAACATTAAAAATCTGACAGTTGAGCCATGAAGAAACATCTATTCATGTTTGTGCACAGGGATGATATGTGTTTCTCTCCCTTATGAATAATGCAAAGAGCAAAGATGCACTTTAGTCCCATTTCCACTTAATTTAATTCCAGCCTGCAAAGCTAACTTTGCATTGTTTGTCTTTATCACTGTCTCCTAACTACTAAAACAAGAAGACCGAAAGCAAAAACACTAATAAGGTTTACAGATTTCAGGGTGAAACAACATAAAGCAGGTTTTCTCTAATTTACATAATCCATTTGATACCTTCGTTTTTTTTTTCCTTTTCCCACCAGCTGCATTGCTGACGAACTCATGGGATATCCCAGCCACACAGAGCATGTATTAAATCAAGTGGTTGTTAACCAAATCAGTGCTTTTCTGTGTATGGATAGTAATGAAGACAGGGGAGGTGACAGGAAAGCGCTGAACACCTCTATCCCCAGAGAACCAGTGCCGATGATATGCTAATACTCTCTTCACATGTCTGTCAACTACTGCATCAGTGTACCTTTGCAGAGAAACTAATCTGAGTTTTATTGGCCTGCCAGAAGGAATTTATACATTACTATTAGATTACTGGGGCTGGCAGCTGTAGTGCGTAGAACTAATGTACTCTGTCACAGATTGTGTGCATAATGAACTTGGGAAGGAAAGTAGCCAAAGAAAGTCCAGGAAGGCATGCAGTTGTGATAACGGCATCAAAAAGCTTGGTTCTAGTCAACAAGCGAGGATATAGCATCTGTCCTGTTGACTAAAAGCAGCCAGCAGAGCCATCCTTTTAAAACAATATGCCCTTACAGCTTTTCACCCCTCAGTAAGTGGATACCCCTGCCATAGATTCAGATAAATAGATCGGATTAGAAGTAATTGATACAAGTGACAGACCCAACAGCCATCTGCCTCAGTCCAACCAACACAGTCAGACACCCAGCCCCAATTCCTGAGTCTTGTGGAGGTCTCTTCTTATTAAAAGGGAGAATCAGGGTGAGGCTTTGATGTACTACTATGCTATAGGTCATTTAGCAGACACTTTTCTCCAAAGTGACTCATATCTGAGAGTGAGAACAACACAAGCAAGAAATCACACAGGAGGGGACATCATAACTAAGTGCTAGTCAGACTGCTGTGTGTCCAGTTGCACACAGCTGGCAGTGCTTTTTTTTAAAAAAGATTTTGTTTCCTTTCCCTTTGTTTACTTACGAGATCATGATTTCATCACACAATATCATCTCTGGCGTAAGTGTACGCAGCTTGTTCAGTGATGAGTTGTGCCAAAGCTGGACAAATCTTTCTAACTCACCTGACTAGTAGAAGAGTTAAGCTAAGTGCTGAAATGCTCCTTGAACAGCTGAGTCTTTAACTTGCTCTTAAAAGTAAATAAGGACTCTGCGGATCTGACAGAGTTTGGTAGATCATTCCATCACCGGGGAACAACAGAGGAAAAGAATTTAGCAACTGATTTTGCGCCACGTTGTGGTGGGAGCACTAGACGTCTTTCACAGGCAGAGTGCAACTGTCGAGAGGGAGTGTAGCTCTGGATTAAGGAGTGAAGGAGCAGTTTCGGTTATTGTTTTGTAAGCCAGAAGCAGAGTTTTGAATTTGACGCTCGCTGCAATTGGGAGCCAGTGAAGAGCGATCAGCAGCGGGGTGACATGAGTTCTTTTGGGCTGGTTGAACACCAGTCGTGCTGCTGCATTCTGAATAATCTACAGAGGATTAACTGAACAAGCAGGCAGGCCTGCCAGCAAGGAATTGCAGTAGTCAATGCAGGATATGACCAGAGCCTGAACCAAAAGCTGTGTTGTGTGTTCTGTCAGGTAAAATCTGATCCTCTTGAAGTTTTGGAGAGCAAGTCGGCAAGACCAGGCAACCGAGGCAACATGGACCTTAAAGGTCAAATGGTTGTCTACCATGACACCAAGATTCCTGGCAGAAAACGAGGCACAAGTGTGATAGAATCGAGCTGCACGCTTATCTGAGGAGGTAAGGAAGGACTGGCTGGACTGACAATAAGCTCGGTCTTGGACAGATTTAGCTGAAGGTGGCGATCCTTCATCCATGCGGAGATATCAGCAAGGCATGCTGATATCCGCATTGAGACGGTTGTGTCGTCCCGTGGGAAGGAAAGGAAAGCTGAGTGTCATCTGCATAGCAGGGGAAGGAGAAGCCATTAAAGCTGATAACTGCACCGAGTGAGGAGGTGTATGTATAGTAAAAGGGGAAAGGGCCAAGCACCAAACTCTGAGGCACCCTGGTTGTCAAACCTATGCAATTTGGACACACCTCCTCACCAAGACACTCTGAAGGATCTTCCTGCACGGTAGGACATGAAACATGAGAGGACAAATCCTAAGATACCAAGCTCTGAGAGTGTGGAGTGATGTGATCTCTTGGTTTTCTTACTTTTGCTGCTTTTTATGAATTGGCATTGGATGAACCACATTCTAATGAATTGGACTGAAGTGGATTATAATTGGATTTCAGTGGACTATATTTAATTGGACTTGTACTTAACTTGTGTATTTTTTATTTAAAGAGTCTTTAGAAGAGTTTTGTCATCATTGACAAAATTGATAAAAAACACTAAACTGACATGAATTCCTATTGGAAAACTTCTCTCAACAGTTTTATCTACATTTCAAGAAAATCCTGAATATTTCCCATTATTCCCCTATGAATGGGATTTGGAAATTAAATCTTTGATCTTTCATTTGCTATTTTTATGGCCTATGTTGTTTTTCTTGTTCTTCTTTTATACATAAAACAGTGATTTTGATCTATCTCACCTATGCTGATGTTGAGAGGACATGATAGGTTACATGTTGAGAGAACTGTCTATTCAGGAAACTATCTGCACCTGTTATCATTGCTACCGAGGAAACATCGATTGAATTCGGATAAAAAGGTGGCAAAAATGGTCAAATGTAGTAGATGAGGGAATAGATGAAAATGGGCCTAACAGAGAAAGAACAAGTGGAATGTTTTACTGACTCTGATGCATGATCTCTGATCAGATTCCTGCAGGTTTGTAAACTATGTTTTTGGACTGAATAAATACACTTTGAATTATTCATGTCGTGGGGCAGCTGGCTGGGCTGGAAATCTTTCTTTTAACTTTGTTTGCTTTCAACTGCAGGTGGAGTGCTGGGCGAGTTGTCCTGCTGGGTTCTGTAGTTGAGCAGTGCCTCAACTGCTCCAGCCATCCTCTTCACCGCCCTGCATCTGGCATTCAGAAGTCAGGTTTATTTGGCTGGAGGCTGCAGAAGTTCCCTGCGAGATCATCGTCTCTGCAACACTACCAGAAGCCTGCTCCCATAGAGCTGCTGCTACTGCCTTCAAAATGTTCTGTACACCATGATCCAACCTTAATATAAAGTAAAATGATCACTTTTCTTCTTCTACATCAATGAGAGCTCGGCTGAGAGGCACACATACATCCATCAGGCACATGACATAATATTCACTTCAATTCTCACTGATAAGGCAGCACAATGCCAGATGATCATATCAATTAAGAACAAGACATTTGATATAAGTTTCTACATGTCTTCACTGAGTCAGTCCTCGTTTCATCTTTAATCATCAGATATCTCCCTCATCTCTTCCCAACGTCTCTCTGGGATTCCAGCTCAGCGTTGGTCAGCATGTGGTCAGACTGGTGTCCCTTAACAGCTGAGGTCTGAGGTGCTTCAGATCTGTTTATCTACCGTTGTGCAGCTGATGCGGACCCCTTTGCTGACCCATGGCTGTGGATGGTGTGTCCATGATGCTGCTGTGTTGGCAGGATGTCAGAAAGTTTCTCTGATGATGGAGGCTCCATTATCTCTGAAGCTCTTCCAGTGGCTGCAACACTCCACTGATGTGCAGCATTCAATCTGTTTACATTAAATTTGATGTCAGACCATTTATTTCTTTATTTGGGCTTTGTTGTGATATTCCAACCCAGCTGCATTTGTGTGACTAACCCTGCGTTCACACCGGGCGCGAGTAAAATTATTTGCGCGTCTAAATTACATGTTAAGTCAATGTACAGACGC
>JBBBVU010000012.1:27676662-27711137 GCA_037177055.1 Atherinosoma microstoma
TTCGGTGCTCGGGCCTAATAATAAACACTTGCATTTCAATAGGCCTTCGCACCGCCTTCGGTGCTCGGGCCTAATAAAAATAAACGGATGTAATAAAAATCACAATAACAAGCCAAGGTAACGCTCCACTTTGCTAACATTTAAAGGATAAGTAGAAGTAGAAGAGGTGGGTTTTCAGCCAGGACTTGAACTGTCCTATGGACTGAGAGGAGGACAGAGAGACTGTTCCACAGTCTCAGCGCTGCCACAGAGAAGGTTCTATCACCTCTGGTTTTTAGCCAGGCTTTAGGGACAGCCAACTGGTCAGCTGACCTCAGGGCTCTGGTCAGGGTGTAGGGCTGCAACAAATCACACAAGATGGGCCCATAAAATGCAAACATTTAAAAACAATCAATAAAACCTTAAAATGTACACAAAACATACAGAGAGCCAGTGCAAGGAGCACAAAACACAGAGTATTCCTGTCATAGATGCTTTTGTTGGTTTATTTACACTTTCAAATTATTGAATGTGTTTTTCAGTACATATCCACCAGGTATGGAGCCTCCAGTGCTGAGAATGGCCTCTAAAAATATGCAGTGGAAGTTGCTTTGCTTGTTGGGGAATAGGGGTTGGAATCCATTGGCGCATCATGATTTTATACCATTACTATTCAGATGGCTGCAATGCGACTAGAAAACGATTATTGATGCTTTTTCTTTCCAACGTGACCACTTGACTACTTCTACTTTCCAAGTGGAAGCATGATATAGCTTCTTATATTTGTCATGACAAACAACAAAGAAGAACAAAGAAGCAAAACATGGAGCTGCATCAGATCCTACCCCTCTTGGTTTGATCATATTACTCTCAGAACTTTTACTGTTTTCTCCCACGTCTGACTGTAAGACATTTCACCCAGCCAGAGCCGCCTATTATCAGCCAAAAGAAATACGTGTGCTGCTTTGAACCCACTATGCCCTTAGCATTGTAGTCCACTTCCTGTATTTGGTTCAGTTGAAGCTAACTAGGAGATACATTCAGAGTTTGCTTCTTTGATCCACATCAGAGATTGGTTGCACATTCACACCTTTCACACCTTCCCAAAGATACCCGACTTTCCGAGCAAGCAAAGCCACCCATAGAAGCCGATGTACTTTCACACGCTGGCCTTCAATGCAAACGGTACTGATCAGGCTTCACGCTCCGCTATGATGTCTGTTATGTGCATGCCACAGACTGTCCGGGCGCTGCACTTCTACAATAGTTTGAAAGAGCAGACCAAAAATTGCAAAAGGGTTTGTGGAACCAAAATCCACATAAAACTCCTGTTGATGTTGAAGTTTGATCCACAAATCCTGCATCATGTAGCTCTGGTCACACTGTAACTAATGCTAGGCCAGATAGAGACACAATCACACTGCAAGAAAATATCATTTTAATCTTATAATTGAAGACAGCCTGTTGTACCTCTACAGAGCAGAGGGAGTTTTTCTACCAGCAGAAAAAGACATGAGCTGGACTACTTCTTTGTTCCTGGATTAAGAGCGTTGTGTTTTCTAACCGCATGACTTTGTCAGATCTCCTGCTGCGGCTCAGGATGAAGAGTAGTCATCTGCCACTTGGAAGGTTGATGGTTTGTTCCCACGCTGTCCCAGACCACATTTCAAAGGGTCCTTGATCAGGATACTGATCTTGATCAGGATACCAATCTGTTGCTTGGGGGGGGGGGGGGGTCGTGTTCCGCACTCTTTATGCACCTATTGTTCCAGTGTTCGTGTTGTATATCAATGTCACCCTTCAGATAAGATTGTTTGTTGCATCCTGTGTTTTGATTTGAGTGATAGAAACATGGGTGAACAGATTGTACTTGTCCACCCACCCTCACACTGAAAAGTGATGGTTTCTGACAACTGCACTCGTCTCTTACAAATGTGAATATTTATGATGTGCAACATGGAAAATTCATGGTCCTTTCACTGTTGTCCTTGACAACCTTCAAGGTTTTGGTGCCATTCTCCCATCGTCCAAATGGAGCACATCATCTCCTGCTGTATTTCATAATTCACAGCAGAATACATTGCAGACCATTTCAGTCATATTACTGTGGATAGAGTCATAAAGAACTCCATATTTTACAGCTTGAATGAGCCCTGGGAAAAATCTTTCCCACCTCGTTATAGCACAAAAAAGTCATATTACCCATCTTAAACTTTTGCAGTCTTTAATGGCATATGTTCCAAAATCTTCCAGTCTGGAAAAAGCTGCATTTAAAAAATAAAAATAAAATGTGAGCAGCTATGTACTTTGTCATCCCTGCAGCTGAATAATGAAAAGCACCGCCACTAGTAATCCCTCTTTTCTTGTCTCCTGCCATCTTATTTCATGACAGCGTGACATCCATTTTGCTCAAGAGCATGTTAAAGGTGGCAGCCAGCCCTCTGCTCTTCGCAGCAGAAGTAGAGTTTGTGACAAGTCAACTCTGGTGGTATTTGCTGCCACTGAGCACGATGAAACAAGACAAAAGCTGTTCTAGCCCATCAAGTTTAGAAGCGCATTACCTTAGAATACTGTAGACGTCCAGGAAAACAGCTGCTGCAGCAGTCCGTGGTGAAGATGCAGACTGGTCTCGCTCCCTCTACCAAGTCCCCATGTGGCTCATGTGACAGGGCATGCAAATCCAAATGGATGCCCACCCCCCACACTTTATAGGGGAAAATTAATTTGAATTTTCTGCATTTTGAGCAGACTGTGCAACACCACATGGCACCATATGGCGTACGCACAGAGCCAAAGGAGCGGTTGGGAAATGTTAACACAGTTATATTTGAGTGGACAAGTTTTACTAAAGTATACAAAATGCTGGATTATTGAGATCACTTAGAGGATGCTGTTTCTTACGGACAGAGAAATGATTAAACATGCTGTAAGTGTAACTTTGTCTTTGTCCCAAGTGTCAAGTAAGGACACAGACTTTGATAGAATAGCATTTAAAATCGTGACAAATATGAATCCATTTGCATTAAATGTGGGCTTCAACTCCTCCTCCACCCGAGCGTTTTTGTGAAGCTGACTGCTGCACCCAAATTCAAGAGATAATTTGATAATGGCTCCACAGCATATCATGAAAATCGGTAAAAAATTAAGGAAGAGTGATGCGTACAAAAAGCAATCTGTTTGATGAGCGCTTGGAAATCAATTTCAAGCAACAAGGTTTAAAGGAGCCTCCCTTGATTTCACAATTGTACTGTAGCTTAGCGCTTCCCAGATAAATGGTGGCGAGTAGACACATGCAATTACCCAGCATAAAACGCTCCTGACTCCCTCCTAATTATAAACCCTTGTGAATAATCACAGCTCACTGCAATTAATGAAGCAACTCTTCAGCAGAACACTGGAGAGAGCTACAGTGTGCACTGACGACACATTTTAATTTTGTACATTTCATTACGCCTATCTGTTTTTTAAATTAGATTTATGAAATGCGTCTGATCTTCTGATAACATACAGGCTGATTACACACTGGTCCCAGCTATGATGCATACAATTTATGGTCAACATTTTTTATATATTCTAAAATAAGATCTATAAAAACCTGTCGGCTTAAAAGGTCCTAGCTTCAATGGAGAGTTGATAATCTTTGTTTGTAATGATTTTTCTTTATTTTAGTTTATATTCAATATCTGTATTGAAGATCTTCAAGTTTGATGTTTTGACTGTTTATTTTCCTGATTTTCATTCCTCAGTTTGGGTGCTGGCATTTGTTTTCTGTGCTCTTTGTCAGTTTCTTAATTTCCTCATCTTTAGGGGCTCAGTGAAATTCAGCTCTGGATTTTTAGAATGTCAAAGCTGGTTCACATCTTACTGGACGTGTCACCATGGATCCTCATTGTGTTAGTTCAGCCAGATAACCAGAAGATGCCCTCCCTGCCTGATTCTCCTGCCATGTTCACTGCCCTGCTGTACTTCCACAAGTTTTTTCCACAAAGCCTGTTAATATTCATCAACCTGCTTCCTGCTAGTTTGGATTTGGGTATACTAGCAAAAATTTCATGACACTTTTCTTCTCAAAGTAACACGTCCATCAGTGTAAACGGATACCCTGCTTTTTTCAAATACTGCAAAACAGGAGGCCTAATAAGTGATTATATATGGAAAACATTTAGAAAATAATATGATCACCCAAAAGGAAAATATGACTATTTATAATGATGGAGTGAAAAAAAGTTTACTCACATCGATTAGTGCACAAAAACTACAAATGGTCACGTATGGCCTGGTGGGAAAGATCCAGATTTTTAATAACATCATCAAACAATGACCTTTGAAGTTCACAAGATATTTTTGAGGAAACTGCTGCAGATGTCATGGTCTAGGTCATGACCCAGGCTTCAGCACAGCTGTGGACAATCTTGCAGCTATGGGTCCCAATATGAGCTATCTCTGTGTGCTCTTATCAAAGGGAAACAGCTAAAAAAGGAAACACCTTAATATGTTGTTGTTGCCGTGTTATACTGAAAGTAATTGTTGATGAGGCGTAAAAACTCTGATTTTATTTGCTCGATGTATTCTGGAATAAGAATGTGTAACGGTTGCTGTCGAGACAATGAAACAAAGCTGTGAAGGAAATGTGACTTGTTTGTGGTGAGATTATTTCCCCCCTTGAACAGTGGATATACATGAACGATGGTGCTGTTTTGCAGCTTCCATTCCATGGAAACAAAAACTGAGGTGAGTCTTTTCTACTTTCTGAGTGATAAGAGGAGAACTGAATGGAAGAAAACCTGTGGACGGACAACATTTATGTTCTCGACACGTCTCTCCTGAAGCCTTTGAGTCACTTTGTCGACCACAGCCGCTAAAGGAGGTAACGGGGGCTAGAGGTTCTAAATGAAAATTGTTGGTTCTAGTCCAGTCACACACTGACTCCTAGGGAGAATTTAGAGTAACCAATTAACATGTCATGCATGTTTTTGGACTGTGGGAGGAAGCCGGAGTACACGGTGAGGACCCACAAATACACAGGGGGAATATATAAACTCCACACAGAAATGCCACTGTTCAAACCCCTCCCCAGCTGAAGTTCGAACCAGCGACCTTCATGCTGTGAGGCTGCGGAGCTAACCATGACACTACAGTGTAGCCTATCCTGCCGCCATCCATATTCATAAATAAGGAGGATAAAGTGTTTTTTTGTGTATTCGGTTCACCGCTGTGACAACATGCCCAAAATCAGCTTCTCTCACTGAGATGACCAAATTCGGATTTTTACTATGTCTTTGTTGTTTATGCAGTAATGTGTTAAAAAGGTGCTAATTTTAGATTTATCTTTGCATTGATGGTTTAGTTTTGACAGCCATGATACAAATCCCAAATATATTTGATAAATGTAGGCTATATATTTTTTATAATATTCTGGCTGCCCCCTGAAATTATCTCGTGACCCCCATTGGGGTCCCAACCCCCAGTTTGAGAACCACTGTCTTAATCTATTATTGTAAATTTCTTTACTGTAATTTTCTTATTAAAATATCTTTTTTTTCTACTCTGATATTTTGTTCTTTTTTTACTTTTTACTTTAACGATTTACTTGACACATACAATGGAAAACATTGAGTCAATGTACTGCTTTATGGGGCTGAAACCACAGCAACCATTACATGTCATTACCCAGAATGCATTGCAATGTAAATAACATTGGTGGCGTACAAGTGAAGTTAATTTTCTAAAATGTATAAAACCTAAACAGAGTGGAGTATTTTCAAGATCACGTTTTTTACAGATGAAGCAAATGTTTATTAAAGAAGGTCCACTGTCCCTCCATGGAGACATTTTTGCTTAAAAACATTCAACCCCCGCTTGGGTCACTTTATGGTTGTTATTACACATAGACACGTTGACCTCTTGCTAAAAAAGTAATGAATGAAATTTTGTTTTGTTTTGGGATCTGAATTTCTGCCCAAACATGAGAAGTCCAGTAAGTCATTTATGACAGTTCAACCATAGACCTCCGCCTCAGAAATTTCTGAGCCACATAAGCGACAAGTCATCCACAAATTTCACCCAGAATGATTTCACATTCATTCCCATGTACAATACAGGGAGGTTCCTCCCTCTGTCTTATACTAACAATATGAGCCTTTCCTTATGTCATTGTATGAAATCTAAGTGTAGAAATATTTATTCATAATTACACATTATGTTAACTTTTATCTATTTTCCCACAGTGTCATAATATTTCATCTTTTGTCGACTATTGTACATTTGGTGATTCACCACTGACAGGTTGTTTTTATCAGTTTTTAACATCTTGAAGCTTTGTAGTATTCCTGCAGCATATTCAGGTGGTACAAGATGTGGTTCACTGTAGTTTCAGTGAATGTTACACAGATGTATATTTGTAGACATTTAAACCAGAAGGCATCGCTCAACAATGTTGCCTTCAAGTTGAGATCTGCAGGCCTACAAAGAGGCCCACCGGACCCTGGAGAAGGGCATCAAAGACTTGCTCGACCTCAGTGGATCAAAACGCATTGAGCTCTCCCCTCCTTTCATAGATGGAGAGGAAGTAGCAATGGTGGAGCGCTTCAAGTTTTCTGAGGTCCACATCTCGGCTGACCTCACCTGGTCTTTAAACATTTCTCACCAGGTGATGAAAGCACAGCAAAGGCTATACTTCACAGGAAGCTGCACCTAACCCACCTCCCTCAGCACCTACTTATGAATGCTTACAGATCCACCATCGAGAGCCTCCTGACCCATGGCTGTATGTTGTTGTTTAACAGCTTCCCACCTACAGTTGGTGGAGAGAGAGGAGTAGCGCAGGCTATTGGGACTATGTTGCCCCCCCCACTCAGGGATATCAACACTGACCAGCTCCAGCATCAAGCCAGTTGAATCATAAATTACCCCACACACCCTGGACCCCCCCATCTGGAAAATGCTACAAATCCCTCAAAACAAAAGAACACAAAACAAACAGACTTAAGAAAAGCTTTTACACACAGACATACACAGAGACAAATAACTTAGGATCCACCCCATCAATTTGTAAGTGAAGGACAATGCTCAGCTACCCACTGATAATATTTAAATGTGAAATTTGATTTGGTTTTGAAATTGGAGGGAATTTTGACATTTTCAAAGCAATCCGTGACAAACAAGGCATCAAGGGTGAAGAGTCAGAAGATTTTGTCTGAAATCTGGCTGTTGGCTCTACTCTACAAAAGCAAAAAAGAACCCTGGGTTCATCCTATTTTACAAACAAGGAAACAAGATGGTGAAAATTATAATTTGATGACAATCATAATATGATATAATTGCAGTATAATCATTGTGTGAAGTATCAAAGTATGGGAAAGTCAGACAGCTAAAATAATCTGTTCCTCCATGTTGAAGGTGGTTGCAGACTGCAGTGTGTCGCCTGCTCTCAGCTCTTTGGTCAGTCAATGAAACCCTCACTGATACGCTGTTGTGCCTTGCGACAAGCGACAAAAGTCAAACATTTTTCAACATTCTTGTCGCAAGCCCCTGTGTGCACGTCTACATGAACGAGCGCAAAATTTCCCATGCACGAATGTCGCCTGTCACTTGGCTGGAGGACGGCAAGCGATTTTTGCCTTGGAGAAGGAGCGTTGTTACCTCCCATGTGTTGAGCCCATAAGACATGTATGTCAGGTTATTTGGTCACTCTAAATTCTCCCTAAGAGTGAGTGTGAGCGTGAGTGGTTGTTCGTCTCTCTGTGTTGGTCCTGTGATAGACTGGTAACCTGTCCAGGGTGTACCCTGCCTCTCATCAGCTAATTGTTGGAATAGGCTCCAGCTGCCCTGAAACCCTGAATTGGAATAAGTGGTATAAGTCAAAATGGCTTGATGCATAGACAGATGTATACACATATATATTTATATACACACATATTCATATATGTCCTGTGATGGACAGGCGACCTGTCCAGGGTGTACCCTGCCACTTGCTTGCCTATTGCTAGGACAGGCTCCAGCGTATCCTGAATTGGACTCAGCAGTTCAGAGCATGAAAAAAAGGATGAATGAATATGTATATATATGTGTAGAGATGGGTATCTAAAGTGATTTTTTTCAGTCATCTTATCAGGACAATTGAATTTGAATAGCCAATTAGTCATGACATCATTGTTGGATCATTAGCGAAATGAAAAATACTTCATCCGCAGAGGGAAATTGTATAATGCGCCCTTCTACCCACACAAGTGCTTTTAGTTCTATTTTAAAGATTCTGTGGGCTCAACCTGCCTTTATTTTACTGTATAGGAAAGGGGTCAGAGAGAAAGAGGGGATGACATGCAGCAAAGGGCTGCTGGCTGTGTTGAGGAGCTGTAAACTCTGTCTATAGGGTGACTGTTCTACCAACAGAGCTGAACATCGCCCCCGCACAATGTTTAGTTACAACATCATTTTTTTGTTGTGTTTTGGGCTGGTCTTTTTGCTCCTTAAGCACAACATTCATCATCACTTTTGACTTTAAAATACCTCTGTGCTGCTCTGATCTATTGCTTCTGCTATAGACGACTCTGGCAACTGTTTCTTGTGTGTTGAGCCATTTTGTGGTCACTGCAACTGCTGTAGTGAGTCCTAATTACCTCGTATCTGCTACCACCTCCCAACATGGACTTCAGCATGAATAGCTGGACTGACAATGTCAGACAGTGGCCCACAGCGCCACGCTTCTCAGTCTCTCTCTCTCTCCACCACCTCATCAGTGCTGTAAACATTAGTTCTGCATCTCTACATAGTGAAATACAACTCTCCCCTTGCCCCAAACAAAAATTAGTCGACTCTTAAAAATAGTTGTCAACGAGGGATACCGTTCTAATTGACTGATTAGTTAGTCATGTAATATCCTAACTAAAAACCCAGAGCTACTAAACTGCTTCTCATTGTTCTGCAACAGTGGGAATAAAGTTTTTTTCAACAGATGCATCTGAAACAGTTTTAGTTACAGCTTGAGGTTCTGATTTCTGCTCTTTCATTGTTGGAAAAGCCTCAACTTTCAGCTTCAGTTTGCAAGGCCTGCTTCTTAATGGACCGTATTCATAGGATAGAAATCTGTTAAGTACAGCCAACAAATGATTTTTCAGGACTGCGTTGCTGGCCAGGAAAAACAACCTGCATCCATTGATCCAAGATTGTTGACTATTTAAGGAAGTTGAAATGGGTCAAATACCCCTCGCAAACAAAAATGCATTTTGTTGGAGACATCTCAAAAACAAAGCAAAATGCCATGTGAGAATTAATGGTGGTTCACTCATTCCCTGCAGCATGAAACTGACACTTTAAAAATGGTTAGATTTTCAAATGGTCACAGTTCGAGACTACTGGCTAAATCAGATTCCTTTTTTCAGTGTTTTTATACAAAATTCATTTGAATTAACAGGTTTAGTGAACTCTGGATCAAAGGCAGGAGATACAAAGCAAAATCCAAAAACCCATGCTTTCGACTCGTCTTTGTGAACTAAAGCCTGAACATGATGCACATCCTCGCGTCTGCACTTCCGAGCTAAATTCATCACATTCTGTACGGCAAAGTATCATGATAACTCAAAATGTCACGTTAACTGTGTGTGTCCTCACCTCCTCTGTTATCTTCACCCAGAGTCATTTATCTCTTTAATGAATGGGTTACACAATACATCATTCCATACAGGAAATAACTTCTTAAATGGGTGATATTTTTAAAGGAAAAATGTGCAACCAACATTTTAATCAGAAGTAAGTATTCCGAGTAAGCTTCAAATTAGGAGTCATCACCAGGTGAACCTAGTTAGTCTTAGAAGTACAGTCAGACAGATTGGAAGATAGAAAGTTGCCGCTTAAATAATCAATAAAAATCCTAATAAAAAGATGGAGGTAGTTTGATGGAGAAAGCTGAAAAATGCAAAAGGATTTCAGTGTAGCAGATGTTACTGTGGATAAACATGAGAGGAGAGAATGCTGCAAATAACCAACTGATAATGTTCACTTTGGTCACTCTCAATGGTGTTATGAGAGCTGCAAAGTAAATGTATGAGACTGGAGAAAAAGATTTAAAAACTTATTTCTGGGAAGTAGTTTTTTTATTAGATTTCACTGGAGAGTCTATACATGAAATATTTAGTGTTTCGGCAATCATTTTAGTCACAATTCATCTAGCTGAGAACTAAATTCTCATTTATCACCACTGGAGATGTAGAAAGTGGAGCCTGCAAGAGGCATGCGTCACTTCTGCATATTTGGGATCTATAAAGACACATTTAGTGGAAAAATGTGCGCACCTGAACAGAAACTCATCTGAACTGAAGGCAGACTGTGGAAGTTTAACGTGAGAGCCTGTCACAAATTTATTTTGACACACCTATTCATGTAAAATGAATGAAGGGTGATACCAGGATGGGGCAAGGCTCATAAAAATTTGCTTTTCTCCTCATCGATATTAATGAAGCTAAATGATGAAATTTTTATCATTCGTTATAGACATTCTGTTTAAAATCAATTAGCATTAAACAACTGCTGAAGATTATACCAACCGATTTCAAGATACTTATATCTCTATATATTTCTATCCATCCATTTTTTATACCACTTATTCCTATTCAGGGTCGTGGGTAGCTGGAGAATATCCCTGCAGTTACTGGGCAAGAGGCAAGGACAGGTCGTCAGTCTCTCACAGGGCCAACCGCTCATGCTCAAACTCACTCTGAGAATTTAGAGTGACCAATAAACCTAAAAAAACCTTGTCAACACATAAGTGTTTAATCAGCAAAATCTAGTAACACAAAGTTCCATCATTACCAGACACATTTAAGGAAGTAATATGTGTATATTACATATACATATGTTACATATGTATATGTAATATGCACATATTACTTCCTGCATACATATAATGTGTATGCAGGCTAATCCTAAAACATGAAAACTCTGTGGTATCATCATAAGGTATAATGATCTATGCACTGCTTCTGCAGAATTATGAGGGAACGAGTGTTGGTGACACAATAATAAGCCTCTATTTTTGTCAGATAAGTTTATTTTCTTGCTCTTCCTCATGGTTTTTACCACAATTCACCATAAAGGGCTACAAATCCAGTGGAATTATAGAATCTGTTTATAACTTAGCACATGGACATTTTCGGGTTTGGTGTGCACAAACACTCGGATCCGGGGTTTATATGAAACCTCAGATCTTATAGACAGTTACTGCCCAAAAACACATCCAAGATTGCTGCCTATTGGTGATTCTTCAATCTGAAATGACTTTGTTGGGTTATCGTGCAAATCAGTTTCATGCTTACTCTTTTAAACCATTACATTAATATCATCTGAAATTGATCCAACTGGAAAGTCTTGTTCAGCATAGTTTCAAGTATAAATGATGAATGAATGCATCAATAACACACAGACACCTCATCATACTTCCCTCACACCAGAGGTCTCTTATCAATTTTGCAGGACTGTCACTATAAGATCCAGGTGGCAATAAAACTTCAGTTACAGTATTGGATCAAAGTTGGGAGATTGTACGGTGAAGGTTTCTCATATGGGACTCTACCCCTTGAGCATCGATGGAGGGACTGATAAGAACCTGACTTCTGGCAGCTCAATGCAAAATGTATTAACGTTCTATGTTACCTAATATTGAACCCAGTATGTCCTGCACCTGGAGAGTTATGGAGAAAGAGATTGGATTATGGCCGATGTCTTATTGCACAGTATATTCACCCTCTGCGTTCTATGTAGGAGACAATACTGTGGCCTTTGACCTGTGGGAAGGTTGGAGACATCAAACACAGGAATGATTGAAACAAATGAAGGGGGGGAGGGGTCAACCCCTTTCAATAAATCACTATGACTTGTGAGAGTACACAAAGACAGCATATTCCAAACTGATAAAAATTATTTAACTGTGTAACAGTGACCCAGGACAAACTAGCACTACTGTGATTGCTACTACAACAGATATTACACTATTAACATGTAATGTACTCCTTAGCGTTTCGTAAACTTTTGGTTCATCCATCCATATAAATTATTTTAATCCTATTTAGGGTTGAGGGGAAGCTGGAGCTACGGATGGGCTATATACCAAAATTTTTCCTGTCGATACAATACCATTAGTTTATGGTACTTTTTCATTTATACCAGTATTGATACTTCTTGCCACTTAAAGAAAAATCCTGAATGTGTGGTGTGCATTAATATCTTTATTGCAAGGGCAATATGAATAACACTCCAGAACATCAGTACTTGAAATCAAATAAATGCTTTTAAAACAATAATGAATTATACTGATGAGTAAATAAAACAAAAAGATAAAATAAGTATTTCTAAAATTATAAAATAATTAAACTACAGATTAATATAAGATTATTCATATTTATTAAATGAAAAAAACCATGTAAAATAATACGATGAATATAATAAAACTTATTGTGCAATTATCTACATTAAGCCAGTAAAATATCATAACAAAACCTCATCATCACTAACAAAAGCAGTGTCATCATGACATCAGGACATCTGATTGGCTACTATAATCATGTGACAGAAAAATACACTGCATCTTCGTTTTTTTTGCTTAAAACTCTCAGACGTGAAAACAAATGGCATGTTTTGTATCAGAAAACTGGTATCTCCATTTTCAAAAAGCATCAAATTCGATAGTTTGACTGGCTAATATCAAAGTAATAACTCCAGAGTATAAGCACATCCGTCCCTAGCTGGAGCCCCTCCATGCAGCCATTAGCTGAGACGCAGGGTCCAACATTTCAGATATATTTCAAACCCTTACTACTTACTGTCATCCCAGTCTGCTTTGTTATTGTGTTACACTTTTTGGTTACACATTGTTGATGTTTACGTATGTTGTAAAATTTGTTGGGCAAAAGATGCTTTGAACAGAATTTCAGTAAACTAATTGCCAAATGCTAACAGCAACGCTAACTGCTGTGTAATTCCCAAGTCAACAGGGAATTGATAGTTTTGGGGATTTATTTTTCCTTTTTCAAAATGTGAGATTTGCAGCCTACAAATACACTTTGTAAAACACGTAGAATAAGTGAAAGTAAACAAATTTAAGTAAAATGCAAATATTTTGCTTTGCATAGCCCAGTGTGAAACATGTACAGATAATTGTTATTTAATTTAGTTAACTAAACATGTTTATCTGTGAAATTTTACTTAACATCAAATTTGTAAGTGTATTACAAACTTATTATCAATTGAATTGTCTTTAATAACAGATTCATATGATTTAGCATGTTGGGTGTTTGTATGTCCACCAGTTTCTGAAATAAGTTTGCTGACATTTTAACTGAAAATAAGCAACTTAATGATGATTAAAAAAAAGGAAATTAACTATTTATGACCTCTGATTTGAATATTTAATGAGCTTGGCTGTGAAACATGTTATGAAATGTATGAGAGAGAAAAGCTCTTATATTTAAATAAAAAATGTTTACATCCCCTAAATGTAGAATTTCCTTCTGTTTGAGAAAGTATTCTGAAAAAAATAGTGCCAGCGGCTTGAGGAAATCAGTACGCCTCAAACATACATTTGAAGATTTTTGTATTTCCTTAAAACAGTGAAGGGAAGGAGTGTTCCTAAATGCTTTAATTACCAACTAGATTCATTACATAGTTTTTAAAAATCTCCTTATGTTAAAGTGAAGCTCATGTGCTCTACATTCTGTCTCTTTTCCTTGTGGCGCTCCTACTGGCTTGTGACTTGCAGTGCCCTCTGGGATAGCATTTGTGTTTAAGTCTGCACTTTGGTTGACTCTGTTTCAGATGACTGAACAGTATCTGACAGAGTTTCACTCACTAGGAATTGCAAAACCAAGGCTCAATGCCTGGGCCAGGGGGCTTACAGGGAGCTTAGGGGAGAGGGGTCACTCTAAAGTGAGAACTGTAACTGCATGCAACAAGTCAAAATGAGGTCCCTGTGGGTTTTGGGTAGGGAACTCTAGGAAATAAAGGAAAGTAGTTGGAGGTAAACTTTCTAAGGTAAGTTGAAGCAAAGTAATTTCACAGACAAAAAAGAAAACAGCAATGGTGTGCCAATGTAAAAGGCTAGAGATGACAATATACACAAAAACTGTAGGCCTATTTCATTATTCCCACATGTTTTCAAGATACTAAAAAAAATGTTGCATATATGATTTTATCAATTAATCGCAAAGACTTTGCAAAAGCAACAGAAATATAGAAACACAACATCAGCAAGTTCAAATAGTGGGTTTGAACTTGTTGATATGATAATAACTTCACTTCACTGTGATGGGACGTATTAATCTCAATAGGGGAATTTCCTTGTGCAGCAGCTCACATATACGCACAACAATACTTAAAAGGATAAATAACTAGATATGGATACAATAAGTGTAATTTATTTGATTCAATATCAAATAAATCACACAGATATGAAATCGGTGGGATTGAATTACCGTGAGGAAATATGCAAATAATGACTCCATATGGGATTACATCATATACATACTTGTTTGAACATTTAAAAAGTTGTAATTACAATGACTATTTTATTTTATTTTTTTTATTAAGCTACTTATACTAATAGATACTCTCAAAAATTATAAAGAGTAAAAAAAAAATGGTCTGGTTCAATATACAAAAAAAAAAAAGTGCACACATGCATATAAAACTGATTAATTAGACAGCAATGAAAATAATAGATTCAAAATTATAGTTTTAACTTAACTGCACTACCACCTGACCACCGAATAACAGACAGTAAACATACATATTTACTGACCCAGAACCAGCATGCTGCCATACACACTTGCATCTGTCGCTAACTGGGCTAACTTAACCATTAACAGGTGAAACCACCACAGGAAAAGTGCTCAGTTCATTTAAACACAAATGTTTAGACCTCAGTTTAGAAATGCAAAATGTTCCTAATATTACCTCTGTCTGTTCTACTGAGACATGAATAAAATATTTAACGTTACCCTTCCAAATTCAACATGAACTAAACTACAGGTACACACAGGTAGCTAGTAAACATTACTGGGCTAACTTCCTCTTAAAGTATGTCTTGCCTGGTTCTGTTTTGGTTTTTTTGGGGGGGGTTTCACTTCACCATGAGGAAAATATATAACTTTCCATCCCACTTTGGCTTACCTTTTTCAATTAGCTTGGCAGTTACCCGTTAGCTAACTCATTTGGATTCAGTGTATTCTGTAAGTAATTAAATTGAACAGAAATACTGAATTTACTTAAGTTTACTGACACATTAATGCTCTTCGTCACATTTTGAGTGATATCCGGTCAAGTCAGGTCTACTGAAATAGATCATGTCTTCATGCACATAAGGTTTATCCACGAAGCTGTCCAGGTGAGTCTAGGAACACAGGCCCACTTACACCAGTGTTGTGCTGTTTACAACTCAGGAGGAATGTGAAATTGATAACGGAGAGTTGTTCGTAAAATATCAAATGTAACTCCTTGTAACAACACCAACTCTTTTTTAAAAATAACAGTTTTATAGTTGAATTAAAACTTCCCAAGAGTTGAGATAACTATTATTTTACTCCCAGCTCTAATACTGAAAATCTAACACTTTTAGTTTTGCTGTGTAAAAACAGTACAACAGCTCCTTTTTTAAACACTTACGCCTGTTTTCCAAGTGGTATGTTATAAGGTGAGGAGTCAGCCATTCAATGCCACTTCTCTCCTCTGTAAGGCCCACTTCATTTGAGATTAGTAGTACTCAGTAATCTTTACAGGACATTATTACAGTATGAGAGCAGGAAGCTGCAATAAACTGCCTGAGTGCTACAGCAACATGAGCACACACAGCAAACCAAGCTCAGACTACCACTCCACGAACTTGTTATTTAACAAGTAATTTTATTCTCTAACGATTATATTTCCTTCCTTTACAGCTTGGCCTTGGATGGTTTGTATTGAATCCTCTTTCAAGGTATAATGTCATTGCTAGATAAACACTGGAGTGGCCCAGGTCTGTTCAATCTCACCAGAAAGTCTGTTCATCCATCCATTTTTTACAACTGCATAGTACTATTCAGGGATGCACAGGTCTTGGTTTTGCTTAATGGTGACATTGGGTTTTAGGACAGTAAATCTTCCAATCCCACTCACCTGGCAGACTGCTTGTACCGCTTGTAAACTTGCACCACCAGAGTCAGAGACAGCTTCACCTGCAGGGAGATGAACCCATTCAATGTGACCATTGTGTGAGAACTGATACTATTCTGCAGGTTTGTTGCAAACACAATTACGGCTACACAAATGTACATATTCAAAGTGCATATACAGTGTGCTTTTAGTATATCTATTGGTTGTTTATATTGTTTATATTGTTGTATAAAGTGTGTATATTTTCTTGGTATATTTTCTTGTTACACCAGCTACCAAATGTAAATGTAGTTATGTTTATGTAAAACGAGAATAAAGATGTCTTGATTCTTGATCCCATTCTTATTCTCAGCCATTATTTTAACATGATCACAGGAAGTTGCAGTGGCAACAGTGACCTGATGGACTGCTTGATCATGACTTTATTCTCTTTTCAGCTAGTTGAACTACAAACTATTAAAAAAAAACCTCTTTATTCTTAGTGTCAAATCCCAGTGACTCAAGGAGAAGTTCAAAGAAGGCTGTAGCTCCTGTACAGATGCAGCAGGTCTACTGAAGCCAGCTGACATTATTTGAGTACCTAATATGAGTACCACCCTTTGGGGCTGATCCAGGACTAGCTGGAGGGATTATAGCCCCTAGCTGGCCAATAAACAGCTGGGCACTGCTTCCGAGGAGCTGGAGGAGGTTTCAGGAAAATGAAGGGACTTTGAGTGTCTCTGCTATCCCTAGTGCTTCTGCAACTCTGAACTGAAGCTGGAAGTAATTATGAATCTATAAATGTTTTGATTAACTTGTTACCTGAATGAATAAATGAGTAAATTGATTTTGAACCTTTCAATGTGCTTCATGATTTCTGCGGATGGCAGCTCTTCCTTCACAGTGTGGCAGGTTGTGGTGAATATTTACATTTCTGCTTCTTCTGCAGAAGAATGAATAGATTCCTGCCTTTAAAATGCTTCAGGCAGATGTGCTGAAATTCTGTCTGTTCCAGAGCCGTTCAAGCTTCGTGTCGTTGAGTGTTTCATGTTTAAAGACTGCAGGAGCAGTACTGGGAGCACTGCATGCAATACATGGCATTAATGTCCTCGAAGTAGCTCAGCCACATAAAGCCGTTGTGCAGTTTCCATCTGAAGGAATAGTCCTTGCCTTTTTCAACTGTTGACTGAAAAATTTAATAATATGAAAGATATGAAAAGGAGCAGGTATGTACCAACAGAACAATGTGTTATGATGAGAAGAGCCTTTTTTCAAGTTGCCACTCAATGGCATAAATCATAGTTGTATAAAAACGACAGTTTCTTTCATGCTTAGAAAATAAAGATTTGGAAATTGTTCTTTCAAGGGATTTCTGACTCATTCTGATCCATTACTCTTTAATGTTTTTGTGACTGATTGACATCCTGAAAGCCTTTAAATAATTTTCGTTTTCAACCTCAGTAGGTTTATCTCCCAAAAACCGGGGGGTGTTTCTGTCAAGATCCACTGAAATGAGACAGATATCTCACTCTGTTCAATGCACACAAAGATTTCGACTCGACTGGTCTGTCTCTTTCTCCATCAGTTTTGTTGTAGGTTGGAAAGCTGAACACAAAATTTGCTGCAAACGTACACTGTTGTCTTTGCAGCAGCAAAGCATCAGTTATCAATCACTGCTGTGTAACTTATACCAGGTCCGACCTAGTTCCTCTCTACCTCCTCTCCATCTATGTAAAGGGTGGCATGTTCAGTGCATTTGGATCTCCTGAGGTCTACTACTGTCTCTTTGGTTTAGCTGTATTCAGTTTCAGGTTGTTGATGTGACAACATCGCCTCAGATACTGAACCTCGTCCCAGTAAACTGAGTCATTATTATCCTTAATCAGTCGGTATCATCGACAAATTTGATGATGGTATTGTCGGGATGGTTGGGGGGAACAGTCGTGTGTGAAGACGGAATAGAAGAGAGGCCTTAGGACACACCCTTGCTGTGTACCAGTGTTTAGGATGCAAATGGATAAGATATGGTTTCCCATCCTGATTTCCTGGGGTCTGTTTCTCAGGAACTCCAGTTTCCAGGTGCACCGTATATGTACAGAGCTATGATGATTGCATCCTCTGACACAAAAGTCCAGCTTATTCTATTCTGCCGTCATTTAGCGGACGCTTTTCTCCAAACCTGCAACAGGTTTAGCTTAAACCTGCAACAAGTAGACAAACCACACAGCAGCAGGATGTTCTGGTGGAACATCATCCCAAAACTTCCCAATAAAACAGCAGTTCAACAGAAACATTCATTTTGAAATAAGAACCACCTGTGCTCTGCTGGATGAACTCTTTTCATCAGCAAGCATGCTTTTTACCCACATATCTGATAATGAAATCGGGAACATTCAACACATGTCAATGAAATATCTTACATATTGAATATTTCATGCCCTGCAATGGACCGGCGACCTCTCCAGGGTGTATTCTGCCTCTCGCCTGCTAATTGCTGGGATAGGCTCCAGCCCCCCCGCAACCCTGAATTGGATTAAGCGGTACAGAAAATGGATGAATATTTTATGTTAAGAACATTTGTAAAGTCCAAAAACTGCGACATAATTAGGCCCGAGCACCGAAGGCGGTGCGAAGGCCTATTGAAATGCAAGCGTTTATTCCTCCGTATTCTTCTGTATTCTTCTTCTTCTCCGAAATGAATTGCTTTTTTGGGGGCCAGAACATGCCCGAAAACTCACCAAATTTTGCGTGCCGCCCAGACGAATCTGAAAAATGTTGTATTTTTTAGGTCCCGAGACCGTTCGGGCAAAATTGCGCGAGAGCGCCACCTATTGAAAACCCACCTAAATTGCAAGTCATCGATTTTTATGAAACTAAGTACACATGTGCTACATCCTCGGGCGACCAAAAAAGCCTCATTGAGCCATGGTACAAACCCAACAGGAAGTCGGCCATTTTGGGTCAAAGTAGCCATTTTGGCGTTTTACTCACATTGCACTTTAACGAACTTGTCCTAGGGATTTTATCGTAGAGACACCAAAGTTGGTCAGAATGTTCAGGACGCATGTGGGATTAAAATTTATAGAAAACTTTCACAAAAGAATTAACGGCGTAGAGGGGGCGGGGCCTCAAAGTTTGATGTCTCGCCATGAAAAACGAAATCGCTATAACTTCCACATAAAACAAGATATCTTCACCAAAATGCACATGTATGATGCCGGTCCCATCCTGAACACATCTATGTGTCAATATTTGGATTATGAATTAGCCACGCCCCCTGGCAACAGGAAGTTATGTTTTTTACTCAAACCCCAATTTCTCTACCATATTAGAACCAACATGGTGCAAATTAAGTGAGATGTCAGGAAACAAGTTGATGATGAAAGCTGATGAAAGTTGATGCCCTACGCTGCAGGGCGAGACCCACATAGATGTAATTCAGCATATTGTTAGAACTTATCAGGACCTAAAAAATAGCCTCTTGGACCAATTACATAAATTATACAGGAAGTCGGCCATCTTCAATAAAGTATCATTTTGGGGTCATTTTGGCCCTTTTCTTTGCCTTATATTTGAATGAACTCCACCTAGACATTATATCGTACGGATCTCAAAATCAGTGTGAACACTCTCAAGGCATGTGTGATCAAAAGTTATCTAAAACTTTCTCAAAGGAGTTAGCATTCGGCAATGGCGTCCGCTGTAACTTTGATGTTTCGCCATCAAGCGCGATTCCTTTTATCTGGGCTTAGGGTGAGAGTGCGATTGCCGGGAGGTGTGTGGGGAAGGCAGGTGGCTGGTGTACGCGGCGGTGCAATAGGCCGAGCGGCGCCGTAGGGGCGAGGGCCTCCACAGCTGCTTGCAGCTTTAATTTTATTATTATTTTCTTTTCCATTTTATTCTATACATTACATATACTAATGCAGTTAATCCTGATTCATGATGACTTCTATAGCAATGGATAATCTTCCAGTGTTTCACCAATTTGCTCTGAGCACATTTGAGAAAAGAGCATAGCAGGATACTATAGCCTTATAAAAATAACTTTTGGAGGCATTTAGGGTGGTAGAGGAAAGAGGGCCTCTAGGCAGGATCACTGTTTGTATACGAGGAACATTTCAACCTGTTATTTCATTCTGAATTCACCTGTGCATTCACATACAATCTGCATGAAAGTAAACATCATTAGGCCCTGCAACATCTGTCATAATAATTTGGATATTTTTAAAGAGATTTTTTAGATGTTTGCACACAACTGTACAAAGCATGTAATGATTGGAACAAACATTATGCAACCCAGTAAAGAGGAAGATGTGAAATCCAGCTTCGTAAAAACCAAAAAATGTATACATCCATAGTAATAAGGCTTTCCACACAGTGAGCTATAATGCTTGCTTTGTTCTAATCTCCCTGGCTTGAGAAAGGAGCACAACATGTCAAGACAAATATTTCTCAAACCACAAAATAATGACAACAGCAACAGAAACAGCAAGAGGCCAGGTTCAGGCTTCCCACCTCTCAAAACAACACAAAAAATACGAAGATCTGTGGCTCGCCTGATGAGGTGGCAAAAGAAGGAAAATAAAGACAGGAATGTGTTAACTGTGCGGCTGCTGATGCACATTCATCCTCGTTTCCCTGCTGTGTGAACGTCTCAGAGAGATGTCTTTAGTATTTGGCCTTTACTTATGTATAAATATTTTCCTCTAATGGAGGTTGGTAGCAGTGTACTTTCATTTCATTATTACATACAACACATGACAAGACACGGAGTGAACATATCAGCAACTTCGTTGCTGAAATGGTGGCCTTCAACATGCATCCTGTGTCAATGGTTGAGGACGACAGATTTTTTCAGCTAATGAAATATCTGGCGCCAGGCTTTGAGAGTCCGTGCATAGCGACAGTTAGCTCGCAGTTATCAAAGCGCTACCAACTCATTTTACTTCCTGTCACAAGTAGGCCTAAGCCTTAACATGGTGAGATGGGTTGCCTACTTTTTAACTTCTGTTCGCTGAAGAAACGTTTTTGTCTGATAACTACTGGAATGGCTTTGGTTTAATGGGATTAGGAGCTATTTGAATGGAGACAGAACCCTCTAGTGGTCATACAGTGCAACTGCGATAGAAAAAGATCATAAATCTCCATCGTGTAACTGTGTACACGTTGGTTAGAAGTCCCGGTTACACGTGTAGAAAAAACTGTAAACGTTGACACCCCTAGTGCATATAATGCAGGCTTCGCCAAACAGCTGAAGTTGAATCGTGGATCGGTACCAACTGTCCGTGATACATCTGTAAAGGTAGGAACTGCTAGTGATTTCATTGCTTTACTGTGTAGGTCTGCTTAGCCTGATAGCCTGTAAACATGTTAGCACTGCAGCTAGCAAAGCTCTGTCACTGCTGCTAACGTTTGTGTCCTTGAATTATGCAAGAGTCATTAATTACCGGAGAGATTCTCCAGGACCGGGTTCTTGTTTGCGGTCTAACTCGGGTTTTCAGCGCTGCAGCGTTTGTTTACTCTCGACTAAACTATTATGGGCTGTTTGATCGAGGAAGCGCAAGCTGTCAATCACCCCGGGAACAATGGCAGAGTGGAGTGATGGGCGTAGCATCAGCTGCTCGGCTCCCTGAACAGCCCGCCCACCCAGAAGGAGATGTTCTCAGAAGAGGGAAAATAAGGGGTTGACGGAGAAGCTACTGCCTTCAAAGTAAAGGCCGATTTGATCAAACTACGGCTCTGACAGTTCATTAAGATATCAAAAAAATTGTTCTGGATTGGGAACAAAGTGCATTATATGGAACAGACCTTAGCTGTGAGTTAAATAATAGTTCTTGCATCAACCCCAAGCAAATTTACAGTTAACATTACAAGAGCTTCTTTCTGGATTTCTGCTGTATAAAGGTCGTCATTCAGTCCTCGACTTCAGCTGGCAGCCCTCACTTGCTTTTTGAACTCCTTTCTCGCTCTCTTCTGTAACCTGCTTTACAGAACCTTGTTTTGTGTCACTTCATGTCTTACTACCTGCTGAAGGAATGCTGCTGTGTAGTTTTACACATCTTCAACTTCACATGTCTGCTATTGTCTTATTCAACTGCTTCTGGTAGTTATATCTTAGACTGAATCAGAAGTCATTGTAAAGTATAGTAGTTTCTGACAAAATGCCTGTTTTTGGGATGTAAGATTGTTGCCATTTTAGTGAGGGAGAGCAGTGCTCACTTTAAGTTTGTTTGTAGAAAACAGCCTTATCCAGTTAAAAAGATTCAGGGAAAATACAAATGTTGCCCATGATTGTACTCATTTTAATGCATTCAGGCACAACACGCAATCTCAGCATGATGTGCCCTTTTAAACAATCCAGGAAAGTGGACAAGTGGAGGAAAACAGGATCTGAAAGGGATGTTCTCTCACAAATCCAGCAAAGACCTTGCACAGGACCTGATAGGTGCATCTGGACCCTCGGTTGATCTAGCCACTGTTGTCCGAAGCCTCATCAGAAACTGTCTCCTTGGAGAGGTAGCTGTCAAGAAGCTCTTTTAAGGAGGGAAAACAGGGAGGAAAGACTGTGGTGTGCCAAATGACACAAGAACTGGACTGAAAATCAGAGGGATGAATCCTCCCCATAGCCCAGACCTCAACATTATTGGGGCAGCGTGGGATCATCTTATTAGAAGACACAACAAAAAGCAGAGACATCCAAAGAACAGCTTTAGAAAGTCTTTCAAGACGCCTAAAGAATTATTCCTAAAGACTACTTCAGGAAGTCTTCCTGAACTTTATCTAAAACGGCTCAAAAATTGACTATTAAGATCATTAAAATGTACAAACTGTTTCCCTTATTTACTGTATTATTATATATGTATGTTTAAGTACCTTTACAGTACATCATTGTACTTATTTTTGAACAAGACTGTATGTTGTATAAACCAAAAACAAGTAATAAGTGTACAATAATTTCCCTCTAAGAGGGATAAATAAAGTATATTTCATTTCATTTCATTCGTATTGCCTACACCCATTGTTTCATTCAGTAAGAACTGTAATATTAATGACACACTGCGCTCTGCAGGATGAAATATAAAAAATATCAGTCGGCATTCAGATATTTATGAATTTCCAAAAACTTTTAAATGTTAAAAAGATTGTGGAAAGATGTAAACTGCTATATTTGTTATCACTAAAATGTTTTACAATTCACTAATATTTCATTTATTACAGTGTTTCACTGAAGACTTGATGGAAGTGCGTGAAAAGCAACCTGTGCATGTAAGAATTGAGCTGAACTTTCATTTGGCTGAAACGGCACCTTGGATCCGATAGAAGTGAGTGAAATCATCTCCAAGTTTCCTAACTTCACACCCTGCATGGGAATAAGTTTTATCTGTGTACGAGGGCCGCTTTTGAACACGCAGCCGCTGTAATTCCAGCAGCCAGTGGCCGTCTGATAAGGAAGGGGAGAGGGATTTGATCTTTTCATCTTATCTGTGGTGGCATTGCAGTCCTGGCATTCTGTTTGAAGTGTGTGGAGCAAAGTAATTGTTGCCACCGACAGCCTCATGTAGCCCCAGAGAGGGCTTTCTGAGGCTGAGGAATATAATCACTGAGGTGTGCTGACATGATGCATCTGAATCGTAGGATGGTTAGCGCTAAAGGATCGGGCTGCTATCACAAGCTCTACGGGCCACTCCAGCAAGATGATAATCAAACATCTAATCAACCAGGTCTTTTGGAGATGTGAGATTAAATGACCCAGATAAGTGAACAGCCTCTGTGGGAGCTGTAGAGTGCATAGCAAGGACAGGGAGCAGTATGGTAGATGGATTTCAGCTGTGGTGGGTTCAGCTGTGGGATAACACTAACTAACACTAATGCTAAAGCATTTCAGACAGTAACAGCCCTGCTGTCCTTATTTCTTTGGATGAAGTCATGGAGTTTTATAGAGCTGCTGCAGTGAGACCTAAACATAAACAGAGCAAAGTTAAACACCACCAGTGGGAATTTTTCTTTTTAATTTATCCACTCATTTCTTCGTTTTCTTTCCAAATGATTTCAATTAATAATAAAATAATGATTTTACTATTTAATAACTTAAAACATTTTTTCCCAATATAACACGAGTCCTCCCTGTCACATTGAAGCAATGTTTAATCTAGCAACTAGTTTCTAATAAGTTTATCATTTTAAGTCAAAAGATGACCATTTGGTCCACAAAGAAAGTTAACTGTAAGTTTCTCCTTAATATTGTTTGTCCAAAAACATAGAAAACAATTAAGAATGAAATGAAATAAGAATACTTTTTTCTATCCCCACAGGGAAGAATAATCTTGTATTAAACAGTAAAAAAAAATATTCAAGTTCATGTTCCTCGGGGCTTGGTTGGTAGAAATGAGTACTGGTACTGTTCATTGTTAGAGTAGACTTAAAAGAAGCCTCTCTCTGAACACAGGTATTTCCTCACTGTTATGTAGGGGGTGTGAAGAACTGTGCAGCATTGTTCTCTGGACGACCAGTCCCAGAAGCTCCAGAGTTGTCCCCATTACAAAGCCAGCCTTCTTGATAAAAATGCTGTCCCAACAGATAGCTGCATAGCAGAGTTCACTTTCAAACATAGAAAATGTGCAACAATTTGGTGCAAATACGGAAAAATATGAAGTTCCATGTAGTAAAAAACAACTCAGCTATGAATAGACTCCATGGACAAAATACATAAAACTGCAATTTCAAGACTAAAACTGTGTGTGCCCATAAAGATAGAAATGAGTGTGTACAGTGTTTGACAGATTCACAAAGCTGGACTTTTATATTGTTTTCTTTTAGATTACTGTAATACAACACCTGCATGCACAAACTGGTTTTTCAGTCGCAATTTTAGCCATGAAATGATGCAAACTTGTCATTTACATATCAAGCCATTGCTGAAACCTCAACTAAATAGGCATGATGTTTAAAGGAAAAGTAAATAAGGAGTATCACTTCAGTATATAGAGAGACATTTGCCAGGGGAGAGGGAAGAGAGAGAAGAAATTTGTTTTGTTGGGTGGTCTCAGATCTGTAATTACAAATAAAACAAAAATGGCTAAACTGAAAAAGTAGTGAGCAATTAGTTCTATAAGTTCAGAGCAAAAAAAGTTCAAAGAAAAAGAAAAAAAATAACGAACCAACTGCTTTAACATCTTTTTATAGTGATTATCAGGAGGGAGACGCAGATGTACAGTTGGTATGTTTATTGTTTTTATGAACATCCCTGTGGAAGTCAATGAGACATCTTATGCAAGAATATAAGAAAGATCTTTATATATTTGTTTACTCTTTAAAGTCTCAGAGAGGTCACCCACAGTCATTATACATAACACATGGCAGCAGTTTTTATAGTACCTACTATTAATGGAAAAACAAAATCAGAAAAATGACTATCATACAGAGCAAGCTCTGTAAAATTGGCTGCTTTCATATATAGTAATTATGCTGTCTCTCTTTCTATTTAGACTTTAAATCAGGATTAAATTGTAATGAAAACATAATCGCCACAGAACATGTTTTTTTTTAAAAATCTTGTATTTTCTTGTTTAAAATCTGATATCGCCACAAAAAGCAAACCTGCATTAAATCTAAGCCTTTATACAGCAGCTTTTATACAGATGTTAATCAAACCTGTTCATTTCTAAATGTTCAGAACTGATAATCTATTATTAATTATAAACCGTATGTGTTTATAAATTATATAAAATATGTAATTCTGGGGTCCAATGTCGAGGGCATTGAGGTAGACATTATTATTGCTTATACTACTAATACTTCATCTTCTTTTATTTCTGAATGAATTTCAGAGCATAACACTTGGCAGATTTGAGAAAACCAACGGGGAAAAAATCTCTGAACATAAAACTTGATTAGTAGATGTGTGCTATGATTTCTTGCAGTGATTCATCACAGTGTTCACAAAAAAAAAAAACACAAAATACTGCAAAATCTCTCCTATAGAAAGGAATGAAAAACTAAGCCTACTTATGATCCTTATAACTTAGATAAAGAAGATTCAACCAGTGTTTAAACGGGTCAAAAAAGATAAAAAGTTTGGACGTTTAAAAACATGGGCAAACATGATAGCACATGCAAAAACATGTTGCAGTTTATTTACTAACCGGTTGCACCGAGGATTATGTCAGTTAAATGGGCAAAATAATGTGTACCTTCCATTTGGCACACTTGTCTTTGATACATTAGCAATATGGGCGTTTTCTACCAGAACATGCAAACTATTGGGAGGAGTAAATGCAAATAAATCAACGTAGCACACGCAACAATATTTACCAAACATGAAACTGATTGCGGTAGCTATTTTTTGCATCTATATTTAGCACGTCTGAAAGGCAGGTATTACCTGGCACAGCTCTTTGCAACAATAACTGCAGCCATTTCTGCGTAGAGGAGGGTGAGACACCTCAAGGGCAACCGCGCATCTTTTCTGCTCTTTGGAATATTTTTGGAATGCCAGGCGCAAAGATTATTGAAACATATCACTTGTCCAGTGTGTTGTCACAAGTGTTGGTTGCATGTTATGCAGGATGGGATGCTGCTCTTTGGGCCTGCTGGCATTGAGAGCCCTCAAAACTGCCTGTATACCCCAACTTCAATCCCCCATGCAAGGGCATCAATGACCGTCATCAGACTATTACAGCACCGACCAGCTTGTGAGTGTGCGCTGCAATGCACCCCCACTAGTGCACACATCACGCACAGAAAACACGTTTATTTGATCAATATGTCTCTGGCTCCTATTAACCTCATCTGGTGTTCTTGTTGTTTTACCAATTGCGTTTACTTTTTATCAAATATTCTTCCATATTGAAGTCCTGGAGCTCAGCAATACTTTTATTTGCTTCTTCCACTGATATCTGCGTCTCCGTAGGGTCACAGTGTCCTGTGACCTCCCTGCTCTGCTTCTAAACTCTCCATGACAAAACCAGAACACACCCTCAATCCTTATTTGAATACTGCTGTTTGCGCCTGTTATCAACTGCATCAGCATGCTTAGAAAATCACCCGGAAATCATAAACCAGCAAAACGTTCAATCTATTTTCGCTCTTTATCAGGGATCTTAGTAAACCAGGGACTTAATGTAAAAAAAAGTATTTTAATATCTTGTAACATTTTGACACAATTGCAGTTTAACTTGCATGAAATTTGGTGATTTTTGCTACGTAATGTTACACACCAGATTTTGGCCCTGAAAATTATTCAGGAAAATACTCAAACTTCTTTCACACTCACAGTTTCCCTACAACAAGTACAAATTACATCTAAAAATACAGGCATTTTTGTCTTCTTTCATCCAATGTAACCATCATTGTGATAAGTCTTACAATTTTATTGCAAATTGCCTCAGAGTGCAGAGTGTGCCCATCCCAACAGCCACTGACTCCCATATGTTTAACCTTAGATTTGATTTGATTTGCTGGATTTACCTAATGAGTTACACAGCTCCTTCCCCTTTATTTCTAGCGGATTCAATAGAACGTGCATCATGGCAGCCATTTTCTCCATGCAAGCATGTATCTCCCTGGCCAGTAGCTGAAAAGGCACCCAACAAAAAGTCTCCAAAAAGTTCTAGTTTATATTATAGGATCATATCTATTATTGATTGTATGATTAATCACAAACTTAATAAAAAATATATTAAAGATTCTCATCACCCAGCACCTCTTTAGTCGCAGCTCCAACATCTAATTCATGATGCAAAATCTTTTGGCTAAACTTCCCCATCACTCCAACTCAAGATGCAACAATATGCCACATAAGCCCCTATTTCCACTGCAGGAACCTGTTCATTTAACCAGGATTAAAAAAAAAAAAAAAACTTGGCTGGTTTCCACTGACATTACCTGGGTGAAAAAAACCTTTCCCTCATCCCCAAACTTTCCCAGAAAAAAAGCTCCTAGTAGAGATCAGACTTTCCCAGAATTCTTCCCAGCTAAAGGACGACAACAACCGAAGTGGGTCCCACTGATGTGCTGTCAGCCTGATTAGAGTAAATTTTCCATCCAGATTGCAGATTACCAGAGATTCTTTTACCAAGGTCAATGAATTTCAGATAAAAATGTCTGGTAATGTTAATAGAAACCCCCCTACTTGTAAATTACATTGTTTTAATAATAAATTACTTGCAATTATTATTGAATTAATTTGCACAGGTTTTAAATCCTAGAGCAGATAGCTACATGCTCAGAATAATAATCAAGGCACTGTTAGCTGAGTGAGTGAACTTCAACAAACATATTCAGGTTGAGAATATTCCGAAATAAATAACTACAGCAGAACAAAACACGATAACAATCTTACATCTTTCCAACCTGTTTGCCCAGCTCAAATAATTAGCCAGCACCAAAGAGGAGCAATGTTTGCACAGTCAGCAATAAGGCTGCTTGTTTGAAGTTGCTGGTTGACAGTTGATTATGTAGAGTCCTGATGGTCTCCGTTTGTTTTTCTCAAGGTGATCTTCCCACAGTTCATTAGTTAATGATTGAAACTGGCAGTAGGTGTAAATACAAGCATGCATGTTGTCAGTCTCTGTGATGGATGGCCAGCCTGTCCAGGCTGTGCACCGTCTCTCGTCCATTAACCACTGGGATAAGCTCCAGCCCTTCATGACCCAATAAAGAGGCTGCAGAAAATAGATGGAGGATATGATGAGGTATATTTTTTTCTTCTCTAGACATTGTTGCTGGATACTGTAGCAAGGATGTTTATCTTAAATAAAAGACTTGTGCTGAAAAAATAATGCTTTTACTCAGCAGACTTTCATTTTAAAACAGTAAATTAATAAGTAAAATCCAAGCAAGAACATAATAAAAAATTGAATGGAAACATCTTATTATCCATCTTTAAAATGATTTTTTCTTTTATTTACTAAAGAACCACCATCTTCTTGTGAGGGTATGGTTTTTAAGAAATTGAAATTTTTACTGCTGAAAGTTACCTATTGGTTGTGTGCAATGTGTTTTTCAAGGCGTTATATTTCAAGGCACAACACAAGGGAGAAAGGAATTGAAATAATAAAGGTGGAAATATCCTCTGCCCTGGATGAATATCTGTAGATGGATCACTGCAGCTGTCTGAAATTTCATGTCTGCGTGAGCTACTGTTTTATACAAAGAAGAGGAGAGACTAATACAGGGAAAAAAGAATGAGAGAAAGAGATTCAAAACAACACAAATAAAGAGACATTAAATGTTATTTTACCGGAGCATTCCTGTTGCAAAAATTGTGGTTTCATCTTTTCCAGAACTTTAAATTTGCTTCCAAAAGTTTCTCCTTCTCAGTTTTCTTTGCTTCTAATGGCTCACAGCGATTCCATCATAGGATGTTGACAATGAAGTGTCCACTTGTGATTACTATGCAGCGTTTAATGAAGGTAACTATTCATGGGAAAAATCTTATTGCATTTAGCAATTTCCATATGTACACACAAACAAGAACAACTGTTCAGTGTTTAAGTACTTATTGCATAACATGCTGTTTTCGTAACAAGATGATTAACCCCAAAAAGTGTCTGAAGTAGGGATGGGCCAAATTTTTTTCCTGTTGATACGATATCATCAGGTTATTGTACTTTGTCATTAATATAGATACTTTTTTGCCCCGATAATCAAGATTAATCTCTTTATTGCAAGGGCAATAGGAAATATAAATAAAACTTAAGAACATAAATACTTAAAAGAAATCATTTTTAAAACCTAATAAATGATACTGATGAGTAAATCACACAAAAATAAGATAATAGAAAATAAGATTTATAATACTAAATATTTTTTAAATGATAAAATACTTAAACTAAATATTAATATAAGATTTTTCACATTTATTTAATGGAAAATAATAAAATATAATAAGAGTAATATGATAAACATAATAAAACATAATGCGCAATAACTTGCATTAAAAATCTTATTGAATCCGATACTTTGACTGGCTGGTATCAAAGTATCAACTCCAAAGTACCGATACGCCTATATCGAGCATAACAAACGTTATGCTCGAACATCAAGCTAATTAATGCTTAGTCCGTTAGCATTAATTAGCATAACAAACGTTAAGCTGAATGGCAACACGGTTTAATAGAATTTAGTGTCAGATTAACAACTGCTCACTGAAATGTACCGTGTTTTTGTTGTTGGGAATGAAATCCAGTGTTACTCTGCCATGACAGCATGTCATTTCTTCTCTGCTCTCCTCCCCGACACGAACACACCGCCATCAGCAGACAAACAGGGTCCACCACTGCTCCCAGTGTCAAACAGTGGCAATTTTCATTAAGTAAAGCTTTGTGTTCTTCCCATTCCCTTCTTTTATTCCTTTAACCATATTTAAAGTTTTCCACTGCTGTTCCAACAGCCAAGAAATGCAGCAGTCTTTTCAACACCTAAGCTCACCTTGATTATCTTATCTCAAGAAAACAAAGCTAACCAGTCATATGTGCTTTTTAAATTATTTTCTTGTGGTTTTTGCTATTTGTTGTTGTCTTTCACTACTTTAATGGCTTCTTTGCACCATCTGTAATGCTTTTAATGTATTATGTAAAACACTTTGAATTGTCTTGTACAGGAAATGTGCTATACAAATAAACTTGCCTTTCCTAAAAGGCAGATTTCTCCTGATAACTTACATAAGCTTTTCTGATTTCTGATCCAAAGATTATAAACCCTGACTGCATTGAACTGATTATCTTCAGTGTCTTTGACTTGAGCGAAGTATACTTAAACACCCATTCTTTAACTTTTAAACCTAAAAACCCTGCAATCCAAACTCATTTAATGGAAAACTGACATCTTTTGTGTGCATTCACAGGACTGTCGCTGCCCAGCAGCGTCCTGCGGCTGAGAAACCATAGAATACAACTTTTTTTAAAAGTCTGGGACGCATGCATGACATCACAGTTGAGTTTCATTCTTTCATCACACGCTAGCAAGCGGATGTAAACAAACCGGCTGTTTTAAATGCGCACTGTGGCAGATTGAGCAAAGAAACGTTTGAAGACATAATAGGAAGAGAGGAAACCAAAAAGAGTCAGACAGGCAATAAGACAAGAGTCATGTTACTGAGAAAATGGTAAAAGTTAAGTAGTGCGTCTTTAAGTATGGGAAGTTGGAAGTCCTGAGTCAAATTCTGGCAGAGACGGCACATTGTTAAGCGCATAAAGCCATGGATTATATGAGGCGGCTGTGTTCCATTTTTTGAGGGAAACTGTGGTTTATGACTAGTTAACCTTAAGGCAAGGCAAGTTTATTTGTATAGCACATTTCCTGTTCAAGACAATTCAAAGTGCTTTACATAAAACATTAAAAGCATTACAGATAGTGCAACAAAAGCATTTAAAAGTAGTGAAATGCATAACCATACAGCTAAAATCACAATTAATACATTTAAAAGATTAAAAACACACACAGACAAAAAATGAAAAAGATTAAAAGCAAGACAAGTTAAAAGATGCCGTGCAGATTTCATGCATAGATGCATGAGAACAGAAATGTTTTTTAACCTGGATTTAAAAGTGTCTACATTTGATGAAAGTTTAATCTCTACTGGGAGTTTGTTTCACTTGTTTGCAGCATAACAGCAAACACATGAACTTCACACATGAACTGTTCATCACTCAGGAACAGTGAAGATTATTTCATTCACCTTGATTTTAGCTGAAATAGAGGACATTAACGCAATCTAAAGCTCATCATCATAACCTCTCTTGACTAAACTCATGGAATAGCCTAGTTTATCTGTGCCACTAAGGGACCTACAGGCCATTTGTTGTTATTTAAGCATTTAACAGCCATGTGTGAGCAATTTCTCTCAACACTAATGAGACAGCATCAACAGAGACTAGTTGTATCACATTTATTTTTAAGTTTATTTTTATTTTTTTCAAAAGGGGCAATGCATATTAATAAACATAAAATGTAAATACACAGGATTATAGCAAAGTGAATTTCCATCTTAAGTCCCTTGGCAGGCCAAAACAATACAAGAAAAAAATGACAATAAGAATAATAACAGAAGGAGATTAAAGTGCACAATAATGACAAGAATAATAAAAAAGAAATACAAAAGATAATAGTATTGTTGATCCAAGACTATAAGGAGTACCACATCGACCAGGATTTAAATTTCAGTTTGACTATGATTAACCCATTTGTGGGTAATGGGACACTAACAATATTTAATATTAGATTCTGCATGGGCATACTTAACTAAATTACTAAATTAATTTGTTTAATTAATAGAAGCCAGGCATTGGTCCAGTCTTGGTTACATTAATGTGCATCATGAAACTTAACAGAAATAGATTATTTTATTTATTCTTTTGTGTGTACTTGTATGAAGCCGGTTAGTGTGTTCAGCTGCTTCATGATATTACCATCAACATTATCATAATCCATCCTTTGGGGCACGTGAACAGCTGGATTAAATTTCAGGGAATTTAGCGAACAGTTTTCTAAAGAAACAAACTTTAACATCATGACTGTCCGGAGGAAAAGTATCAGCTCAGAAGTGCAAACACGTGTGCATAATTTACAGCATTCCAGTAAGTATACAGTGGGGGAATTATGGAGCTAATATGTTCACTTTCAATTTATTTCCAAATTCATCCTCTGAGATCCTCAAATACACAAGTTGTGGCAATCCATTCAAAAGTCTGCATTTTATTATAAATCCACAAGGTTTACTGAAAAGTAGAGATGTCCGATATTATCGTCCTACCGATATTATCGGTATCGTTTTTTACTTTCTTAATGACACAATTTCTACACAACATGCACATATCATATACTTCAAACTTTTCAGCTACTTCTCCTCTCACTAAAAATTTCAAAATATGCGATATTTTGGTTTGTTTGGCACAACTCACAATAAATCCTGAATATTGTGTTAATTCCAAAACAGGAGATATGTCATGTTCGGTACCCAAAATGCTTCAGTTTGAAATTTTTTTTTTTTTTCTTGGTGGGACCCCCACATATATCAGTAATGGTTGATATCAGTATTGGAAAGTACGAGTGGGACAATATTGATTTATCGGATATTAGTAAAAAAGCCAATATTAAACATCCTACTGAAAAGCATTCTCATTATCCAGTCTGCTTCCTCAGAGGTCTGAATTAGGACTTCAACGGCTCACATTTCAGTCCATTTAGCTACTAGAAATTAGAGACCTGATACACTGAAGCACCAAAATTCCCGTTGTTCTGCCGTGATGTTTTCAGAATAGAATAGACACTGTTTAATTAAGAATCCCGTTTCACACCATAAGTTTCATCTATGAATATATTATATTATTCAGCAGCATTGTGTATGTCTTATCCTCTATTAGAGCAAATATAATATTATATTATGTAAACTTTTAAAACATAGAATAGAATAAATAAACATGGGAATCTAAATTTAATGTAAACATTTTTTTTCCCTGACATACAGGATAATGGCATTATGTGGTAAATATTTCCTTTCAAAGGTCACATACCACATTGTATTGCATGCATTGTAAGCCCAGGAAAATTGTGTCCTACAAATTATGATGTAAATAAATTCAGTGTTTAGGCAGAGGGCCCTCTACTTTCAGACTGGTACCAGACCAGTGTTCAGCTTCACTGCAACACATTTATTATTTTGCCATTATTGCACTATGTACGGCCATTGTATATATTTTGTTTATGTCTCAGTGTTTATTATCCTTATTATCTTTTTTCTTTTTCTTTTACTTTAAATCAAGATGCCTTCCTTTTATAGTCCTCCACTTCTGCCTTTTCAATGGTCCCTCAGGGGCTAATAAAGTTGATTGAATTGAATTGAACTGTTATAATATGGCCAGCCTGCGAGCTCAACTGGTCATTGTGGACCCAATTTCTTCCAAAGAACAAGCTGAAAAGGAACAAGAAAAACTGAGAAGGGATGAACCTCTAAATGAACATTTAAAGTGAAAAAAGAAAGAAAAAAAAACATCATAAAACCATCATCATAAAACATCACGTCAGCACCTTGAAAATGTGACAAATGTAGAGCATCGGTTATAGGTGTGGAAATTAACGCCCTGCCAGTTATCTTGATTTCCAGTGTGATATCATGTGATTAAGACAGGTGAGAAAGGATCTGAACATCTGCTTTTCTAGGAGTGTTTTGTCCTCTCCTTTAAGCATCCATGCTGTATTGCTAATATTTAGCTGACAGTATGCTAAGTGAAAATTACAGCTTATATTCCAATGACCAGCTTTCCTCTGTGCGGCAGTCTTGTGTCAGATATAACAATACAGACATGTACCTTGTCCATGCATTTATCTTTAGTAGACTAGACTACTGTAACGCTGTCCTTACAGGTCTCCCTAAAAAGTCCATC
>JBBBVU010000012.1:27756999-27773837 GCA_037177055.1 Atherinosoma microstoma
TTACATTGCCCTCATTTTCGTGGACCCAGCAGCAATTTTGCCACCAACACGTAAATAAGTGGAGGGTGTCAAAATAAGATTGTGTTTATTTTACATGTGTGTGAGATCAGGTTGTTTTTCGATGTGTTGAGTATCCCGACAGATTTACATGGAACTCCCCCTGACCATTCGTCAGACTGTTGACGCATTGGGAGTGAGAACGTGTTGGTATTTCAGCAGGACAATGCTAAACCACTGCATCTATAACATCAGCATGGCTTTACAGGAGTGCTGAACTGGCCTGCCTGCGGTCCAGATCTTCCACCTACAGAGAACATGTGGCGCATTAATTCAAAAGTACAAAGATGACCACAAACTCAACACCAAAACTCCGGAACTCAAAACCTCGATGCCCAGATGTCTTCAAACTCTTCTGAAAAGAGTTAACGCTACACCATAGTAACCGTGGTAAACATGACCTGGGTCAACTATTTTGCGACTTGTAGCAACATCACATTTGATATGAGGTCATTTTGTGCATAAAACTCCAATTTCTCAGTTTAGACATCTGTTATGTTACGTATGCTCTGTTGCGAATAAAATATTGGCTCATGTGATTTGAAAGGCTGACCTGACCTTGAAATGAACAGCCACCCCCCACACCCTGAGTGAGATGGGGAGGTGGGTGAGGGAAGAGTTTTTATTTATATATTAGGGCTTTCAAAGTTCCTGACGTGTTATGATCTGTTGTCTTTTTCCTTTTTTCTGCTTTCCAGAAGTAGCAGTAAAAGTCTGTGCATCTTTTATTACTTTTTCTTTTTTAAATCCTCTATGGTTCACACAGAGGAAATGTAACATACACCTATAACTATGCTTATAAATCAAAGCATAAATGGATTCAAAGCATTAACATGCTGAAACACTGACATTATTTAAAAGAAAAGAAAGATTAAAAATGTGCAAATATTCATACAGAAAAGTGTATCTAACATGGTTAGCGGATCAATAATATAGTACCTCTCTACAAAGACACTAATAATTCATCTTTTTCTCTGCCTTTAGATCTGATTAAATTATATGTGCTGACTATTTATGGAAGGTAGTATTAAATTCTACGATTTTATCAACATTAATTATATCACGGAGATGAAAAAAAAAAATACAAGCTCATATTTCATCTTTAAACACCAGCTCCCTTGTTATCTTGTCAAAGGAAGTGCCATTAACATTAACTTGCATGCAGGGAAATATGATGGAAGAAACCATGAATGAGACAAAAAGTCCCCAGTCCCTCTCAAGGTCTCATTTCCCTGGCAGCTGCTTGGGAGCAGGGAAGACAGATCCTCTATCAACAGCCTTTGTAGGAAGGTTGCCCAATTTTTCTCTCAGGCAATTTATCTACATTTAGTCAACCTAAGTTTCATGAAAGCTCAATACTTATAGAACGAGACAATACAAAAATTAAATATATAAATGCTCCAACTGTGAAGGCAATTTAATCTCAAGGATCAAGAGTATTAAAGACAACCCGGAGTGAATTAAACCCACAATAAGTTACTCCAACTCTTTATTGTTCGGAAAGCTGCGGGTCACCTGTCATGCAGATATATTCATGCGCTCCATCACAACAGTAATGAACTCTATAGCTGCTTCACACGAGTCACCTCCAATTCTAATAATATCCAGATTTGACTATATCCTTCCAAATAGTGAATAGAGCTCAATCATCTTACAAAGTGCCAGACTTGAGATGATGAAATTCTGCAGATAATATGAAGGAAAGACTGACGAGCTTAATTTCACATGCTGTTCTTACATTACAGATCTCAGAGCAAGATGCAAGGGCTTCTCCATATCACTCATCCAATATGACACAAGATGCACAGTAAATTTTCCTGTGAGCCGCTGGATTTAAAGATAATCCTCCAAATCGATGCTTTCATTAATAACAGTGACATCTCTGGTTCTAAACTCTCCAAGCTACAGTTCCTCATGGACTTCAGAGAGATCTCCTCTCCATCAAACAGCATCGTGGCACTGATTTTGTTTTATGCTTCCTGTTCAAGGCGTTTGAATTCATTTGAAACTTTTACCTTCTTATATTAGTCATAAAACATGGCAAGCCCACTAGCATTTGGTTTTCGAGTGCAATAGGGATGTGTTTAAACAGCATTCAGTCCCACATCAAACACTAATTTTTTCAATGAGCGTGCATCACTGCGGGCTTTTTGCACTTTTTCTTTAGAGGAAAGCCCATTTACCACCCATAACACCTGACATGGAGGCTCTGTAACAGACAGGACTCAATTGTTATCTGCACGTCATCTTTGATGATCACACACACTATGTTTAGCTTGCTACATCAGATACATCTTAGCATTTCTGGTCACCTGGTGATTGATCATTTCTTAACAAATTAATATATGAATGTACTGGACTTTTAAGGTCCCTTACTTTTTTCAGTAGTGTTCGTACTAATGACACTTTTACTGTCCATAAAAAACAACCCCCCCCCCCACCCACCCACCCACCTACCCACACACACACACACAATAAAAGTTGTATTTTTATAATGTATATGTAAAAATTGGTTCTAATTTTAAAAGGTGTAAAAAATAACAAAAACAAAATAAATAGCACTGTATCAGCCATTTTACAAGGACTTGAAAGATGTTATTCCTATATGTTCAAGTGTGACAAATAACTCCCACAACACTACTGCAGTGTCTGGTATTTATAATTTCTTTTGACAACTGTAAAGGCGTTGCTGTTTTCAATAATTCAACTGTGTGAACAGTGTCACTTTTTTAAAGCAGAGGGCTTTGATAATTAAAACAACACATGCTCCTTATGTCAGGATACTTGGATTCATAAAGTGGGACAAATGGTTGTAATCTTTTCTAAAGCCTTTACTCTTTTGTGTTTTTCCAGATGACTGCCAGGAAAACATCTAAGGACCAGATCGATACACATACACAGAAAGTATGCTAGCAGTCACACACACTGGTAGATGCAGAATGCGTCATCAGATTATGCATATGGAGTCCCAAAACTCTCGGGAATATGTTGAATGTCCTGTCCTGTTTGTTGGGATCAGTTGCCAGCATCTAATTGCAAGAAGTCCTCAAAAGCACATGTTGAATCCTGTAAATATGTCTGGAATCAGACACATTTACTTCTAATTTAGGACCAATCTTTCTTAATTTAATTACTTTAGTACACCTTCCTACTTTAGTGAAGGAAGAATACTTTTTTTTTCTTTTTAGAGAGTACTAAAAACCTACTGACAGTAGTTTCCCAGAGCTGACATGCTGTACAGGTGCACACAGATCCATCTATCCACAGAGGAAAACCCCCTGACAAAAGCAGTTTCTGTGTGATCTCATTTGGATGCGATATGAAGACATTACCCGTTGTTTTTAACTCATTAGAAATGTCCTTGATATTAATGACTATTAATGATCTGTGACTCCAGCACAGCATTAGTTAGGAGCAGACTACCTTGTTGGTTACACGCTGTCAGGGCTGCAGACACAGCAGGACCTCTCGGGACCGCATCATCAGCTACTGTGGAAACGATGGGAACACTCTGATCAGCCAATTCTCTTCTTAGCTCTGATGGGATCTCCCTGGCACTGAACTCTGTAACCAGAATTATTATTACTCTGGGTTGCTGTGTGCAGCCTGGTTACTGTGCTTGAGTCTGATTTTTACATGCAGCCATCATCTCTTAGTGTGCTGTCAGCTTCCTGCATGTCAGCCTGTGAAGACACACTGCCGACGCACAAATACGAGTGTAAATCACACAATAAATCGACTCAATAGACAACGGTTCAATGTTTGCCATTATCAAAAATTCTACCGTGATACAGTTTTGATTTGATTCGATTCAGGAGGATTGATCAGTTTGAGATGATATCACATGCTGATTTAACACAATCATCATTGCCATTGAATCAAGGAAGTGATGTAGATTGATGTATTGATACAACCTGTTTACCGTTCACATAAATGCTGGTCCACATTTTCTTTCTCATTAAATGAAAAGGTCTGGAATAACAGGTTGTGTCTTTTCTGACTGGATGATACATTGCTTGTTAATTTCGTGGTTCTTGTTGAATGTCCATCTCAATGCCCAAAATGCGACTGAAATTCTCTCCCCTCGTCCACACGGCTCTGTCATCGGCAAACAATGACCGTCCGGTTTCACCCTGAACCTGAGAAAGAAAATCATTTATCACAATGGGAAGGACTATTCGAGTAATTACTCTGCCCAGAGGGGTGCCATTATCTACCATACATCTTCTTGATAAGGCTGTGCAAATTGTGACTTAAATAAATCTGGTGAATAAACAGTGTTTCATTTAATTATGTGTTTAACCTGCTTTTGAGATTATATTAAATTTGCTCATTAATTAAACTTAAACCTTCATTAGAAACTCATTTTTAATTTGTTTCCGTTTCCACCTCTGTTTTGATCTGTGGTTAGTTCAGCTTTATTGCTTGTCTGTGCCATGGGCCAGTACTTTCTGTTGAAGATTTTTCTTATTTCTGGTGCATTAGCATAAAAGCCCATCAACTTTATAGGCAATTTCAGTCCAAATATCATTTCATGTCGTGTTTTCTTTTAAGAATTAGAAGTCAGACTTCCTCTCCCTTCTCTTCAGACACTTCTGCTTCTCACCCCATCTTCAGTTCTGGATGCTGCTATTCCCTCCAGATTGTTCTCCCACGTCCAATCATACCGCAAACTTTTCCTTCAAGTGCTGATGGTTATTTTTCTTTGGCTTGCTTTCACGAGTTTTGCTTTTTACTTCAAGACTATTTTTATATTAAAGTTTTGAAAGTTATGAGCACTTCTTAATGTCAGTTTTATTCATTGCTCTTCCACTCTCTTCTGTCCACCAGGGAACCACCTCTTTATTTCTTTATTCTCCTTTCTGAATTTGACTGACTTGTAGCTGCTGGGAATCGTGTTTCAAACTTTTTAATCAGTCATTTCAGTATGATCAAGACTTTTTTTTTAAAAAAAGTCAATTTCTGTTTCATATATATAGTCATGCAAAAAACCCTTGAACACATCAATATTGTAGCATTTTGCTGCCACTTGGAGGCAGTACCAGAAACATGGGGAACAATCTGCCCCGTGGGCTCCTTTTGGTTACAACAGTGCTGTCATTGGTCCTTTAGCTTTGCTCTGTCATAGGAATTACAATCTGTAAACTAAGAGGGACATCATGAAGATTTATCTGTGCAACTGAATTCGCCATGGTGTCACCTAGGAAGGGTCAGTGTTGTTAGGGTTCTTTGGGGCTTTTTTGGGGGGGAGAATAAGACTTTAGTTCACTCTTATTGCTGCCACAGTGGTGACGGTCTTATTGTTTTGATCAACTCGTCTAACGATTGCCCTTCCTCATACAACCCATGGGTAGTTTGTTCATACAAGCCAAAATCACCAATAATTATGTTAATAGAAGATCCAATTAATTGTGACTGCGAGAGAGGCTACTTGTGTCTCGTAAAAATGATAACCATCATAAAAGAGTTGTAAGAATATGTATTTTATATGTAAAACTATGTAATTTTTAGCTTCTGAAGTAAAGAAAAGTGCCAAAACACAGTATGTAGTGTTACTGGGAATGATGAGAGGGGAGCCAAAGTGTGGAAAAATGTATGATCTTCGGGGGGGAACTTGCTGGGACATCCACTTCAGGGAAGACTGACAGCTGTTTTGAATATTTCCCACTTGTGAATAATCTCTCTCACTGTAGAATGGTGGAGCCCAAATAGACTAATAATACTTCCCGGATTAATGGGCACCAACAGTTACTTCTTTAAGAAATAACTAATGTCTTTCCTCATTGCATTGTGTTAGCATACACCAGCATGACCAACAGCTCACACTGACGTTGACCACTTAATTGAGTGGATATGATTCGCAGCACCAGGCTGCTACTTAGAATCTCCATGCTTGTGGAAACAGTAAGAATGGATTTAGTTTTTCACACACTGCTTTTGCATCTTGGCTCTTTTTTCATTAAATTAGAACACAAAGTAATATGTCACGTATTGTTGCTCATCTAAGGCCATACTTACCTAATCTTACAAAGTAATTACTACCAGATTTTTTTTTCTTATGTCTTGGTGTGGAAGGCTTGAGACTGTTTAAGAGAGTGTTTTCTCTCTTTCTTTTTTTTTACTTGAATTCATTAGTTAATAAAAATGCTATTGGATCTCTGAAATAGGCAACATCAGTGGTGCTTGGTATATTATTATAATAGAGTGTTGTGCTGTAAGGAAGTGGCAGCCTCATATTTCTCTAATCCCCATGTGTTTTACTGATGTGTCCAATTAAGCTCTGATGTTGCTGCAAAAATATGTTCTCTGCCCTCAGAAGGAAAGTTTCTTGTAATCAGATTTGTTAATAGATACTATGTGGAATAACACATTGGATATGTTTTTGTTATTGTTGATCCAATATCAGCAATGTAGTACAGACTTGTCAGAAAATCAAGATAAATGGTCGAAAAAACAAGTTAAAACTTTACATACTGCATCACCAACTGTTTGCATTGTTCCCGTGGTGATGGAACAGATTGGTCGTCCATTAGTGGCAAACTGCTGAGCCAATTCATTGTAATCCAATTAAAACAAATCCACATAAGTCCAATTTATAATAACTGTATACATACAAGCCAATTCATAAAAATAATAGCCTAGCTAAGGAAAACCAGCAGATTGCATTGAATCTTTTCTTCCATTCAATCCCCCATCCTGCACAGTGTGGCAGGCGATCACTGCTAGCCATTTGGATGCCCAAAGCACAATTACTTTGTGGACCCTGACTCATGTGAAGCACATGTGGAAACAAGGTTTTGGAACATTTTCATGTGAACGGCAAATATTCCAAAACCAATTGTTTCTCCATTTGTTGTAGATGTGCTTCACAAATGAACCCTATAACTGTTTTTATAGATACTTGCTGAATTATATTTTTTCTTTCTGTGGTTGACAAGAAATGTTTATTTAACGTCAAACAACCAAGTTCAGTCTGGTTTCACTGTCACACATAAGCATACAGCAGATTCAGTATTTATTCCTCACAATATTTACACAAATGTTGCCTCAATCTAATTTTGCTGAAATTACGGCCGTATGGGTGGGGCGCAGAACTCGGCACATCGTGGTTTCCCGCGATGGGGGCCTATGTGGTCTTGATTGGGCTGGCTCCTGGTGTGAATGGATCTCCAAGATATTGTTTCCTCTTAGCATCGTCAAGCCAGATGTTTATGTTCTATAATAAAATTCAGTTAAAGAGACAGAAGAGGGGGGATTCATGTGTGTGTGAGTGTATAAGCCCATGTGAGATCAGGTGTGTGTTTTTAAAATTATTAGTTCATATATTTGGGTGTGTGTGTTTTTATGTAGAGCACTTTGCACTAACTTTGGTATGTAAAGTGCTTTATAGATAAAAATTGATTTGATTTCAATCTAAGGTAGATTAAATTGTCTATAATATAAACTATAAGGGTAATTATTATTTCAAAAAATTCCTCTTGCATTTTTTAAATCCTCATTCAGACATGAATGAATAGCAACTGTATTAAGTTGTTATTGCCTGCGGTGAGTAGCCTATATTGTTGTCATCCGGTGTCTTATGTAATGATGACGCTGAGAAAACAAATAAATAAAATCAAAGGTTTGTCTGTTTGTCAATTGTTCACAGCAATCTCAAATAAATGGTTCATTTACTTCTCTAATTAGTAACATCAACATAACACTCGATCTGTAAGTTCACAGCCTTGCAAAAGCACACGTAGTCTGTAATGTTAGTCTCAGCATGTTTACCTTTGATTGATGGCCAAATGTTGCTTCAAATTTGTTGCGTTTTCAGCAGTGATAATTGCATGACACAGTTTACAGAGCATCACATTTTTCTTCACATCATACGTGAAATATCTCCTCACGTCTGCTTTTCTCTTTCTGCCAGTTGTTAACATTACATCGCATAAATTTCATGAGAGTACATCAGAGTTAATTAAGACCTTCTTGGGGTATATCACCTTACCACATAACAGAAATTAAGTCTGATTGGATCGTTTTTCAACTTGTTCTCTTTTTGCACACAACTAAATTAGATCTGATTGGATCGTCTCCGCTGAATATTTTCATTTACTGACCAAACATTTTGTCATTGTTTTAGTCCTTGTGCATTTTTTTTAAAGTTATTGTCCCATGCTTGTTTAGAGAAAAAACAGTCATTGACAAAAACCTATGTGTCAGCTGAATTAAACTGGTATGAGTTTGGCGTTGTCTTGCTGAAATATGCAAGGTCTTCCCTGAACAAAGACACTCTGGATATGAGAACAGGTTTCTCTAAAACAGTGACGGCTGGTGACAACAGATTTTAGGGGGACACACTTTATTTTTCTGTTTGGTGTTGGGGATGGTGGGGGCTTATATGTTTATTTTCTACGCGTCAAACACCGTCTGTATATATACTTGTAGCAACACAACGCAGAGGTTCACCACGAGGGGTAGTACACCGCACTTGGACTCTGAAATAGTGAAAAGGCCCATCTGCCGGTCACATTGTATTTCCAGGGCATTTCCATAAAGAAGTTTACCAATCTGTTGCCAAATGTTAAGGCATGAGTGTTTATCACTGCAACATGGTGGAAAAATCATAAAGATTCCGGCAGTTGCAGACAAACTCAGAAGTGTTCCTCAAAAACTATCTGTCTTTGACTTTGTGTTCATGCTCTTCTTCGCTTGAGCGCCTCTAGCTTTCAAATCAATATTTCAGCTTGGCATGAGAAACGTTACCTTGCGTCAAGGCGAGCGGCCTCGCGTTCGTAATGTGTCTAACGTACGCTGATGTATTGCTGATAGCAAGTTTATCCCAGCCCTAAAGTGGGACTTTTATTTACAATTGGAGAATCAATTCAGTTGAGTGATAAAAATGCTACAACAACACTGATTGGCCAGGTGTTCAGAGAGCTGCATAGCAGGGAGGATCCTTACAAAACAGATGAGAGAACAGCCTTAAATCATGTTTGACAAAAATTTTAGGTCTCACATACACGCCCATTTGGCAAGCCCCTTGCCCATGAAAAATTTATACAGAATGCAACCAATTCTCAATAATATGACAGACTAGCCACCACACAAAAGCAGATACGCTGTATGAGTAATTTATTGTACTTTAAAACTTTGCATTATCTGATTACTTTATGTTTCGGGAAGAGAGCCTTCGTGGTGGGGCCGGAGCCCTGTATTACGCCACCGTTGCTATGAAACATTTTATAGACCTTTCAGCATTGATGGATCCTTTCCAGATGTGTAAGTTTCCAGCTAGATGCTAATGCACCCCCATACCATCAGAGGTTCAGGATGGAAGTGAGCTTTGTTAACAAGCCAGATGGCTCCTCTCCTCTTTAGTCCGCAGAACACAGCATCCATGATTTCCAAAAAAACAAATTCAAACTGAGATTCATTTGACCACAGAGCTGTTTTCCACTTTGCCTCAGTCCGTTTGAAATGAGCCCACACAAGATTTTTTGTATTCCAGCTGAAATGCATTTCAAATCTCAAGGAATCCATTTATTATCTTCTGTGTTTTTGTTTTTCTAAACAATTTCAAAAATGAAACATACAGATGAATAAAACATAAGCTGTTGAATATTTGCTGTTTTTCAGCTGGAAAAGGAACTGCACACAGTTAACGAGCTCAGGTAATCTGGTGTGTCTCACGTTAACAGCAGAATGGCAAGTCATAAACAAGCCTTCTGGTGTGTGTGTGAAGGTTTGCTTGTGTTTGGTTGATTTCTATCAAACTGGTGTCGTTTGCATGCGTTTTAATGAAGGCAAACCCACTGGACAGATGTGTCCTGCTGCTGTCAGATGGTTGCAGGAATTTAAAGAATGGAAGATCATTTTCATACAGTTACAGCTTTAAAGAATCACTCGTATTACTGATAGTTTTGCTCTAATCTTTTTTTTAGTGTTTATTTAAATCTACCTACGAGCTCAGTCTGTTATGCTAAAAGTAGAGTTGCAGATTTGTGTTTGTTATGTTTTCATTTACACACACCACAGGTTATTTCAATGGTAAGAAATACAAAATACTACATCCAGTCCTTTTTGGTTCTTCAAGTACCAAGCAGAAGTCTGGTTGTCTTCTCTGTAAGGACTTGGGACTGGCATGAAAGACCAAAAACTGCACAGACACATCAAGTAAACAAGTGTTAAATTACCGTCTCTTTCCCTTTAAGTTTCTAATTTAATTGTGACTACTGCATAGCAACACATGCACTTAAAAAAGTTTTAAAATGAGCGTTCAGCTTAATGTGCTAGTAAAATTACAAAAGAGACATTTCTACCGGCGCCAACTTGCCTGATTTAATGTATCAGGTTAAATTTACAATTTTTCCTGTGGCAAGCAAACGGAAAAGTTTTCACTTGCAAAATTCATGAAATGAAACTAATGTAGAAAAACACACTTTAAATGTGTTTTAGTGTGAAATTGAACATGACATTGAAACTCTGCTTTCTGCTCATTTTTCTCCAGATAAAGGTCAATTTAAGTAATCAATCATTCACAGAAAGATTTCCAGATAACTCATCAAAGTCTCTTATTTAGCATTTCTTCCCCGATATAAGACCTAACATTAACAATGACTCATTTAACCTGTCAGATCATTGAAATCAAACTAAGACGTTCATCATACCGAGATGCCTGAGTAGGGTCTGTAATTTAAAGCTATTGAAATTCAAATATTGTGAGGTAGAAGTGTCAAAGCACCCTGATGAGCTGCAGTCACTTTCTTGATTTCTTTTTTTTTTTCCCCCACTGGCACTTCTTTAATGGATCTGCACTGTGTGATGGTTAAATTGGCGATTGACTAGTTCATGATGTTGCATGTGGAGCTCCTCTATGTTGCTGGGCTCACTGACCTTGCCCTTGCAGCTTTTGATGGCCACTCTCACACAAGCTTGACGTTATCAACATCTCCTGTTCCACATTTCCTCCAGAGAAACAAGTTAAAAGCCTGAAAACATAACAGATGTAGTCATGTTCTTTATCTTTGGCAAGACTTCTGTTTGGACGATATTAAAGTAATGTGCAATGGTACTTAGATGTTGGACAAGCATTAGACATTCATGAACATATATGTCCTGAAATAATCAGAATTTACATCTCCTAAAACTAAAGAAATATATGAGACAAAAATGTTTCACTTCATTTTATATTTATTGAGGAAAATGATCACATATCATAGATCAATAGAGAAAGTACGGGAGCATTTGCCGTCAGTATGTTGTGAATCCCTTGTGCAATGATAACTGCAACTATTCATAGACAAATCGCATGAGATTTTCCCCTCAGGGATCATTCAGCGTTCATTGTTCCATCAATGACAGCAGGCGTCTGAGCCTAATGCAGCAAAAGAAGCCCGTACCATAACTCGAGGGCGGCTGTGGCTCAGGAGGAGAAGTGATTGTACATTTCTGTTCCCTAAGCTGCAGTCTGGACTCATGAACCCACTAGGGCTCATAACTAAACGTCAAAGTAACTAGGATTTTAAAAAACCTTGATGCATTTTACCGACATTACCCAGGTAAAAAAATGTTCCCCTCAACCCCCAAACCTTGTCTTCTAAATGTTGGGGTACAATATGAGGAGCTAGTGTGTGTTGGGGAAAAAAGAAAGAAAGAAAGAAATGGTTAACTTTACTCATAGATTTGAGGGTTTTGCAGCCCCCTAATCACTCAGGGCAGATTCTAATAAATGACTATATCTAAGTATAGCCTTCAGGAGAAATCCTGTAGCTCAGGAGGAGAAGCAGTTGCTGCCTCCAATGACATGTGGGGAACTCTGGGTTCCAGTGCTGAAATGTGGTTTACATTTTTTTTTTCTTTTGTACACCTTGTCTGACTGAATTGAACTTAAAATGAAATGAAACACTCAAACAACCTAACATTATTTACTAGATTGAGTTCCATTCTTATCAATAATTATATCAAAAATGTAAAAGAATATGAACAACATATAAAAGAAAAACGTTGCGCCCTTTTGTCTTTTGTGGCATGAGCACTGCCATGTTGCAGAACTATGAACAGTGACGTCACAGGGTTGGTTGGTTCAGCGGTTCTGATGAGACTCTCCCTGTCTGCACCGCTGTCAGAGAGACAACAGAGTGAACGATGGAGACTGGAGGGCCAAAAGAGAAGAGAGGACTAAAGGAGAACACTAATGTATTACTCCTGGGTGTAAAAACCAATTCTACAGAGTTCGGCCGAGGACTAAACAGCCCATTTTCACAAACTTCCTCTGAAACGGAAAACAGTAGCTACTGCTGCTGGCTGGCAGCTCCGAGGAGGAAAGACCCTCAGATGCGCCTGACTCCAGGGTCTGGAGGAAGCATTTTCTGGAGGAGGATTACAAAGAGCAGAAGACTTTTGAGTCTGGGAAGCTAGTGGTCCGCCGGACCAACAGACTGAAGCCTAAAGCTGCCCCGTGTTTTTATTTCCTCCGCTTGTAACCTGAGCTCCACCAACACTACAACCGCGGCATCAGTCCACCGTAATGACAGGACGCCAGGCAGGCAGAGGAGAGACAGGTAAAGTTAAGACCTATGGGGAAATCTGGACCGGCAGAAAGCGGCACACAGGATAGGAGGCACTGTGTAGCCAATATACTGTGATCACAGGTTTTAGCGTGTTGCTAAGGCCAGAGCTTGTTTATTCTGAGCTGCGCATGCCCAGAGCCTGTAGCTAAATCCTCTCTAGACCCAGTTGTATAAACATAGTTGTATAAACGCATGAAATATAGACTGAATAGTTCACAATTATGACAAAAAATAGGGGGGTTATGGTTCATGCAATACTTAATTGTAGCCATTTTTCAACCTATTACATATGCACTAAGTCATCAACCATGCCTTTACTCCAAAACAGACACATACGTAGCTCTCCGATTCCGTCCCCGTTGAGCCTCTTATTAAACATCTTCCAACTCATAAATATAAACGCTACTTTGCTAGTAATTAGTTTGCAGTATCAGCAGAGAGCAAAATAAACGTTTCGTCAGATATCTGCAAATGGAAACATTGTTCGCATCTTTTCCATCATATTCCTTTTTTATTTATTTATTCTATTTTACATTAAACCACCGGTGATAACTGATGTTAGCTAGCTTGACCTGCTGCTGACCGGAAGCTCAGGTGTCTCCGTTTGGACATCCTTCAGGGACAGCATGCTCACCTCCAGAACGTCCACCTACCGGCACAGTAATCCAGATGTACTATGTATGAAGATTAGTTATGCAAGATTTAGCAGCCATGACATGGTCCAGATCAGCCACCTGACAGCAGACAGACTCCACAGTCGCAGCCGCACCTCCAACGTAGAGCGCTGCAGACCCGCTCCACCAAGACTGCTCCACATCACCAGTCACACGACGTATTGGCTCAAGAACTTAGGCAATATGATCTGGATGCTCAATAGGTCTTTCAGCTTCGTCTTCAGTTGTATTTATCTTCTTAAATGTATTACAGCTTGTTAGTTGTAGCATATATGTACCTGGTGATACCTATGGATTCAAATGGCAGCCAGAGAACCAACCAACCCGGTGACGTCACGCCAATATGGCTTCTCCCTGTCTCGCAAGCGAGCTAAAATTAAGAAATTAAAATTGGTCATATCTGTCGTTTTAGCTATTTTTAAAAACACATTTTTTGGCTGGATGATTTGTTTTTGTGTATATTAGAGAAATTTCTGTGCCTAAATTGGCATGTTTCATTTCCACTTTAAACCTTTCAGAGATGAGCATCAACAGCTCTTTTTCTGACGTCCTTCATCAGATTAATTGATATCGTATAACTCACATGTTTTTATCCCACTGACTGAAAATATGACACTTTAATTTCACCTTCAAATGAGCACCTAACCTCAGATGTTTACCAGATCATTTTGCTGTTCACGGATGAAACATTTTGTATCACTTTCTTCACTAAGTATATGAGTGTTGTGAACATTTTATCACTGCCACTACATATATACAATAAGATCTCCTGAGGGCAAAAAGCTTAATTAAGCTCCTTTCAATTACTCTATAAAGAACTCTGAAGCCACAGTGGTCTCAGCTCCAGAACATTCCTCCAACCATTAATAAAGCTAGCAGGGTGCCCTCAGCGCTTTCTTTTCCACTGAATCCCCCCGTAGGTTCAACCATCCATGACCAACAACTTTTGACAGCTTCCTGTTTGAAAGCAGAATAATCCATGTTGTGTTGGAACCAAGCACGGCCATTTAAGGATCACGTGTAAAGACGAGCCTGGTCCTAACGAGGCCCCTGCTTGACCGAACCAACCCAATCTGCATAACCATCTGTAAGCCAACGCTGCTTTACTGATGGATGTCCTGATCTCCATATTGATTAACGTCTGGGGGGGTGAGCAGGTTAATTAAATGTGAAGAGCGAGGCAGCAACATTACACAGAACACACAGTAAAGGTGATCCGAGCGACTGTTTGAGTTGCTACAACAGCAATCAATGCAAAATAACGAGGGGGCATCTCAATGGATGGGGTTGAGTGTGATGTGCAGATGAATTAAGCAGCTGGTGGGAGACACTTGGGCTCTGTTTGAGGTTTAGTTGTGCATTATTAATGAGTTAGTGGATTAACACAAGGAAGATTTCCTGACACTTTCAGGTTACGGATAAGGGACAACCTGACTTAAAAAGGAATAAGAGAACAGAAGCCTGTGCTCCTGCCCTATACTTGCACTCCTGATGCAATCTGGATGTCTTTAAGATTTCAAACTAGATAGTTCACAAACATTGAGATGGTGTATTAGCCATGCAAACAAATTACACTTTTCATTTGCCTCCTGGAATGGCTTTTAATACACTTCATTGAGTTTTCTCAAATCTCTCAGTGGGTCATAAAAGTGTGAAATCTGTGTTTGTGCATTTTTAAGAAATCAATGGGGAAATGGCTACATGCTCTGTGGGATTTCATTGTTGGGTTATTATTGGTTCTTCCCTTTGTTTACATTTCCCTTTGTTTACTGTGATTCAGTTAGTATTGTACTCTGTTGTGTTTACTTTCAGATCCCTTGTCACACCAGAGGCCTGTACTACAAAGCTGGATTTTCTCTTATCAGGGTAATTTCGGGGTTAACCCAGGGTTTTCCATACGACAAAACTCTTCTTACCAGGATGTATCAACCCGGTAACTTATGCTGAACGGCTAACCTGCTCAGGAGCAGGTTATGTTCTGAATAAGAGATCAACAAGTATAAAAGCACCACCTCCTGACTAATCAGCTCTCTTAGAAGGAGAGAAAGAGTTATCAGGGATAAATGCAATCTTTTTAATGAAGAAATAAAGCCTCGTCACTGACCACTGTGAAGTATGATTTTATTCTTGAGTGTTCCCAAATCTGCTTAGCTCCATTAGGGTTGCATCTGAAATAATGAGGTTAATAACAGTGCTCACACATGGTAGAACCATAATACGCATAACTATTCATGCCATCACAGAATTAATATTCCAACACAAATGTGCTCACATGGGGGTGCTGAGCCTCTAAAGAATTCATTGGAAACTACAAACACACAAAGCGCAGACCTCCAAAAAGCCATTTTAATTTATTTTTTTTGCCAATGATTGTGGCCATTATTTTTGAGTTAGAAGTTCCAATGGCAAATTATCTCTATTTCCCCAGAGTAAAGAATCTTTTTTAAAAATCATTGGATGCAGGCGGTGATCTGGATCACCCCCAAAATCTAATCACTTGTTCCTTATTCAGTTTCTGAGATTTCCTGAAAATTCCATTAAAATCTGGCCATAACTTTTTGACTTCTGTTGCTGAAAGATAGACAAAATATAAAGAAAAGTGTTGAAACTCTGCCCGAAAAGTTTGTGCCCTGACAAAGTGATTAGCATGTTGTTTGTTTATATTGTCCGATGAATTGATATTGTATAACCTGACAAATTTACGCATTACCAGAGTCGGCAATTTTCTGCCAGTATTCCTTCCTGGCTGTTGCTGTGGCAACAGTGTTGCTTTGGGCCCGGGTGATGTGTTTTAAATTCTTCATATTTCTGAAGAAGAATTGTCTGCTCCTCCATGGTGAAGTAGGTTACTCTACAGGGTTGCTCTGTGATTGGTCAGACGCTGCAGACACCACCCCTTTTATGTGAGCGTGCACTGATTGAGACGGGAAAACCCTGGGTTGAATTACCGAGTTGATTTACACTCCAGGTTTTCCTTTGATGACTGTTCATGGTTTTGTTTGTTGCTTCCGTCTCCAGTTTCAATTGCACTCCATCTTGTGCCTTTGCTTATGTTTATTTTTTTCTTGGTTCAAAGCAGCACTACTGAACGTGGCAGATTATCGTACTTTGGTGCTGCCTAACCAAAACGTATACAGCATCCGTCTTGCATCTTGTCTCTTCTTTGAGCTTTGTCCAGGAAGTAAAAGTCAATCCAATGTTGACTATTGTCATATCTTTTGCTCTGTTACTTTAGCTTTCTCTTTTCCTCTTCTCCACTGATACTGTCCTCTTGCATTTCTTTGTTGAATCAGCTATAGCACGTGTTCAAAACGGCTAGCATGTTGATACCCAGTTGCTGTGATGTGATGACATAAAGCAGAACTCAGCGGTAACTGCAGGGCAAAGATGGGTCCAGGAATGTGCATGATAAATATCACATCAAAACAAGCCAGAAGCACAAAGCTTAGTCAACTACTAAGTCGAATGGGAGGCATAGGCTTCAGCTATCAGGCCCCTCTCTTATGGAACCAGCTCCCAGCTTTGGTTCGGGAGGCAGACACTCTCTCTACCT
>JBBBVU010000012.1:27795811-27806695 GCA_037177055.1 Atherinosoma microstoma
AGACTTAATTGTAAAGTCACGTACAGCCTACTTGTGTCCCGTGGTTGTTTTTTATGGGAGTTTTTGGTCTGTTCGTGCCTTAGAATATTGTAAGAGACTATTCCAAGGACTTATAAAAGTGATTTTTGCATAATATGTCCCCTTTAATGGCTACATAAAAATCCACAGTAGTCGGGTCATCCTTCTCACGTGTGCAAAACATGTTAAGAATTGGCAGCCCTTCACACCCTCTCCACAAAATGCTGGCGACCTCAGGAGCTCTTTCAGCAACAGACTCATTCTACTTTGCTGGTTTGAACCAAAACCCCTTGGTAAATAGTGTAAATATCTATTTGTTCATGCCTTATTTGATCTATATTTTGTTTTTTATTTAATTTAACTCAGCACCCTTCTCTCTCTTACACTCTTATTTTTCTATTTTCTGCCTCTGTCACTGCATTTAACTGGTTTAAGGAGCAGTGCAAGCAACAATTTCCCTTTGGGATTAATAAAGCATTACTGATGTGATTAACTATAAAAAGTAAAGTTCTCAGGGAGTACCATCCATCAGAAATTTATATAGGAGGTGACAGGAGGTAAACATAACTCAGCAGATTTTACTGGAGAATAAATTCCAACACCATTTCTTTAAAATCACATTTATTCAAAGACTCTTCCCCCTAATTATTTTCTTTTTCCACAAATAGAAAATAAAGATGAGTGACGTCTGGTCATTTTACTTTTATTATGCTGGTTTTTCAAAGTGAACAAACAAATTCAGGTGAGAGAAAGACATGATTTGTTTCACTTTTATTTTTAATTTTTTAATTTCAGTTTCATACATGAACGCCTGTTCATTTAAGTAGCGGTTTCCTTAATTTATGATACATACTGCAACAAAAGCACAGAAACTGTAATGAAAAAGCATTAAATAGATCAATGCATGACTATAAAGGACAAAGTAGAATCAAATGTCTGATTTAAAGTAAAATAAAAGCAAAAATAGAAATAAAAGGAAGGGGAGGGGGTAGCTGTTGTAGATCAATACTATATTTGAAGTATGTGTGGGGGTTCCTCACTACAACTGTAAATTCATAGCGGGTCTCTTCCTCTTACTAAATATGTTCCTTTGGAGAATATGTTACCTGCTCCATTTTTTTTATACTCATTTTTTTTTTAGTCCACATATTGTATGTTGGAGGGTCGGGCTTTAACCATCCACTAGTAATCCATTTAATCGCTACTGTTAAAGGTATGTGTAGGAGGTATTTTTTGGTTCTTCCTTTATTGCTTTCTTGTGCAGATCCAGCAGAGCTATCCATCTGAATTCCCTTCAAAATGTTCAAACTGCTTACTAGTACATTTTTCTTCCTATTTAGGTTGTGATATGTTTACATTCAATTTCTTTTCCCATCTCTGTTGTATCTGCACAGTAATCCATGCCCAAAAGTATTTGGTAACACAAACTTGGAAATATCTTGTCCTGTATTTTGTTGGCACTTTTAACTGAATTGTACTGTGAATTAAAAATGGCTCAACCACATTGACCCATTCTTGTATGTTTAACTTTTGATTAACAGCAAACAAGAAGGAGGATATTTTTTCATAGTGTTATTCTTTCACCATATTATTTTTTATGTTGCTTGGTGTTTTGGTTTCAGCAGCATGTATTTGGAGGCAACAATAACGTCAGATTTAGCAACAGGAAGTGATGGGAGCCTGTGTCCCAGTAGGGCCCTATGTCTAGCAACGCCCCTGACTTGCTGACTGACTGATTTGGCTTGACATAACACAGGATGCTTCTGTTTTTTAATTAAAATAGCTGGTGTAGTGGTGTAGGAAGACTGGTGCCTGTCTGGTGCATTAAAGATTATCTGAGGGTTTAAACACTGGGATCAAACATTTCATATTGTTACAATTTCTAGTCTTCAATATTAGAATATTTTTCTTAATTGAAGCTGTTTTAGTTGCATGTTAGTTAAAAGATACAAAACTTATCTTTTCAGTTTTCTAGGCCTGATCTCTTAGGATAGTTTACACTTATTTTTTGACGTTTTTTCAATGTCACCCCAAACCAAAGAGACAGGCAGGTCACAGTAATCTGTGAAAAAAGCTTCACTTTTTAACAAAGCATGATGATGGCTCTGAGTTATGATCAACAACTCATTAGTTCAGGAGAGAGCAGAAAAGTAGTTTGTCAAAATCTAGGGTATCATCGAATGAAAATCAAAGTAAGAATAACCTAACCTTAACCTCAGTTTAATAATCTAGCATATGTTCAGCCTACATCACCTCCTGTCTCCAAAAGTGGATTTCTGCTGGTCATAACACTTGCTGAGTTGATCAAGGGAACCCATGTGTCAGATGGTAATTGCTTTCCAGAGGTTAAGTAACGTTGCGTATCCACTACTGTGCATTGTGTTCATGGAGCTTATATATAATTACAACACATTATGTGAAAGAGGTTGTGCTTATTTTACGTAGGCTATATTTGTGAGGTCGGTTTCCAAAGAAAAGACATCTGCCACGGTGCAAAGCCACTGATTATAGTTAATTATAATGATGGCTGATGGCCCTCATTATTTATGCATCACCCAACATTGTCTGGAAAGGGAGAGCTGATTTTGCAGAGCAGGATGAGGGAGTTAACATGACAGAGCTGCCAGATATGAATTGAGTTGAAATTTATCCCATGTCTTCCTCCATAATTTCTAACATCTAAAGCATTGTTGAAGCATATCCTCAAGAACATGGGCTTGCCCTTCAGGATAAAACATGTAGCGGTTCATCAGCGCTGTCAGGATCTGCATGCTTCGAGTTCTGGCTGCGCTACATGTAAAGACACAACAGCTCACAGTTGTCATGGGGAGTTTTGGCTCCTTCATCTTATTTAGAGCAACGAGTTGGTGCTCTGACAGTCCCCTAAACCCTCACTCTGCACAAAAGTTTGGCTGATTGGGAGCTTAAAAAGATATTTCAATGCTTTTGGATTGCTGGAGAAGAAAAACCACATGTGAGTTCTGCAAGAGGAATTTCTTCCCAAGGATGAAAGCAATCATTTTAACCTTTCTACTGAAGTATAAGACAATGGTTACCGTTATATTTTAGTTTACCTTAATGATGTCAGGTCCTGAATGGAGAACAAGTAAAGACATCGTAGATCGATGGCTCTTGCAGGCTCTAATGACCTATGGCTTTGTTTCACGTGACATCAACTCTGCCTTAAAACGTCTATGTAACATGAAGCATGTGTGGAAAACATGTTTATGATGGCTGAAAAATTCCTAGTGTTTGCATTGACTTTGGCTGTTCCAATCATTCAAATCATGAATCTGATCGAGGTTACTTCAGGGCTCTTTGCTTGAAGTCACAAAAAAGGAAGATGAGCTGAGGATTTTAGAGAGGAATGGCTTGTGAACCCTTCATTAGGATCAAAATGAGTCAAAGCATGACAGAGTTTGCAATGATCAGTTGGTAAATAATTGGTCAATCACTTTACTTAAGTTGTTTAGTGTCCTCTGGTTACTTCTGCTATTTTGTGGGTAATTTAAAGCTCACAGGGCGTAGCTTCATTCTTGTTTTATTCATCAAGATTTTGTTTGCTGAGCAGGACATAAACAGTTGCATGTGGATTGAGCTAATCTTAATTTCAAGTCAATATTACAGCTTAGGCACGCGACACATTACCTCTCGTCAACGCGAGTGGCCTACGTGCCAAACGGACGCTAGGAACGCGTGGCAGCCATGATACGTATGCAGACGTATCATAGCCCTAAGCATGTTAAGTGATTGCCACAACCCAGCAACAGATTGTTGTTGCAACATGATAGGCCTACTGTGTTGATGTGTCACTGAGGTAAGTGGTGAAAATTATTTTGTCAAGGTGACAGTGGTGTTGTAAAGAATGTAGTAGTTTTGATTTCAATCCTCGAACCAAGCAATTAAGTATCCATGTAAGTGAAACAAAACTGGTTGTCAACCATGCTTTTCATGGTGTGAAGCTTTGGTTGTCAAACTTTTTGAGCCATGATTCCCAAGATAGGGTTCATTTGGAGGTTCCCATGTTCGCCATCTTGGCAGCGTCACGAGTCTCGTCACTCCGGGAAAAAATAAAAATGGGCAATGAGGTGGCGCTGAGAGGGAGGCTGTGAGGGTGGGGACAGATGATTGACACCCATCAAACCTTGAGCTGACTGTAGCTACAAACTAACAAAGCTAACCTGGAGCTAACCAGCTAACGGAGGTAGGTGGGCTAAAGCTAAGGCATGCTGTTAGCTGGCTAAAAACTACCAGGGTTGTGCTTCCCTCTGCCTCCTTATGCCAGATATTTGGCACCTGTCAATCAAAGGGAAACGCACCTAATTATGAAGAATTTCCAAATTAAATAATATCTAAACGATAGAGCGGCAGCAGTGTTTCAGGTGGTAGAGCAGGTCCTCCAATGATGGGAAGGTTGACGGTTCAAATCCTGCTCCCCCAGTCAACTGTTGTTGTGTCCTTGGGCAAGAGACTTTACCCTCCTAAGATGTACGTCACTTTGGATAAAAGCATTTACTAAATGACTGTAGAATAGAACAACATAATGTTTTACATACTAAATGTTTTTTCAAGGCTCTGCATGATCTGCATGTTGCAGACTTTCACACGTTTGCTTTGAAGCAGAACGAGGCACGGAGCTATGAGCGGGGCATGTGTTATTCTTATAGCGGCTCATCTTTTTGAAACATTTGACAACACAAGGTTAAGACCCAACACCTTGTTGTTTTTAGTCCTAATAAGGTCTTAAAAAAAAACCAAAAAGGAATGAGAAAAAAAAATGTAGGGCGATCCAGCAGCACACGGTAAAGTTTTGTGCAGGCTGTGATCATCCTCAGCATCCTGCATTATGCAGCTCTACAAACAGCTTTCTCCCTGATATCCTTTGAACAAGCTGTGTTTTGTTTACATCAGACTCAAGTAAATGTTTGAAGTGCCTTATAGCACCATCAAACCAAGTTGCCTAATCTGTTATTCAGGTCTGTGTTTAAGTCCTTGTGGTTGAGGTCTTAATAACAAAGACCAATCTTTGATGAGAGGAATCCTATAATAGAGTCAGAATATATTTGAGTATGTCTGCTGAGCTGCTTATAATAAATCCTCCTCACAGTATACCAGTAAAATAGAATAGATTTATATGCAAATTGGAAGCTAGTGATACCACATTGCCAGTAGGTATTAAGAAATAAGCAGATCTTAATAGAATACCTTTTGCTTGCTGGTCGCACTCTTATATAAAAGGTACTGAGCATTCAACACAAAGAGGGTCAATTCTAGTTTTAATGTTGCTTGCTCACCTTTGACAGTTTTGTTTAAGAAGAAGTTGCGAGTTTGCACTTTTTATCTGTAGCAGCAGGAAGGCAGAGAGGGTAACAGTGGAAGCACTGGGAGAATTTGATTAGTAACCAGGGGCACTGGGGAAAGTTTAAACAACTGAATACATGATATTATCATTGTGGACTCATGCTACTGCCCAACCCCACTGTCTCAGAAAAATAATATGCACATAAATGCCAAGTTTGTTTACTTAATATTATTAAATTGACATATTGTCTTATTTACTATTTATGTGATTTGTGTAGTCTCTTTGCTTAATACTGCAATCTGGTATCTTTCATATTCAAACACAAATAAATAAGCTGTAGCAAAATATTCCCAAATACCAGCCCAGTTGAACCAGAAAATGGAAAATATGCCGTTTTTTGTACGCTTATCCAAAACATAGTAATGCCACAGTCTGTGGTTGTCAGATATCTCCATGCTGGTATTTTCTGTAAGGTAACATTCATGTGACATGGCTGGAGTCCTGATACACAAACAGAAAAATGTCTGCACCATACACATTAAGACTTTTATTAACCATCTAACCATGTGTTTTGTAATTCAAATTCATCCAAAACATTAATTCTAATCAAATTTCAGTGAGAGTGAGTAGAGAAATGTAGTTGCTTTAAAAGTCTGAAACCAGCAATCGTTTGCAGAAACAAGTTCAGTCACAATCATCGTCTCAAACCTTTAAAAGCATTTGCAGCCAAGTAAGTGTGGTGGGAAAATGTTACCTTTTTCCACCTCCTCCTCAGTTTGCACACACCAGGTGCAATTCATTGGCAATAATTGCAGGGTAGAGCACACTCCTTTATATTGGGGCAGTTGTCTGCTCCTCAGTATGCGATTCCTTTTCTCCTGCTGTGGAACCTTTGAGTGCCTGTTTGGCTGCAAGTGTTGCTTTTTGGTTTATGGAAAGCTTGTCTTTTCATGCTTTGGATGTTGCAGCCACTCAAATTTCTTCTTGCAGTGTGGCAGCTGGTGGCTTCCCCCTTAAGTTGGCTGATCCTCCCAATTGCTAGAAGCTGCTCATCAGACTGGTTTGTCACCTCAGTCACCCTCCAGGAGTGTGTATCCAGTGGTGGCTCCTTTTCTCCTTCTCTTAAAGTTAAAATACCATTTTAAGTACTTCAACAGCTCCAACTGTTCTCTAATCAAGAGTCTAAAACATGTTACAGAACTTAACTTTTGTTAATGTTTTTGTCTACACTCCTCATTAATATCTGACCGGAAGCCAGGGTGGGATCAGCCAGCAGCAGCTTTGAGTCTGGTCATGGAGCACAGGTGGACATCTCCTGGTCTGGAAGCTGGAACTGATGCTTTGCTAGGATACTTTGGGATGGGGGCGTGGCTTGCGCCAGCACCCGCTGCTCATTGAGAAGACGTGCTTTCACGTCAGTCTCAAAAAACACCGGGAAAAAGTCTCTAAATTTGACGCTAGTTACTTTTTTTGTAAGAGTCGCTAAAAGGGTCTGAAAACTCGCTAAATATAGCGACAAAGTCACCGACACTGCGTTAGCCGAGCTCTGATGTGTCCGTCAATATAATCGGTGTAGGCTACTGGAAATTGTGCACTGACAAACGTTGTTTGGAACGTAAACTGTGATTAAATGTGTTAACAATCTAGAGGATCCAAGCAGGAGTGAAGATCATGAACAGGTCCGCTCTGATAACTACAAGGAGGAACGGGACGGAGAGGTGCACGTGCTATGTGACCAGCCGCAATAGACCCAATTGCTTTGAGTCCAGGCAAGCAGCAGAGGTAGACCCTCTGTCATTGCTGCTGATATATTTCTGTGCTGAGATGAGAATCTGACTCTTTTCTTCACAATTCCAAGTAATTCTGGAAGGACTTTCTTGCTACCACCACCTGATCGGCTTCATATTGGATTAAAAAAGATATTTGTTAAGTGAAGAAAGACTGTCTTTATTATATTTTTTATAAACATTTTTTTTTTCAGGAAATAGTTTTTAATTGAAATGGTTCAAATTTAAAATGTCGGGAGATATATTGTTTACGTTACTGTTTAAAAATGCACTACCAGTAAAGGTAGTATTGAAGCGGTGGGGTTGATGTCGGCAGCTTCTTAAAGTAATTAGTTTAAGTAATTTAACTTTAATTTTTAATGAGTAATTGGATTACTTTTTCATGGTAATTGTGGCGACACTTGATCTTGATCTTAAAATTGTTTCGTATTGGTTTAAAAAAGGCTCAGCATATTTTTTTCAGATCGAGGGTTGTACCACTTTGTGGTGCAATGCACACAAGAACAGAGCCTTCTCCTGTTCCTGGCAGTGATTTATGCTTTACGCTTCATATCCTTCTTGTTCTTTTTGAATGACGCCTGCTACTAAAATGAATTGGCGGTCAACAGACCAGTGAAAGCTGATATCACCTACTCCTTAGCCCTGACAGTTTGGTTCTCACCCGAGTACAGAGGAAGGCTCATCTACAGGCTCTTGAATACTGATAGTGTGAGGGAACACATCAACAAGGTGCCAAATTCAACACATTTTTTACTCATCAGGCTAATTAACCTATCTGGAGCAAGGCTGCTGCTTTATATCACCAGCCATCTGCTGATGTGCTGTCTGTGCCATTACTGTCTCCTCCACCCACGTCTCAGCAGGCACGCCACCCATCAATCACAATCTGTTGCTCTCATAATGAGGGTCTTCTGCATCATAGTTTTATTCACTGTTAATGATGAGAACATGCAAAAGAAGATATGGATGGACAAAGAGGTGACATCCGCTCATCCAATGCTTCTGGCTACATTTAGCCGTGGAAGGAAAGGATGGGGAAATGAAAGTCTTCTGCTTGAAAGTAACCATCTAGCTCATAAATGCACCTTTTAGCTTGTCTTTCAAAGTAAAAATATGACTCTTATTCCTGCAAGCTTAATTGTGTTCCATTAAAGCAGTTTCATTCAAAAATCCCCCCAATAGTCGTCATATGTACAAAAATTTCAACTCTTACATTGTGTCATCACAGGTTTGAATCCAGGCCTGTGGCGCCCAGCTGCATGTTACCCTCTCCTCTCTGCCCCCTTTTCTTGTCAAGCTATAATAAATGCCACAAGTCCCCCCCCCCAGCATATCCAGTTTGGTTAAAAATAAATAAACTAATGTAAATGCAACTCTGGCAAACTACCCTGTTTATGATCAAATCTATTCAATTGTATTCTTTTGTAGCCTAGTGAAGTGATGCAAATCAGTGCTTGCAGTCTAATTAACTCAAAGGACAAAGACAGAACGTTGGCCATTCATTATCAAATGACCAGGGAAATAAATACATTGAAAAAGTGTATAAAAAGAAACAAATGCATAAAATGATCAAAATAGATTCACATTAATTACTGCATTATATAAAGTAGTTTAGAAACACTGCCCACGGGTATATGGCATAAATATCAGTAGCGGAGCTAGACTTTTATACATGGTGCGGGTGGGCAAGACTTTAACAGGGGGGCCACATACAGAGAAAATAAATGATTGTGTTGTTCCCTCTAACACAAACACACTCACATACACTGCTGTGATAACTGTGGTCATATAGGCAAGCCAACTTTATTCATAAAGCACTTTAAAAACAGCAGCAACCACCAAAGTGCTGAACATAGGTATAAAATGCCTTAGAGAGAAGTAAACTGTTAGAGACATAATGAATAAAACATCTTTACATTAATAATCTGGATAATCTCCGGGGAGGGAGGGGTTGGGGGTGAGTGGATAGGAAAGATGAGTTGAGGGGCATCGTGGTCTCTGGGGTGCTTCACCGGGGCTGTTGATGGGTGTCCGGGGCATTGGGTGCTGGGTAACCCCCTCCATGGGGAGGTTGGTGGCTCTTGTGCTCCTGGGGGCTCAAGGGGCTGGTGCCTAACAGGGCCGGAGTGCCACTTTAAAATCCTTGTCTGGACCATTTCTCCACTTATGTCAAATTCAACTCCATTCACTGATGTTGAAGTAGGCTGATTACAATCTGTTGTTGAGTTGGGCTGTTTAATTGGACCACATGCACAGGAGGAGTCTGATTCTGCAACTCTGTGAACTCTGAGAGAGAATGTCTAATTTAGCACTATATGACTTTCCAACCTTAAAACGTAGAGCTTCTGACTCATTTTTATGGCACACTGGCATTTATTATGTACATTCCTGGAATCACTGCTGCCCTGCAAACTTCACAGCTTTTCATTCGTCCTGGAGGATCTACTTTACACCAGTGCTTCGCTTTACGGCACCTCGTCACATGCCAGCAACTGTATATCAACACACTGACCAATTTGAACACACAGTGGCTGATTCATAAAAAAAACACAGGAAGATATTATTGGAGAAAGTGAGAAAGAAAAAGTGACGGAACAAGAGATAAGACAAGTCAACATCAGACTGACTTTTACTTGCTGGGAGGGAGATCAGAGAAGAGACAGGATACACGCCAGAATACATTATTCCCACAATCTGTTTTGAAACAAATGGTCTCTTGAAATCTAAGCAGCAGAAATAACCTTAACTTGTATTAAATCAGTCTCAGTTTGTAATGGCTGTCCGAACCAAGAAAGTCTTAGAACTGTAAAGAATAACAAGAGAAACTGCGTTGATGATTAAAAACCAGACACATTTTATTACCCCAACTCCCCAAGGGCTCAGTTTTCTGCTGAACATATATTCAAATCATTAAGTTAATTCATGTTGGAGGATCAAAGCCAGAACACCTGAAAAATCCCCTTTACAGAATCTCTGCTTCAAATGAATAAGAACACCCATGTGATAATGAGTGCAACATATGTGAAACATGGATATGTAGGCAGAGCAGAGATGGGATTATTTAAGGTGGATGGCATTAAAAGACAATTTTTGCTGATAAGGTTTAGAGCTACTGCAAAAGTGCAGAGATTCCATATATCCAAGATATATAGGTTATACCTGAAGGTGTGATATAAAACTTAGAAGGGCTAATACAGAGAAAATGAGGTATACACAAAGCGTTGAGAACTTTCTGGGAATCTCAGCAAGCAAGCAACTGATCTCAGCATGTACTGTTTCATACCTTTCACCTTTACAAACACACGCTAAGCAGGCTGAGGATGGACACTCAGACATTTTGTGACTAGCAAGCCAAAACACTTACCCCTTTATTGCTGATAGCAGCATGTCAGCTTCCTGGAAACCCCTTTTTTGCAGTACACCACCACCGTGGCTTTTCATGTATTAAAGTCATGCTGAGGCAGGCTGGATTGTCCTTATGATGTCCCCATACAAACAAACTGTCAAACCCTCCCTCGTGTGTATCTGCTCTTTGCATGTGGCAAGGGGAAAGTAACCAGCAGGCTCCACCAGCAGAGACCAGTAAAAAGTAAATGTATGAATGATGAAATATTCATGACTCCATATCCATTGCAAAGCCTTCAGCAGAGCACCTCACAGCCTGAGCTCTGGTGGGAAACACACATGAGACACAACAGAGTTACCAGACATCCTTAGAATCTATCGTGTTCTTCTGATTTTAAATTAGCTCTTTGTCTTGCATATATATATATATAT
>JBBBVU010000012.1:27806795-27830354 GCA_037177055.1 Atherinosoma microstoma
CTCTTTGTCTTGCATATATATATATATATATATATATATATATATATATATATATATATAATGTGCCGTCTTCTACAGTACATACCAAAAATTCTCAATGGGATTTAGGTCATGCCTGTGCTGGCCAGTCCATATGTGAAAATGTTGTGTCATGCTCCCTGAACCACCCTTTCACAATCTAAGCCTGATGAATCCTGGTAATGTTATCTTGGAATATGGCCGTGCCATCGAGGAAGAAAAAGTGCATTGATGGACCTTTTCTTCCCTGAAAGACAATTATTCTTTTCTGACATAATTTCTAAGAACAGCGATAATGCTCGAGCCACGAGTTTGTTACTGTTAAAAGGTTAACTAATCCTCCTGTGTCAGTAACTTCAGAACTTCTATCCAACCAGGCCTGTAAGTTTGCTTCTTTCTTTACTGACAAAATTCAGACAATCAGGCAGTCAGTCAGTGCTTTCATGCCAGGGGAAGGACATGTGTCATCACTGTGTCCACTCAAAGATATAAAAACCATGACACACATTTCTCCAATGAGTCCAAAGACCTTCTTTTGCCATCTGAAAACCACCACTTGCAGTCTTGATACCCTGCCATCAAGACTGTTTCAGGATGCATGGCCTCAAATATTTTACAAATTGTAAACATGTCCCTGCTTTCAGGTGTCTTCCCTCAGACCCTAAAATCAGCCGTCATCAACCCACTCCTTAAAAAGAACAACTTAGACTCGTCCCTCATGAGCAGCTACAGGCCGATATCAAACCTCCCCTTTCTTAGTAAGATTATAGAAAAAGCTGTCTTTCAACAACTTCACAACTTCCTGATACTAAATAACTGTTTTGATGTCAACCAATCAGGTTTCCGGCCACATCACAGCACTGAGACTGCTCTGGTTAAGGTCTTTAATGACATCTTATTGAACACAGATAGCAGAAACATTTCAGTTCTGGTACTACTGGATCTCAGTGCTGCATTTGACACGGTCGACCAGAACATCTTACTAGACCGGGTGAAAAACTGGGTAGGACTTTCTGGCAGTGCAATTAACTGGTTTGAGTCCTATCTAAAAGACAGGGACTATTTTGTGTCTAAAGGTAACTATAAATCTGAGCAAACTAAAATCAGGGAAGGATACCCACTTCTCCAGGGACCACTACTCAACCGGCCTGAACCTAGAGATCAGTTGATCTGAAGCGACCTGAACCTAGACCTGACCAACTGCAGCAACCCCAGATCATAGACTTCCCCCACAGGCTTGTACAGTAAGCACTTGGCATAATGGCTGCATCACTTCATCTGCTTCTCTTCTTACCCTAATGCTTCCACCACTCTGGAACAGGGTCAGTCTGTCATCAGACCACATGACCTTCTTCCATTGCTCCAGAGTCCAATCTTTCTGCTCCCTAGCACACTGAAGCCTTTTCTCCAGTTAGCCTCACCAATAAGTGGTTTTCTACACAGCTGTTTATTCCAATTTAGTTTCCTTTACATTGTGCATGTGGAAATACTCTTAGTTTCACAATTTAACATAGCCCTGAGTTCTACTGGTATTTTTTTACGATTTGATTTTACCAGTCACCATCATTCAAGATTATATTCCGACCATATTTCTGCCTGGAAGACCATAGTTCCCCACTATCCTTCCGGTTTTTAATAATCCGTTGGACAGTTCTTAACCCAGTTTTAGTAGTTTCAGCATTTCCTTAGACATTTTCCAATAATATGACTCTTCTGAAACTCTCTTACGATTACAGGATGTTCTTCTCACATGGTTGTTTAAGGAATTAGAAGCTACTCACTGCATCAGTTAGGGTTAAATAACCTGTCAGCTGAAACATAATCATCCATGGAGTAATTATTAAATGGGAGGCTGTTACCTATACTCTTAGTTAAATCCAGGAGAGGACTTTTTTTTTCTTTTTTTGGACCGTCATTGTAATCCATAACCCTCTACACCCACTCAAGCAGTTAATAATTCACTAAAAATCTTAATTGTGTTTTTTGAAATTGTAGATTTGAATTTTTTTTTTTCGCTTTGTGTCTGTGTGTGAGAGAGTAGGAACAAGTGTGTTTTAATTGTTGTTAACTATTTTAATATGCAAACATTGTTGTTTTTATTCTGTAAAGCATTTTATGCTGCTCGCTGTATGAAAATTGCTTTATAAATTTGATTTGATTTAAAAAGGCCATTTAGTACTTTTTTTTTGTAACCTAAATCATAGTTTGAATTTTACTGAAATTTAATGCTAAACTGAAATTAAGTTGTAATCCAGGAAACAAAGTAAGGAAATGTTGTTTCTCAGCATATTGCTGCTAATCAATGCCCAGGGTTGTTACCTAGGCTAATAAACCTAGGCCTAATAACCTAGGCTAATAAAACCTAGGCTAACCTAGGCTAATAAAATGGTAATGAAATGACTCATTTTTATCCATAAGCAATAGCCAAACAACATTCTCCCAAAACTATCTAGGTCATCATTATCATACAATGTCCTTTTCCTCATTACATTCCTGCAGATCAGCATGATAATTGAGACATGACGAAACATGAGTCTGAGCACAAAAATACTCCGAGCAGGACTAGCCAAAGGAATGCTTTAGCTGAACATTTTCAGTGTACAGCAATAGCAAAAATAAATAAATATAAGAAAAGGCAAGCATTAAATATGGAAGTATGTTGACACTATGACAGTTGACAGCCATCCGCTTATGTCAGCAATGCTCACATTCACACATGGCCCCGAGACCGAGCCTTGACAGGACATTGAAATTCCAAGCAGCACTAAAAAAAATCTGTACCTCATGGAAAGCACTTAGTAAAAATAAATATTTAAATGTGACACACCAAGTTCAGAAATGAAAGGAAACTACATTTGAGAATGTGAAAAAAGAAATCTATTTCTTTGGGCTTTTTTGCAGATATTGTTCTTTGAGTTACTTTTACAGTTTAGTATATTGTCCCTTTTACACAAGTAACTGGGATTTTGGGATTGCTTGATTTATGGTATATTTGGATGTTTACCAAGTATTTGCACTCTGGATAACACTAGTACAAATATGGAATAATGGGCTTAAAATTTTACACACTTTCAGAAGTACAATGTGATCCCTGGAGGGTAGGTAGCAGAAGCTGCCGATCAAATGCACTTTATTAATTGATCCTTATCAGTGTGATCACTTGTGTAAAAGCAGTTTAGTCAGTTTGCTGTTCTGCAGCATTCACGTGTGTGTTAACACAATGTCAAGGAGGAAAGACATTAGCAATGATCTCAAAGAAGCAACTGTTATCCCAACAATCTGGGAAGGGATTAAAGGTAATTTTCAAGCAATTTGGATCATCATTCTACAGTATGAAGGATTATTTACAAGCAGAAAACATTCAAGACAGCTGCCAATCTTTCCAGATGTGGATATCCCAGCAAGTTCAGGCCAAGGTCAGACTGTGCAATGTTCTTTAGACAGGTAAAACCAAAGTGGGGATCTTTTAGTTATAATGCACAGCAGCACATTTGGATAAAACTAAACGCAGCATATAAACACAAATACCTCAAACCAACTGTAAAGCATGGCGGTGGAGGGATGATGACTTGTTTTGAAGCCACAGGTACTGGACACCTTTCTGTCATTGAGAGAACCAAGAACTTTTCTGTACCAAATTACTCTGAGTCAACTAGGAGGCCACCTTGTTTGACTGAAATTGGATCTAACCCTGATTTAACCCTTTAAAACAAGGATCCTCAATCTTGGTCCTCAAAGGCCGGCAGGTTTTTGAAGTGTTCCTGCTGCAACACACTTTATCCAGATTCAGACAAGCTCTGCACAAGTCTGCTATTTACCCATTGATTTAAGTCAGGTGTGTTGCAAAGGGACACTTCAAAAGCCTGCAGGACACCAGCCCTCAAAGACCAGGATTGTCTTTTCAAGACTGACCCAAGAAAAATTGGGGGGCAAAGTCTAATTTGTCTAAAAGTCTTTATGTGGTCCTTTAAAAAAAGGCAAAATAATAATAATCAAAAATATTTTTGTATATTTACCATTTATTACTGTGTAATATGTAAAAATGATTGTACTAGTCTTCTGACCCCAGGTATCCACCAGTAGTATCAGATTGCTCAAAACCCTGTTGTACCCAAAGTTATCATAAAATGATGCAAAAGGTCTCAGAAACTGTATCAAATATGATACTTACGGCATTACCAGGTTAAATGCTGTCCTGAGACCTTCAGAGTCTTTGCTTAAACAAATACCACAAAATTCAGTGAACTGAAGCAACTTTTGTAAGAAAAATCATCCAAAATTCCTCCACAACCACATGTGACACCGACGATATCATACAGAAAATGCTTGAAACACGCCATCCAATCATGGGGAGTTATTCATTTTCCACTCACTGTAGTTTTTGTTAAATCATGACGTGCTGCTATTTGTCCCATTTATGAATTTATACATAAACTATAGGTCAGGGCAACTCGGTTCAGTCCTACAAGGGTTTTTCATGTTTCCCTGCTCCAACACACCTGACTCAAATGAATGAATCATTGTGCAGAACTTCATAGGCTGTTAGATCCATTTCATTTGATGCAGGTGTGTTGAGACAGGAATTCATTGAAAACCTGCTGGCTCTTGTAGGACTGAATTAAGTGGCCCTGCTTGAACGTCGAACTAAAAACAAACTCACTTATTTCCTTGACTTTATTGTTCCCCTTACATTTAACTCTGTGGACTTATTTATTGCCTGTTAACTAAATATCTGCTCAACCTTTGCATGGTGTTAACAGAAATAAATCCTGTTTGGTTTTTTTTGTATTTTCCTCCTGTTTGTTTGTTTGGTTGAGGAATCAGTGATCATCTATATATTGTTTTGTCTTGCAAATTACTTAACATTAATCTCATGAGATTAATACAAAAGCCAATAGTTCAGTTTCGCTTTGATCAGCTTCCCTCTGCCTGATGTCCAGGATGTCCTTTCCCAGCAGTGACTGCTGCCCTGCTTCAGGGGGGTAATTGTACTGCCAAATCATTACCGTTCTCTCTTATCAATTGCCCACCAAACTCCTGCAAGCCAACAGTCCAAAAGCCTTTCATATAAAACAAAGTGAAATCCAATAAGAAGTTGGGCAACAAAGATTAATCTTCTTTCAGACTTGTCTGATCAATGGGATTTTGGATATAAATTCTCTGTAAAGGGCTTCACTGTTTTTTCTTGTAAATTTCTGAAAGTGAGCTGCAAGTTGCAAAGCTCATATTTCTTATATAACCGCCCGGTCAGGATGGCAGTAATAAAGAAACTCATACACCGCATGCCTCTGGTAGAAGAAATATGTCACATATCTGATATGAAACACGAGTTGAAGAAAAAGAGAACCAAAGAGAAAATTAAACTTCCGGTGTGCGCTGTTCGTCTCAACCAAAATCATAATGCACTTTTACAGTTTGCTGAATATATTTTTTACAACTTGAACTTTTTTTTTTTTTAGCAAATAAATATGATAATATAGTTCAAATTCTTCTGTCAACAGTTAAAGATAATCACAGAAGAGTTGATGGGTGAGTAGTTTCTAAGTGGATATATGAAGCCTGGGAGGAGAGAAGTGAACTTGGAGACAATTCAAACCAGAATGGCTAATGTTCAAGGAAGATGTGAAACTTTGTCCAAGTATTTTCAACATTTAAAGGTAGCTTAAGACCTTTACAAGTTCACACACAAGGCAAAAAAGAGCCGAGCTCCATGATGGCATAAGTCCTTTGATGTTATCCAAGTAAGATTTAAGCTTTGAGTTTAGTCGGTTTAGTTCCCTTGATATCTGGTGTTACGGAGAAGCTTCTACTCATCCAAACAGAAAACATACGATAACTGCTACATGTGTGCATGGATAAAATCTATTTGGATTAAAACCCCTGATGAATAATGAAGAATCTTTTCTGATTGTGTAAGTCTGCATCTTGGTGTTTTTATAGCATCGTTGCTATGTGTGTTTGGTGTAAATAAACTATGACTGGCTGTTTCACTTCATCTTTGTAGGAGCCCAGTGCATCATAGAGATTGCAATTACATCCTGGTGAATGAAGCAAAAACATTAGCTCATGTTAAAATGGGCGCAGTTCATATGTTGTTATTTGGCAACTACAGAGCAACATGTGATCTTAAATTCATCCACAAATAGCAGAATCTAATGTTGGAGCGTGTTCCAAATCCCTTTCAATGAACTATATGAGACAGAGTAAACAGACCTATCGGCCTCTCTCCTCCGAGACCAAAGACAAAATACAGGCTGAAAGCTTCCGCCATTTTTTATTGAGCTGAATAGCAGATTATTTTCAAAGGTTTCTCTGCTCCGAAAGAAGAGCTCTCAATTCCCAAGTCATGGGTGCCTCTTAAGATGCTGTCTGTCGCCCTGTAACTAATGACACCCAGTCATTTTCCGGTATCTGTTCTTCAGTGTCATGAGATCTGGCTGGACATTCTGTTTATGTTCTGTTCAGACTTAGTGACTCTACACTCTGATGTTTTTGCTGAAACTTCTGCGCTCTTCCTTCGAAGGAAATACTTTTTCCCACTACACTAACAAAGAGAGGCCCTAACCAACTGAAGTAAAGTGATTTACAAACATTGAATGAAGTGATCACTACAAACACTGGCATGCTCTGACTCAGCTCCTTTTCATCCCCCAAAAAAACCTTCACAAGCAACTTTACTCGATGTCTTTTCATAACATTTTTCACTTGTTCTTCTTTAATGTTTTCATGAGGAACTATGAACCGTTTCATGATATCAATGATTGGAAAAAAAAAATCTCAACACAAAAGGGGCTTTCCATTGATCAAAAACAAATTTACCACATATTTTGATAACTTAAGGCTTTCAGAAACAGTAGTGCTCTATATGAACTAAGCCCCCTGTCATTTTAATTAAAGTTTTATTTATTCGTGTTTTTTATTATTCTTTTATGTTGTATTTGAAGTCAGCTACTTGGAATATTTGAATGATTTTCCATAATCTTTTGACATTGTTCAATAAAGAGAAATAACAAGTATACAATGGATGTGACGAAAAGCTCAGCTATTAATGATATGTTTAGACAAATATATTCCAAGATCATATCTTCAGCTTATGTTATTGACTTTAAATCAACACCATAAGATTTGATGCGATAGATCAACAATGGTGTATCAGATTTGGAAGTTCATTTAGCTATGTTAATTCTCAGCTTTGTCAACATTCATTTTGTTTCTCTCCATGGCAGACACCCAGAAGTTATTCTCCTCTACACCAGGGTTATCTAACTGGCGGCTCACATGACAGAACCAGCCCATCAGTCAACTTGAACCAGCCCACTGTCCATCTACTCATAAATAGTCAATTAATAGCTGAATAGCAACGACTAAACTGTAAGCACACCACTTTTTGACATTTTTTGACACTACATAGCACTGTTATTCACACTGCGGATGGAAGGCCAAAGACTTCGGCTTCTTGTGTTATATTCAAATGAGAAGAGGCTGAGAGCGAAAAACAGAACATTTAATAATGACTGGACTGATAAATATGCACACATCAAAACTGCTGAGGGCAATCTCGACATTTGCTCAGTGAGTATAGAATATAATGGGCAAAGGCACTTCAAGACGACCCACACCAGTTTTGACGACAAAGATTCACCAGGCTCGGACGCTCACTAAATAAAAAAAACATTTCAAACTCCCTGCCAAGTTTGTCTTGACTTAAACATAAAAATGTGTGTTTTTTCATTTGTCTTTGTCAAAAAACTTTACTACTAGAGAATATTAATAGATAAAGAGTTATTAAACCATAAACTGATTGTGTTTTTTATTATTATCATTTACGCTAAAAGCCAGCAGGTAATGTAACTGATTTTATGTGATTAATTTAAATTAAATCTTTGAAAATGTATTGGTGTTTTGTGTTAAATGTACATCCAATATAAGCGTAACAGTAGAGGGGAATGTGTGGCCCACTGGCCATAACTTTTCTGATAATTTGGCCCCTGGGAAAATGCAGTTGAATGCATGTTTAAACATAATAAACTAAATAAATAGATAAACAAATAAAAAAAATAAAGCATGTGTAGCAATGCATTTATTGCATATTGTATACTGCAAGCTTTTGAACAATGTTTTTACCATAAAGTGATGCAAAATGTCTTAGAAACTGTATTCATCAAATATGATATGTTTGGCTTTATAGGGTTAATAGAGAAGCAACATTTTCTGTAATTGCATACCTCCAAGTAGTCTGCAATCATCTACTGTTAGGTTAAAGCCGCAGCAACACAGAGCTACTTACACATCTAGTTTGTTGTCAGTTTTTGGCTTGTGTTCCTGTCTGATAACAGAAACAGAAAAGTGTGTCAATGAGAGCAACTTTGTTGGAAATTCTGTTTTAGTTTCACTGTATGTGAGCACAGAAAGTAAAAGAGTCAGACACTAAATGTCTGACAAATGCAACATGATGTCATCATGACTATGCTAATTTGTGTTTGACCTCTTTACATTTTCTTACAGCTGTTAGCTACTTTAAATAGACAATAACTGGAAACACTGGCTCCCACTAAATTTCAATGGCTGCTTACATCTAGCTGCTGTAGCATTTGCTCAATCCCTCTGGTTTTCAATTGAACTGAGTCAAAGCCTGGACCTTTATAAGCTTGCACTTGTCCATGGTTGATGTTTTCTGATAACAAAATTGCTGGGACAAATTTTTCATTCAGTGTGTGGACCATAGATCCATATAAATGATGGATGTAGCCATCCATTGGAAGACATGAAGCCAATGTCAAAATGCCCTAAAGTGGAATAGCACTAACAACCGCTAGCCATTAGCTCTACAACAAGCTCCAATAGACTGCTTTTCAAAAATTCATGAAATCCAAAGTAGACATTTTTTTACTATAAATCATTTGCACACTAGTTGGTATGCTGCCAATATTTTTATACAATATTTGCATAGTTTCATTAATATAAGCCCTCTTTTTTCAAATAGCTTCCAAAGATCACTGATCATTGCACTGTCTTGAACATGCGTGGTTTCTGAAAGGTCAAACACCAAGCTTGAAGCTTCAAAAAGGTATAATAGTTCCTAGTCCATTGCCTGACATCACAGAGTGCATGTCTATACATCTATTTACGGTCTTGTGGCTTGGCACAAGTAATCCAGGACTAGCATCCCAAACATGTGCACATCACTCTTTGTGCATTAAGCTGGCTCACCGGCAGGGAGTCTGCTGATGGGTTTGCCATCTCCACACAGCAGGGGTTAGCAAATAGCACCCAGGGACACACCAACCTCATGGGAGTCAGGTGGGACAAACAGTTTGATACTGTCACCCTGCTAACTGACCCTAATGAGTGGTGGTGTTGTGCTCAGTGTGCATAGGTATATAAAATACCTATCTCATTTTTCAGTCACCATTACACCCGCTTCTGAACACCCTCCGATTTGCATCATATTCACTGTGTTGCAAGGACAAAAAAAAGGCATAAATCTCTACTTTTATAACTTGTAATTCATAAAACTAGAATCTGGAGATCCAAATTATGTACCATTAATTAGAGCTTCCTTGACAGGCTGAACCTGTTTTATTAAAACCTCTGAGTCTGGGGGTCTACTCTTTTCTTTGCTGGTGAAGTGGGCTGTCATCATGCTTCAAAAGCTCTCAAAGACTTCCAGATGAAAGGTTGTAGATGGCGCTGAGTTTGGTGTAGCAATTACACTGATGTCAGAATTATGTGGAATAAATCATTCCAATGCAGAGAAGCTCAAACTAATTGTTTGAGTTTTCGTTTTCTTTGGCTTGCAAAGAGATGCGTGACTCAGCACTGACTTTGCTACAGGTAAGATTAAAATATCAGCATCTTCTGTGCCTGGCAACTCCAAACATCTCCTCTACCAAACTGCATGCTGCTTCAAAACAGCTTTCAAAGCTAATGATTTTTTTTCCCAGATTACCAATGAAGTCCCCCTCACTCCTTGTTCCTGTATAATTTCCTGACATTAAGAGAGCTAATTCTCAGATGCTTCTGCCCTCAATTTCAAACTAGCACCAAATCCTCTTAATAGATTACGCGCCATAAAAACGCACACACAAAAGCAGAAGAGGGAGTAAAGTCAATATCCGTGACTAAGCTTATTTGCCCTTAGTGATGATCTGACAGCTACCATCGGACAGGGGGATGTTGCGATGCACTTTGCCACCACATTACATCTCATCCACAACAGCAGACAAGGCTAATAAAACAGGATATGGAGAGTTCCCAGCAAACAGCCCTGACTCTGACAATTGCCATATGGGACCTTTAAAAAGCTGCATCTCAGATGGTCCACAGGGGCTGTCATTTCCCTTCAATTTCACTTTCAGTGTCGCAGAGGCTACCCGCAGCCAATTAGTCCAACGGTCATCAGTGGAAAAGGAGACGGGCTGCAGTCACTGCTGGTCCTCAGATGGCTGACCTTGGGAGCAGCATTCTTTCCCTGCATGCATCTGGGTCTATAGAGGCAGTGGAGCTTAAAGACATCGCCTCTGCTGCACCTCCTGCCCCAAATTAGATAGGAGGCACTAGATTACACAAAGCATCAAATATGGATTGCTTCTGCCCCCTAGTGGTGTAGTAGCAAACTTATAGAGAGCAATAGCTCCAACAGCAGCACAAGGTGATGATTGAGTGGTATGAAAGACAGAACTCTGGTAAAGGCAGAGTCGTGCCGAGGCCTGGCTCATACCAACACTGTGACAAGTCATGATTAAGCAGAGTGCGCTGAAAACCTGGTCAGCAAGGACTTTGTGTGATCTGGATTTTCCAGTACGTGAGGACAAACTGACTCCTCGCAAAGTCACAGAAAGGATCTTGAGAAGCAGCAAAAATAAAAGCTTTTGAAACTGTTCTTGACTTTCAAAACTAGGCCAGTCCTGATCAGGAAATTGTACAAAGGACGTGTGCAGCCTCTTTAATTCACACCCTCTGTAATGAGCTTATGAATTATGAGTTTTCAACGGGAAATAATGGATTTGTATGCTGAAGGAGCAGCTGGAATGACAGCCATTATAAAAGGGGAAAAAAGACTTGCAGTTACAGTTAACCATTATGGAAATGTCAGGTCATTTCTTTTGCCTGTGATGAAAGGCTTTTTAACAGCAATATGTTAAATGTAATCCATTCACCATGTGGACATACTGTAATTATAATCATAACAAAATAATCAGGAAATTGAATTCTACCACTGTCTGCCATTATCAGGTCTCACTCTGGCAATTATCCTGTCAATTCAGCTTGAGAAGAAATGCAACGTTGAGCGTGCACTGAAAGGACCTTGTCAATTGTCTCTGTTTGTACCGTGAAATTACAAAATACACCCTGCGGGGCTCAGCTTCAGCAAAAGGTGAACATAGATGGCATCGAATTTATTCCATATTTATGTAAGATACCAAAATTACATGTTAAGTCTTTATTAGATTTATTCTTTTCCTTTCTAAACATAAAAATATATGATTGATTGGCTCTAAGTGTCTTTGACACCAATAAAAGTTCTGACACAGACCAAATTAAATCTGACAGATGCGGTCATCTGCACATCTGCACTTCACAATAAAATGATGTGTTGACAAGGTAGTCAACGCTTTACGTAATGCCATGTAATTCCGTGCCTTTTGGAGTGACTTTTGTCCTAAATTTACACCATACCAATACAAAGTAAATTGAATCAAACTGACTTAATTGAACTCTAGCCCACAAGTGAGACATAAATGGTGCCAGTATCTTCACTTTTAGCCAAATGTTATCATTTTGAGCTCATTAAAAGCAAAGCAACTCCATAGATTTCAATTAGTCCATCCACTTAGTCCAACAAAGCCTGCCCCCTAGGTGTAGCTGAAGTAAATATTAAAGATCATCTAAATTGTAATGATGTATGACTTGACCCATGTTAAAGCTGGGAAGAACAAAGAAAATATGTGAACCTGTATGAAGAGTTGCAGGCGAAATATCCATCCATCCATCCATTTTCTTTACCGCTTAATCCATGCAGGGTCGCGGGTGGGCTGGAGCCTATCCCAGCAATTATCAGGCGAGAGGCAGGGCACACCCTGGACAGGTCGCCAGTCCCAGGCGAAATATTATCAAGACAATACTGAGGTGATAACAAGATTTGTTAGGTGTAATAGGAAATGTGGCAACAGTACAAAGGGATATCAAAATGCAGCATTTCACACATCCATTTCTATATAAAAAAGTGAAGCCCCTTTCAATACAAATACTTAACAAGAACTAAGCAAAATGCAGAAGCATTGAAGTTCAATAAGATCTGTGGTAATTTATTAAAGTAAATTTCTTGTATATTCAGCTTCAGACAAGTTTTGGCTGTCAGACAGATGGACTCACATTAAACTCTTGAATTTTTTGGTAGAAAGTCGGGTCCACCGTGCTTGGTTCGTTTGAGGTGTTTGTTCTGTTTGTTCTGTTTGTTTTTGCCAAATATGATACTAAGCATTACTGTGGATCACCTACACTGTATTCTCATCTCTTTAAATGACATTATTATGAGTTTTGTGGCTTTCAATGACTAAGGCTTGCAATCATTTCCTTTTTCGAGAGAAGATGATTTCTCCTGCAGCCTTTCCAATCAAGCCATACTTGTTCAGTCTTTTTCTAATTGTATGATCATAAACTTTAACATGTAACATGGTAAAGCCTGGAGAGTCTGAGATGTAAGCTAGCTTTTGGAACTTTTACAGTTTCTCTCAAGCATTGAACAGTCTGGTCTTGGGCTGAACTTCAGATGTCTTCTCCTGAGAAAGTTGGTCGCTGTCTTGAAAATGTTCCACTTATGAATACTTTTTCTGACTGTAAAATGACTGGTTCCAAATGGTTTTGGTCATAAGCCTTACAAGATTTATGGACAGCAACAACTGCTTCTCTAATATTATTGCTGATGTCTTTCCTCCACAGTGTTACCACAGACTTGCATACTGAGGAGCAGCAAACTAACAAAATATCTGCTTTTATAGAAATGTTCACAGTTGCAGATGATAATGTAATCAAATGCATTTGATCAGCAGCGGTTGGCTGCTACAACCTTCCTAAATCCCATGGAATTAGTAAAGGTGTACTTTGACACAATATTTCTGCATGTTGGCTTAGTTGTTTCATGTCGCCTCAATATTGGTTCATCCCTTCAATTAGGACTCTTTTTATACTTGAATGATTCATAGGTCAGTGTTCAGTGGTTTAACAGACAAAAAAAGAAATAAAAAAAACATATTCCTCTGAAAATGGTCAGGTACTGAAAATGAGTGAAAAAGCAACCGATGTCCAAGAAAATCTTCAGAAAACTTGAGAGCTATTGCTCAAGACCACTAAGAGGTTAAATTTAAATATAGAGACAAAATTGAAGGTGATCTGGGTAGTTGCAATATCAAATGAATGAATGCATGGTCTGGTGGGTTATATTTCTGGCAAGGAACTGGCAGATGTATTTATTTAATTCTTTAAAACATTTGACAATTGTGACTTCTCAAAGTGTATAAACAAGCTTGGGATTAATACTAAAGCTCCTCCTGATTTGCTCTTTGATAGCAAGAGTGAGGAAACACTCTTACGGAAAACCAAAAAAAGGAAGAGTCTTTGGCCTGATAATGTCTGTGGTTGGGTTCTTGCTACCTGTGCTGAAGAGTTGAGTATTTTCCATTTCATTTGTCTTTATTTCTGCAGCAACAGATCATGCCTAAAGTAAGGAAACACTCCATTATTTGTCAAGACAAAACAAACCTGTAACACTGAATGGTTTTAGGCCAGTAGCATTGATGTCTTCAGTTATGTAGACTTCTAAAAAACTCATTAAAAATTAAATTTTATCTCAGGCAGATGATCAACTAGATGATAACTATTTTTCTACAGGTCAAGTAGATGTGTGGAGGACGCTATGGTTACTTACTTACATTTTTTATATAGCCACTCAAAAGGATCAAGAACTCATGTTGATTGCTTTTAATAATATTCAGCCCCATCTTTTGGCAGAAAAGCTCATTAGTCTTTTTAAACTCATAAACTAGATCTTAATCTAAAACTCTTAGTTTTCCTTTCATCACACAGATAAGAAAAGTTTTTGTTACCTTGACATGTTTCGACTTATGTCTGTAGTCTTCCTCAGAAGGGTCTACACGTGATGTTGCTGTGACGTGTCTTATCAGCTGTAAACTTGCCAGACAGCGGGGGGCGTGGTCTGGCACCTTGCTTAGGATCGCATCCCAGGTGTGAGACAAGGTGTAGGTTCCCTCGTCCCTGTTGATGGTCCTTGGTAAATGGACTGTATAGCGCTTTTCTAGTCATGTGACCACTCAAAGCGCTTTGACACTACATGTTCATTCACCCATTCACACAACACATTCACATAACACCTACATTGTATCATACTTGGTGCTTGGTGTAAGCATTCATACACCCGATAGGCACATAGGGAGGCAGTGTAGGGTTCAATGTCTTGCTCAAGGACACTTCGACATGTAGTCAGGAGGAATCGAACCGCCAACCTCCTGATTAGTAGTCAAAAACTCCCATAAACAAACCTCTAAACCCTAAAGTTTACATGGTGGAAAGAGTTGAAACAGGTCCGACATCATGTTATATACTAAGTGCTTTATCCTATAGTAATGAGTGGCACTGTAGGTAGAGAGGGCAGTGAGTGTGTGAAGATTGTGGTGACAGCCGGCCTTGATTACCTGAGTGGGATCACCTGCTACAGAGGTGAGCCATGGAAGGTTTGAAAAGAGCTGTTGGAGTGGTTGCGGGAGATCCTGGGGAGTGGAGCTTGGCGTAAGTTGAAGGGCTGGAGCCCTGCCAGGCAAACCGTAAGCGCTCAGGGAAACCGTCTTTTAGGGAGGGTGCCGATCGTAGCCGTGTAGGGCTGCCGGCGGCGAAGAGAGGTAGCAGGGTTAGCGGGTTAATTGCCGGGTAGGCGGGTTAATTGCCGGGTAGGCAGGTTAAGTCGGTTAGAGGGGGATTAGGAGCGTGCCCCTGTCACTCTCCAGTGAAGGAAAAGGCCTTCCTGCAGTCTGTGGAGGAGCCTTGCAGCGCTGGACTGGCATCTTCCCCGAACTGTCATCACTGTTGGGCTGAACCAGTTGGACACTAAACCCTAATTAGTCTGCATGTGTGAGTGTGCGGATGTGTAGTCTATATACTGGTTTTAAAGATAGCAGCATTTAGCTCGCGGGGTAGGAAACAGTTGAGGATTTGGAGGGGCGGGGTCAGGGGCGCGCATAGCTTGCCATACTCACGTGTGCGAAGTGTGGGTTTAGATTTGCTGTTTAATATCAGAATCCTGATTGGTTGGCGTGGCTCTTGGTTTGCAGAACACTGCCTTTATTCACTTATCCTTAGCATGCCAATTGTGTGAGTTGCCGTGCTTCTCTTATGCCAGCTAGGTGTCTGGCTCTGACATTGTGTTCCTTCCATCTGTAGAACTGTGGACCCTCACTGCAACGAATGACTGTTTTTAGGGATCTGAATAAATAAAGTGTTCTAATTATCTCACACTGTTCTCTGCTTCTGGTTTTGTGGAACTTTAGAAGGGGGGCTCCTTAAATAATTGAGTTATACACTATCACTCACATTCATACCCCGATAGACACATCGGAAGGCAACATTGAGTTCAATGTCTTGCCCACGGAAACTCCAGCATGTACTCAGGGGAACCCTAAAATCTATCCACCAACTTTTCCGTTGGCATACAACTGCTCTTCCTCTCGAGCTACAGCCACCCCCATATCAAACCCTATGGATTAAGAATGGGATGTCACCTATGTTCATATACACGTAAAGGCAGATAAGTGAATTCTTTTTTGCAATATATAGTGTATGTAAAGGTATCTTTTAGAAATAAGATTGTAAGTTATGCTTCAGATTTGTTCAAAATGTTCATGTCATTATTTAATTTCATTCAATGAGAACTGACATTGTCACAATGGGATAGTTGACCCAAAGAGCAGACAGGAATCCTGAGCTGCAAGGAGAAAGAAGTTTACTGGGTTGTGGGATGAGTCCAGGTAGACTGGTGGAATGGTAGGAATGACAAGCGGGCAGACAGAAAGATGATGGGCTGATAGTGGGAGTGCTTTGGATGCAGACATGGCTGAGGAAAAGAAGGTGAGGATGTTGAATGATGACCAGATCCAGAATGTTTACAGGGTTTTCTGTAGAATAACACCGATTAGGCCAGGCAACGCAAACAAGATTTCTCAAAAACATACAAGAGTACCACTTGTTGTAAGATCAACAATCTGGCGTTGAATGAAGGAAGGACTGGGGTAGATATACTGCAGGTAGGATGAGTAGATGAATTGCAGCTGCGCCAAGGAACCTGTTAGAGCAAAGGGAAAGCCACGCCCACACACACGATACATGGGGAGAAGAAACAGAAGGGCAGACAACGGAGCCTAGGGACTCATGACAGACATGAACTCAAAAAGTAAAATATGTTTAGGTGTGTGCGCCTGCTCATGTCAAATGTGTAACTTCAACTAATATAACAATTTTCCTGTTAGTCTTTTCTTAAAACACATCTCTTTCATTGGCTGTAATCGCTGGCTTTTATTGTTACCCCTGAATGTTTTAATGTTTTGTTTTTTATGGAGTAATTATGATTTACAGTTCTATGTTTTAGCTTTGCTGTATACAGCACTTTGGTCGGCAGTGTTGTTTTTAAAGTGCTCTACAAATAAAATTGGATTGGAATTTTTCAAAACTTAACATTTTAAAATACACATTCTCTCATTTAATTGTTTTGAAGAATTGGGTGGGACATACAGGAAAAAATGGTACAGATTTTGAATTGTGGACCCATCGTAAGAAGTAGGAAAGTATTCAGAATGACACAACAAGACTACACAGTGAAACACAAGACAATGTGGTAAATGACAGACTGCAGAAAATGCAAGGAAACTAGAGAAAGAAAGTAACGCCAGAACTAAATGTTTGGGCAGGTTAACAATCTGTATAAACTAGGGTTGCACGGTAAACCGGCACCAGTATAGTACTGCAGTACTAGAGCTTTGAAAATGGTACAATACCAGCTCTTAAAAAAAAAAACTGTATTTTTTTTTTTAGGAACGACAGGCAACAGTGTTGCCAACTCCTCAGTAAGAAAACTAGCTATTGGCTGTCCTAAAAGTTGCTAGAAGTCACTAAATGAGGTCATCATCTAATTTCCATAATCAGCCTTAGTGCATATTGTAACGGACACTGCAGTGGAGAGGAATAATGTCATGGGAGAGTAAAAAAGTGATTTAAAACACACCTAAAATATCTTTAGAATAGCAAAAAAACACTGTCTTCAATCAATATTTTGTTTTAGTTTAGATTAATTAGGGGCCTACAACATGTCACAATACTTTTAACTGTTTAAATGATTTTGTCCTCACTCTTTATTAATGGAGGACTAATTTATTTTTCTAGTTATATAATGTTTTATATAGTTTCAACAACAATGCAACAACGAGAATGAGTAAAAATAAAGTAATGGCTTGTTAATTAAAATACTGTACCCCTCCCTCCCCCAATTACCAAAGTCTAGTGCTACTTGCTGAGAGTGGGTGACACCACTCATAGCAACCTACTCCCCATTAGAGTGTGTTTTATCTTTTACAAAAACTACAGAAAAAGTATTGAAATACAAAATGGTATCGGTATCGAAACAGAAATTTGGTATCGTGACAACCGTAGTATAGACAATTGTAGTCAAAGTAAGTTGGTGCTGTTCAAAGACACATAAACGTGGTTTTTATGTGATCTGTGGACATAATAACTGCATGTGAACATAATTTTGGCACAAATGCAAACTCATAGAAAAAGTGTAAAATCTTTAATGTCTCAGCAGAACTTTGTTAATATAAGTAGGCTATGTATAAGTACTTGTATAAATAAGTTGGCATGATTTGACTGGGCTTGACTAAATTGCCTTAGGGGTTTCACTTCAATAGTCTTAACATATATACCATAAAACCTGTTACAGCTGCATTCCTTGGAGGTTACAGTACAGGAGAAACCTGGATTCAGGGATATGCAGGAGGATCCAGGGTGAGCGTGCTGCTACTGGAACATCTAATTGCTGGCCCCCAGCCAAACCTGCGGGCCACGAAAACGGCTGCAAAACAGTTGTGGTTGAGTGTTAGTATGGGTACAAGAGGACGGATGCGGCTGTGAACGGACTGGGCCATGATGAAGCTCCTTGCTTACTTCACGTTCCTCACCTCGGCAGTTCACGCTGGCCTGCTGAGAAAAAGACAAGCGTGCCCGCAGGTCTGCAATGTTTCTCAGTGCCCTGACCCGCCGCGCGCCTGTTACTATGGGCAGGTGAAGGACACCTGCGGCTGCTGCGTGGTGTGCGCGGCCGGAGAGGGTGAAGTGTGCGGAGAGCGGGGCGGCGGCTTCCTCTCCTGCGGTGACGGGCTGAGGTGCGACCCTGGACCAGAGAACGTCGGTGGGACACTCGGCGCCTGCGTGTGCGCCTCATCGGGCCCAGTGTGCGGAAGCGACGGCAGGACGTACCCCAGCATCTGCCGCCTCAGAGCCGAGAACAGGAGGGCTGAGCTCGGAGAGAGCCCCCCTGTCATTTTGATCCAGAGGGGCGAGTGTGATTCCGGTGAGTGGGGATGACAACTCTTGCTTTGCTTTGCTTTTTTCTCCTTTTCTTTTCTTTTTCTTTTCTTTTCTTTTCTTTTCTTTTCTTTTCTTTTCTTTTCTTTTCTTTTCTTTTCTTTTCTTTTCAGGAAATCACCATCATTAAGTTGCTGTCAGCTTTACAAGAGGTTCAGTTCTGAACAAGAGGATTGTAGTCTATCAATCATGTCATAGCAAAGTCCAAAGAATGTCATGAGAAATCACACTTCAGGCCATTTCAGAGAAAACTGGAGAGCATGTTATGACATATGATTCTCCGCCAGCTTTTATACAGTGGGACAACTTCTAAGAACAACAAAAAAGATATTTGCCTTATTAAAAATAAATCTCTGATACATTTGTTGTCCTATTAATTAACAAATGGGTGAAACTAGTTAAATCATTATTTGTATTGTATTTAGCCTCCGATCATTGCATGATATGCATTTCTCTTTACACTGATCAGCCATAACATCATCTTGTTCCTCTGCAACAGAAAAACACACCTGGCATTCACACAGATGTTACTTTTGACATTTCCATGTGATAGATGAACCCTTGAGAAGAAGAAAACTTACAACAGCACTTTTGGGCAGACTGTGAAGATCATGAATTCCACTTGTGAAGAAAAAGGAAAAGATTTTAAAATCATGCACGTGGCTCAATGGTTACAGCCAACACATAAACACACCTTCTTTGGCAACTCTGTAGTAACTACCCGTTAATATCAGACATGGGTCCAGTAAAATAGTTGGTCCTCAAGTGTTATCAAAGAAAACCCATTGTAGGAAAAAAATTAAGGGGTTAATGTGCAGACGGCAATGTTTTATGGCTTCTCTTTTGCTCATACTCCACTTTACAAACTTTCCTGTAAATCAGACGTGTCATTGTGTGTCATCTCACAAAAAGCCACAATTTACTGAAAACATAACTTCCTGCAGGGCAGGATCTCTGCAGGTAAACACGAGTAATAGGTGATGATAGAACGAGCTCATCATAACTCAAGTCAACTTCATATTACATAGTTTAACATTATAAAGTGGGGAAGTTCTGCTGTTTATTTAGTCCAGCTTTGCAGGAAAAACTGTAATTTATATGATTATTTTTTTAGAAACACCTTAGTTTTATCCTTTTTAGAAATTAAAACACTCTTGAGAGGAGATGGATAAAGTGAGACTCTAACACATGTCTTTTATGTATTAATGCAGACTGAATTCCATAAGGGAGCATTTCTGACTATCAAAACTTGACGGTCAGGAAAAAAATTGAGAAATGATAATAAAAAAATCTGCTGGCTATATAAAATGCTTTGAGACATAGTATTGATTGATATGGTTTCAGACTGTACGTAAGCAAAACAAGGCCAACTGGGGCCAAAAGCAAGATAAGTGAACAGGCATCTTGACCTTTCCTGCTTCACAGATGCTGCCCAGCTTTACAGCCAAAATGTCAAATAGGATAAGAAAGCCTAAGCCACCTTGTTTTAGTCACCTAACCTCATCCAAGTAGTTTCCAATGTGTTAAACAGCAACAAAACAATGAGTGAAGTTATAAAGAAACAGGAACTGAATGCAAAAATGATATTTCAAAGTGAAGTTACTTGAAAGCTCCAGTAGTCTGGACAGAGTCTGGTTCTAAGCTCTTCCACTTAGCAGCTGAGTATGCAGCAGCATCATCCTTCAGCTCCCCCTAATGAGGATATTTTTGCCTCTTAAATGAAATGCAGTAATTGATATGTGACTATTTTGTGAAACTGAACCTTTCTATGATGTTGTGCAGGAGCACGAAAAAAAAAGAAGCAAAAATCATGGCTTTGGACACAAATCTGTAGATTAAATTCACACACATTTTTCATGCTTTGCCTTGAGACCAGATTTGAATATGACACACATGGATTTAAGGAATATACAGCCATAACATGCTTATTTTCTTTAAGTGTTACCATTTTCATTACATGGATTTTGATGTAATTGGGTCATATTAAATTACAGTGGTTAGAACTGGATTCAGTTGGACTGTATCTTTAAAGTGTTGCAAATTGTCCCTTTTATAGATAAACTGTGAACTGAAAATATGCTCACCAGCCACTTTATTAGGTGCACCTGTTCAGTTGATCCTTAACACAATCACATGGCAACAACTCAATCCATTCAGGCATGTAGACATGGACATCATGGCCATCTCTGAATGTCCAACGTTGAAGCAGACGGGCTACAGCAGCAGAAGGCTAACCCTGTGCTATCATGTCAATATGGAGTAAAATCTATGAGGAATGTTTGCAACACTTTGTTGCTACCAAGAATGAAGGCAGTTCTGAAGTCCAACTAGCAAGATGTACCCAATAAAGTGACCGGTGATTGTAATTTCAGTATGTTTCTTGAAGTGCATTACATTTAGGTTACTGCGTCCTGGGAATATGATGCAACTCTTTTTAACTTCAGCAAATATTTGCAACAAGACGCCAATAAACTTGCTTCCCCTGCTGTTGTTCAGGTGACACAAAGTTCTATACATATCAAACAGAACATCATATTGTAATGGGATGATCAGAGTTTCTCACCTCACCTGTCAGCGGTTGTTGCAGCTGATCAATCAGGAAGGTGTCTCTCTGTAACCCTTTGATATATTGTGTCTTCCGTGTTCTGCATTTTTATACTCTGAAGCCACAAATCCTCCACCGTTGGTGTTTAATTCTCCTGAGGGAACCCCAGCACTCTGCTATGTAAATATATCCTATTTATTTTCCCGTCCTGTCCTGTCCATTTTCATAATGTGCACTTTCTTATCACAGACAAACACAGAGAGAAGAGAATTCATCAAGAAAGAGACCTTCAACTGCTCTCATCTAGAGCAGGTTTATGCTAAAGCTTCCACACTTACTGTGCAATGTAAAGGACAGAAAACATCAAATACATAGTAAATAGGATCCTCGTTCAGAGGAATGCTCAAATACAGCCATGATAGACAGAGCAGGACCTCTTTTATGGCACACCAAGATGTTAGCAGCATAAATCATTAAACATGGTTGGCACAGAGAAAAGTAACCTAATCTTGGTTAATTAGATTTACTCTATTTGTCTACAGGGAACTCTTTTGTCTGGTGACAGAAACACTTAATGTCACATTACAGGAAGATATTATGTTACAAATTCCCTGAGTTTAAGGTCCTACCCTGTTGTCTCTATCGGGCAACAACAGGCAAACAGAAAATGTAGAGCAACATGAAACGTAACGAAGAGAGCAAGTTGACTTGTAGGATGATGTCCTGTTCGTAAGGGCATTATTTATAATAATTTAGTATTTAAAAGCTCTTTTTTTATGTCCTGCAGAGCAGCAAAACTTTCCAAACTCATACAACTAAAGTAGAGTTGTCTTGTGGATTATAATCCACAAGACACAAATTTATATTGTGGGATCTTTCATCTCGACTGCCCGATTTAAAAAAACAGAATAAAATCAGAGCAGCGTTAAAGTAGTTTGAAGTTGCAAGCCAGTCTATTTCACAATCTCTTTTCCACTTTCACTGTATTAGTGCCAAGTATTAAAATCCCAGCAACAACCCTCTTAAGCACATCTAAACTGACACATCAAACAGCACTGCAGGCATGTGAACAGTGTAAGCACCAACCAGAGTACTGAGCCGCTGATGAAAGACATGAAAGACTAAAAACGTACATGAACAACTGAAGCGGTCTTGTCCAGAATGTCTGTATAAATGCACAGTTTACAGAACCCAACAGCGGGCTGCCTCTTGTAACCTCAAGGAGTGTACTGTCCAGACTGGAAGGTCTACATGCATACTCGTCTGAGTATTATCTCAAAACAGGCGGCAAAGCCTTGACAATATAAGGTTTTCTCCTCGTAGTGTAAAAGCTCTTTCTCTTTCAATGTTTGTCTGTCATTTCCGCCTGAGTGACTAACGGGTCTTGGAGTGCTCAAAATATAGAGCCACCTGGTGGCTAAAGCGTGCAATTCATTTTCCACCCGGCTACACTAGCATCGGAGATACTCGCTGATCCTGCCATACGTCAGGGGATCAGTATCGGTGAGTTTTTTTGTCCAAACACCATCCAATACCATGGAAACGGAATCATAATTCTTATTTTCCTGCCCAAACACACCACACACAGGAAGTTACGCAGGGCGTAATCTTGCAGGGCGATTGTTTTGAGTTGGTAGGCGGAGAAGCAGCTGCACAAGAGTCACTGTTGTGCTAACATTTAGCATTAGCGTGATGTCAGCAGTTTGCATTATTACTCAGAAAATCCCACTAGCAAAACAACATGCCCAACATGCAGAGCTGAAGTTTCCAGAGGCGCCATGAATCCTGCCTCATTTAATAGCAACAACCTTAGAAAGCTTTTGGGTTTACATTGCATGACAGAGCATGTGGAGTTTGTTGACATTACAGGAGTGGCAGCACTGCCACTATCATAATGTGCTGCACTTTGAAATCCATTAGAATTACATTGATAGTGTAAACGGTCGAAGAGTTTTGGTTTTTCAAAGAATTTGTGTAATTTTATGTCATTTTCTGTTGTCAGTGACAGCATCTGGTTTTAAAGTGTTAAAAGAAAAGTGTAACAAACCGCAGCAACAACAAACACTGGCAGATGCTGACAGTGTTGGTAGTAACGCATTACAAAGTAACGCATTACAGTAACGATATTACTTTTTTGGGTAACGCAGTAAAGTAATGCATTGCACTTAAAATATCGGTAATGAAATTACTCTACTGGACTACAGTAACAATTTTTTCTGCGTTACTCAAGGCGTGTTTGCCTTTGTGTAAAGTTCTGATCTGTGTAAGCGGCGCGCGCATGCTGCTGCCTGTGTTTGTGCTTGCCTGGGCTTGTTGCCATGGAGATCGATTTGCGCGACGTAGCTGGTTGT